>JARQAC010000001.1:5874077-6474077 GCA_036172945.1 Meloidogyne incognita
AAATATCAATAAATCTAATATTTTCTACTGATTTTCCATTTTCTTTGAGATTTTTCTCTTATAATTTTATCAAATTTTAATACATAATTGTTAAATAATTATTAAAAGATAACAAAAATGTCGTCCAAATTTATCGTTTATTAATTACCCAAATATTTTATTGATCTCCTTAATTACAGGTAATAATAAGGAAGAAAACATGTGTTTTATTAAACCAAAATGTAAATCAAATAATTTAGAAGTGTTCAATTTTCTTTAAATTAAAAATAATTTTTGTTCTCAAAATTAATTTTTAAATTAATTTTTAATTAATTTATATGACGAATTATAAATAAATAAAAAATATATATTGTGTATATGTATTTCCAATTTTTTTATTGTGTAAATAATTAAAAACGAGAATCAATTAACACATCTAGTGAATAAGAAAGCAAACACAAATTATTATTATTTACCTAGAATTTGCACAGTTTACATATTTTTATTTTACTTATTTTTTTAATACGTATTCTAAATATGTAATTCAATTAAAAAATATTTTCTAACTAAAATTATAATAATATTTTAGATTAATTCTAAAATAAAATTAAAAGCTTAGGGATGTATAATTCCACCATGTTTCTTTCCTTCCATTTAAGAGTTAGGCAGTAGTTATTGCTTGAAGATGTCGCTAGACACGACAGGTAAGGGTCAGGTTGTTTTGATTAGTTGTGGCATTCATTATAGTTTTGTGAGTATTTTTGGATAATAATTACCGTGTTTACTTTAATAATTTTTGAGAATCTTTGCAAGCATTGTTTGTGTTCTAATTTGTATTTTTTGTTTTAGCCTATTTATTCTAACTATTTTTTAACTAAATCCTTATAATGCTACAATCATCAAAAAATACTGAAAAATTAATTAACGACCCTCAAAATAATAATCAAAATATTAAAAACAATTTATCATCATTTCTAAATCCCTCAATTTATTTTTTAATTAATTTATTATTTATTTACCAATTAATTGTTTATATACAAAATCATAGCCATTTGGGAGGTCTAGTATTGTGGGATACTGCCTTTCTTTTAATTGTTAATGCTGATCCAAGATATCCGTTTTTAAGTTGGTTGTTTGGTGATTGTTCTAAAGAGGTAATTTTTGATTAGAAAGATTTAAAATACACGAACTGACATCTTTTATATTGACCAAACATTCCTTGATTCTATTTCCCCTGCCAAATTTAGGTAACAGATTACCTTATTTTTATTAAAATTTAAAATTGTTAATGCTGATCCAAGATATTTATTTAATATACCGTAAATCTCCTGATAGAAGCACATGCTTTATTAGAAGCCCTCACGATGAGGGGTATTGTAAAATAGAAGTTCAGGGATTCTATTAAGTGATCTACAGTATACGACATTTTTTGGTGCCGTTTTTAGCTGACTTTGTTGCATGTTTTTTAAAATATTTATAGTTGTTAATTTAATTACTCTCAAAAGAATTTTGTTCAAAATTAAAATTTTATAATAATTTTAAGGAAATATTAACAAGAATAGGCCGTGAATCGGTCCCCTTACTTCAAATTATTGGAGTTGTTGTCTTTCAGGCATTACTTTTTGTTAATTTTACGCATGCTATTGAAGCTATATTTTGTGATGATTCTACGTAAATTTTTTTTAACTTCAAAAAAATCTAGTTTTATCAGACCTCTATTTTAGAGACTCTCATTATTTTGCCTACCTCATATGTATATGATATATAGTCGGGCATTTTTGCTGAAGCAGGGGTAATAATAGTTCCTAAATAGCATAGTTCGAAACACAAGAGATGTCGGAACTCGGAATAGTTGGGATTCGGAACTAGTCCAAATATCGGTTATGGAAATTGAATTTAAAAATTTTCGGAACTTGGAAATCTGAAGAAAATAATTAAAAATGGAGGGGGTTTCTAAATTTATTTTTTTTTCAAGTTCCCTCTACTCCCAACAATTTATTACAATGGTTGTAATAAATATAATATTTAAATTAATTTTATTTTCTTCAAAATTTTCAATAAAAGATTTGTCAAAAATAAATAAATTAACAATTCATTTTGCTTCTTCAATAATTATGTTAATTCTATTTTACTTTAATTGGTTATTTACTTATAAAGATAATGAATTAATTAGTAAATGGGATAGATATTTTGGGGCTTTATTTTGTTTGTTGATGTCTGTTGCTACCTTAAAAATTTGTTTGTTTTTATTTTTATTGGGAGAGGGGATGGAAATTCTTGAAATTAAGAAAATTTAGAAAATTAAGAAAAATTCAAAAAAAAATTTTCAAAAAAAATTTCAAAAAATTTCAAAAAATTTTCAAAAATTTTCAAAAAAATTCTTCAAAAAATTTTCAAAAAATTTCAAAAATTTTCAAAAAAATTTAAAAAAATTTTTTTTCTAGTTCGAAAAAATCTTCCATTTCTTTTGTGTGATTCCCCTGAAGGAATTGATGCTAACGAGTTAAAAGACGAAATTGAGAAAGAGGTTATTGAAATTAATTAAAATAAACTTGAAGCAAAATGTTTCAGTTTAAACAAATTCAATGTCGTCAATTACATATTTATCGAAAATGGCCAAACAAAACAAGTTTTGAAGCATTTGTGCATATCCAAATAATTGATTGTTCGTTTATGAATGAAAATGAAGCAAAAATAAAAGCTGAAGCAAAAGTTGAAAATGAAGTAGTAATGGAAAATGAAGCAAAATCGGAAGTTGAAGCAAAAAGGGAAATTGAAGCAAAAAGTGAAACTGAAGCAAAGATGGAAACTAAAGCAAAAGTTGAAGCAGGATCAGAACTTGAAGCAGAAGCAAAAAGTGAAACTGAAGCAAAGATGGAAACTAAAGCAAAAGTTGAAGCAGGATCAGAACTTGAAGCAGAAGCAAAAAGTGAAACTGAAGCAAAGATGGAAACTGAAGCAAAAGTTGAAACAAAATCACACTATGAAGCAAAATATAAAATTGAAGCAAATTTTCAAACTGAAGCAGAAATAGCTGAAAGAAACAAAGAAAATCATGTGTTAAAAATAATGAGTTCATTAACCGAATTTTTATACAAAAGAGGGGCCTTAAAAGTTAATATACAACCTTTAATTAATTCTAATATTTTATAGGAAAAAATAAATATTTAATGTTTATTTTAAAATATTAAGAAGAATATTATATTTAAATGAGAAATTATTTTTGTTAAAAAAGGAAATATAGAGAGAATAATTGTTGCTAGTCAAGAGTGTTTTTTAATAAATTTGCCTAAATTTAAATTTAATTTAAAATTTTTTTCCGTTCTCCTATACCTCTCGGTGCTGAGGGAAGGACTTTTTGGTTATAAAATTAAATTTAACTTCAAAATTTTCAAGATTTCAGCCTCCGCCGCTCAAAAATTATAAAATCTGCCTTAAGGACCTCCAATATTTTGAAAATTTGCGCCTGATTCGCAAAAAAAATAAATTTTTTTTGCACCTTCGTCACAAAACTAGTCTATGAAAATTTTTTATAGCGTATTTATAATTAAAAAATTTCACCCTATTTTTAAATTACACTTTTTGTATTTAAACTTAACATTTCTCGATCACAACACCTCTGACGTTATATAAGAATGAGATCCAACTGTATACCCTGTCTAGATCATGTTTGAATTGTTAATTTTTGTATTGAAAATAATTTTCCATCTAAAATATTGCAAATTGTTTGTTGCTGTTGATTTTACATCCTTTTGACGTGTATTCAACTTGGATGTTTTTATAAATTTAGAGGAAAAATTTAAAAAAAAATTTTTCTCTAAAATTTCAATTTAACATCGTTTTATATAAAAAAATACCAACAAAATCGCACACGATCCATATTGACTCCGGGCTTCGGATGAAAAATCAATGGATAATATTATTTCGGGGATTTCTGTAGATTAAGGGGATATCGAGTGATAAGAGGAATAGATGGATATGAAGGGAATAAGCGGAATTTGGGCTGATTATAGTGAGATTTGTGTATACTATTAAGAGCAAAATCTGGAAAATTCCGATATCTAATTAAATTCTGTATGATCCCACTACGCCACGTCTGATAAATTATTTAATCGAGACCGACTTAAATTTATTTATTTGAGTCATAATATCTGATGAAATATTGTTTGTTTATTTTGTATAAAATAAATTTCCTTCTAAAATATAAAAATTGTTTGCTGGTAATTTTACATCTTTTATCGTGTTTTGTTTGACAAATTTTCTTGTTTATATTGAATTTAGTAAAATATTTTCCTTAAATTTTGCTTCAACGTTTATATAAAAAATTCCAACAAATTTATTTACGTATTACGTGTCAAAAGCTAATTCAATATTCATTTTAGAGCAACATATTTAAAATTTTGTTTATTCCCTAAACTTGTAGAATCTCAAAAAACAAGGAAGTATTATTGGTTCCGGAAATTAATTCCTGGCCCTATAAAAATTTGTTCATTTCAAAGTTATTCCATTACAATCCAAATAAATCTGATGCTTTACAATTAAACTGATCAACCCACTGAAACCACGGTAAAAGCCCATTGAATACTTATTCTTCCGCTCTTTTACAGTTTTCCATCTAATTATTTCCAACTCCTTAATAGAAACACTTCAGATCCTATGCAGATCAAGAACATTAGAAATTAAACTGATAAGAAGGGGCCCATATTCTCGTTACAGGCTTATTTCCGGTATATCCAAAAAGCCTGAAAAAGTTCTGTATAAACTGATAAAAGGGTCAATACAGCTATTGAATCTTATTTTAAATCGCTGGCTATTAACCAGAAATATTTTAAAAAATAATTATTAGACTATTAATAGACTTTATAAAATTAAGAAGATGTTTTATCAACTATTATTATTAATTATTTTATCTTTAATTTATTCAAGTAATTCACAACAATGTTCAGGCAAACCTAAATATAATTGCAAATATGGTCCTTAAAAATTTTTTTTAATTTTTAAAAATTATAAATTTTTAAAGTTTGTAATGGAATTAATTTTTTGGTTGAAGGATTGGAGAATAGTGATTATGGATTGAGTTTAAAAACTTCTGATTATCAGAGAAGCCGTCCTGCTAATGGTGAAATTATTTAATTAAATATGTATACCTAAATATATTTTATTTCTACGTGTCAAGGAAAAAATGATTTGCCAGCATTTAAAACGCTGGCGGTAGTTGTAAATCTATTAGAAGATATCTATTATCTCTTATTTATTTTAAATTTAAATGTCTTTATTAAAGTAACATCCTTGGATAGACTAATTAAAATAGAGGGGAATGGGGAGATAAATGAGAGTGATTAAATTAAAATTTAACAATAAGGTACTTTAATAACTGTTAAAAAATTAAAGGATTTATCAACTGTAATCCAACTCCAACAAAATTAACATTGGTAAATGTATTTTATGAAAGCCAGAAAACTGCAAACATATATGAAACTGAAGTAAAATTCAAAAAATTAAAGACATAAAATTAAATTTTAAGGCAATCCGAGTTTTGTGTCGTAAAAGTGGAATGAAGAATTTTTGTGTTTGTGATGAAGATGGTAATTGTTATGTACCTGTAAAGAATAATCTTCCACAATATGCTGAACTGGCGCCTTATTGTGATCAATATGCGGGTAAAATAAATAGGCTAATCACTTGGAAAAAGGGGAATTAAATCCTCCTAGCCTAGCTGATAAAGTAAAAAGAAAAAGATCAGTAGGTGGGCAGGGGGATGGTTGAGCGATTAAATACCATAAATAGGAAAGCTTCAGGACCAAGCCCTATCCACTATTTAGCTTTTTTGCGAAAAGTTTCCCTGATCTGAGTAAAGAAAAAGTCAAGAATCCTTATAAGTGTTTTGATTCTGACCCGAAGTTCAGACAAAATCAGGAAAGGATTGGATTTACAGGCCGATCTACATATACCTCATATCTGTCAAAGACGTGTATTGTGTTACTGTTTGGCTAGAAAATAAATTATTTTAAACGAATTGAAGCAATCAATTCTAAATTTACAAAAGCTGAAAAATTTTAAATTTCAGGTCCACATGTTTACTTCGAACTTTTCAAAGGGGCTCTTCAATTGGAGAGCAACCCTAAAAAATTGTACACACCTAAATCTGGCCAAGTATTTGGTTGTGGAACAGATTATATGAAAGCAGCAGCAGTCAGTTGTAATGGATGTGCAGTAATTAAGAAAGCATTGCTGAATAAGAGCTGTAAAGGATATTTTGTGCCGAACAAATTGGATGTACAAAATATTAAGGGAATTTTGTGAACAGAAGAATAATTAAAGAAAATATATATAAAATGTTAATACAATAATTTGTTAATAAAATAATTTATGTATTTTTAAAGTCTCAATAATGTTATAAATTTGAGGAGCACTTAAATTTGTGTTGGTCCCCAGCTCAAATTCCCCAACAGTCCATTCCACGACTACACAGAAGATAGGTGGAAATAAGGCGGAGATCATAGACTTGCTGGACTTATCCATAATATCATAGGCAATTTTTTTATATATGATTTATAACAATAGTGTCGGTAAGATTTTTGTTTACTTCATGATGGGATAATAATAAATGTGTTTAAAATATTATCTTGATTTTTAATTATTTAAAAGCATGGAATAAATATTTTTTTATTATTTATACAGGAATATTGTCTTAAAAACAAATAAATTTTAAAAACAAAATAAAAATTTTAAAATATAAAATGAAATGAGCCAAAGAATTCGTTTTTTTAAATAAAAAAATTTTCTTTTAATTTTAACAGCTTTTAAAATTTTTTAAATAAATATATTCCTCATTGTTTATGATTTTTAACAATGTCTACATGAAAAATTTTTTTGAATTTTTTTTCAAAGCCTACTAGTCTAAAGTATTTTGTGTTGAATTTATCGTATAATAAATACTTCCTTGTTTGTCGTTGGATTTTTTAACAGAATATAAAAATAAAATTTATTTTTAAATTTTATTAAAATTTTATGAAGGCTTTTTTTGTATTGTTGAGTATATTTATGTAAATATTCTTCCTTGTTTTTAATAAAATTTGGGGGAAAAAATTTTTTGTCACAATATTTATCAAAATTTAAGTCTGTATTTAAAGAAAATGTTTAGAGGTATATTTTAACAAATTTTCTTTTAAATTAAAATGAATAATAATATTTATTTTTTAATTCAATTTATTGCCTTTTTATTTTTCTAAAATTTTTTACTTTAGTAATACAATAGACAGCACCATCAATTATTTAAAAAGCAATAATTTAAAGGTTGGAAGGGTTTGGTTGGCAATACGTAAGTTGGGTGTTCATGCTAATTCTATTGGTTGGTATTAACTATAATGTAGCAAAAAATATTGAATTTATTGAGGTAAATTTTATTTTTTAACGTAAACGAAAGGTCTAAAATTAGTATCTAATTGTGAATTATATTTTCGTTTCAAGTTTATTTAATGTCTCATATATCAAATAATAAACTAAATAGAGGGGACATCGCTATCAAACACCCTCTAAGCCAAAATTTTTTACTTTATATGAGGTGTCACTTAAATAGAGGATATCGTCTAGTTAGCTTTCCCAACTTGTAAACTAAAGTTGTCGGATTCGGATATCCGGATCCGAAAAAGGCAGGATATCCGGAACTTTTCGGTTCGGATATCGGATCCGGATATCCGAAAATATTCAACTATCCGACAACCTTACTTGTAATCAACCGAATTTTAAAAGCGTATCACAAATTGAGGTGTATCTATTATCTAAAAAATGGTCCGACTCTGAATTCAACATTATTTAGGACCTTAAGAAATCTTTCTAAAAAATATTTCAAAAAATTTTCAGGAAATGATTACCACTTTAAAAAAATGTAACCAAGATTTTGGGATATACACTTCAAAAGAAGACTGGTTTGAAATAACTGGAGATACAAAAATATTTAAAAATGTTAAACTTTTGTATGACAATGAACTTTACAATCAAAATAATTTTTATGATTTTATTAAATTTGGAAGTTTTGTTAAACCTTCAGCCAAACTTTATTAGTACCCAATAACTTGTGGAATACATGTTGCTAATGCTTAAAACCGTTTTTGAAAGATTGTTATGAAAGTGAAGTACAGAAATGATTTTATTTTTAAATAAATTGAGGAAAATACAATGAGATCACTAAATTTGTTATGAAAATCAAAGAAAAATACAGTGAATAAAGCAAAAATAATTTAATTTAGATTCATTTTAAAATTACCGTCAAAATTTTTGAGCTTTATCGGTTTTTTATACCAATTGCTTTTAATGAGCTACTTTTATGGAGAGTATCATGAGCCAATTCTTTGAAAAAATTTAGTCCGAGAATTGCCGAGGCTAGAAAAGCTGAGATAAAGGTTGAGGGGAAAATGTCGACAAAGTCTTTGTCCGACGATAGACGAGGTTTTCAAAAAATTTACAATATTCACAACGTAATTAAATTTCTAAAATTTTTCAAATATTCGCCAAATCATATATTCAAATTAAACTCAAATTTTAACACCACTCAACATTCAAATGGAAATCCAAAAAATATTTTTATAGTAAGAGCTAAAAGTTTAGCCACGGCACTTTGAAAATTATTGCGACACTTTGAAAATTATTTTTATTCGCTTTGTTGCTTGTTGAGCTATCGGGATCTATTTTATTAGAAATAGATTAATATTAAAAATTTGAACTAAATTACATTTATTTAAAAAAATTTTTTTATTCATTATATATCCCTTGTTTTATTTAACAAAATTTTTTAAATTAATATAATAAATAGATAAAGCATTAAAGAAAATAGTTTTTAAAGAAAAAGAAAAGAATTTAACAGCCAAATGATGAAATAGAAAGTAAAAAACGTTCTTCGTTTGGAAAATACTATAAACATTTCTTGACTTCACAACATTTTATCCATTCTCACATTCAGTTGCTCATACACATTTTATTTGTTTTATCACAATGTAAACTGTCACAACATCTATTATTTTTTGGATCACATGCTTGTCCTAGACTAAAACAGGTATGACACTGAGACCCTAAGAAATATATGTATTTACTAAAGGTGTGCGTTCTTTTGAAACAGAGTTTAAAATAATAGTAGAAAAGACAGTTTTTTTTCTCGACATTTTTCTCTCTATTTTTAATTAAATTATTTTCATATATACAAAATTTACTTTGACAGCTTAAGTGTACACAACATTTTGTATACTTATCACATTTTGCTCCCAGACCACTACATGGTGGATATTGACAAACGCTACCTAAAAATATATGTATATATTATAATTAACTTTAATTTCACGGCATTTTTTCAATATTATTTCTAATTAATTATTTACAAAATTCACCTATACAGCTTCACCTATACAGCACAAACGCTCGGAGTTTTGCGCTTGTGCAAAACTCCGACTTTTGCGGCACACACCTTGCGGGGAGTCAATGGTCGCTGGGTACATAAACCTATTCCTTTTACAGATTTTCAACCTAGAATTCAGCTGATCGTAACTTTGTTCAAAATCATTGAATCAACTGACTTTGGTGTCCTTCAACTCAGCTCGTCGAGCTCTTTCAAATGAGCTATTAATTGCATATTCGAATTTTTCACCCCAAAAATGTGTTTACTCCCCCCTATGGTTTTTCGATTTTCAGGGACCTATATCTTGGTTTAAAGGTATTTTCGTGAATAGTTAGTGGTATCGTTCGACTCAGCTCGCCGAGATGAATCGAATGGTATGTGTTTCTTACGAAATTTTGCCTCCGGTATATTATTTTAGGGGGGGTTATTTTAGAGGAAATACGGTATATGAATAACGGCAATCCTTTAAATTGATAAAGAAAATTGAAAAAGGCTGTCTAATATTTTTTACAGCCAAAATCTCATTATTTAAAAATTCACCTTGACAGATTAAACCGCGACAACAGTTGTCACTAGGAGAACTACCACAAAGCATATTTTCATTAACACAACCATTGTTTAATTGGAATAATATAAAAATTGAAAGAAAATATAAACAACTTTTAGTTGAAGAAGAAAACATATTTTACTTTTTAATTTAAATTCTTAAATTATTAACATTTAAAAAATGTTAAGACAAAATATGGTAATATTTAGCGTCGTTTTTTTTCGATCGACTTCTAGAGGGGGGCTATTTTAGAGGGGGGGGAGTTATTTTAGAGGAAATACGGTATATGAATAACGGCAATCCTTTAAATTGATAAAGAAAATTGAAAAAGGCTGTCTAATATTTTTTAATTAAAGAATAAAATTTTTCTATAATTAATAAATTTATTTAAATATATTTTTCTAATAAAAATATATATTAATAATTAAAAGGATGATTTAATTAATTAAAATGATTTATTACCTAATCAACATAATTCTATTTATATTGTCTAATCTGCACTTTTTACGTTAGGAATTCCCTCACAAACATCAGTTTCCAAATTTTATTTTAATATTTAAACAACTGTGTATTTTTTCCCAAAAAGTTGAGTTTTGAAAGGGTTTATTTCTATTTTTGTATTTAATGGCAAGTTTGGCTAAAATTTAAATTTTATTTTTTGGCCAAAATTTATTATTTTTGTTTATTTAATTAAAAACAAGATTTAATTTAGAAAAGCTCATGACTTGACTTATTAATGAAAAATAAAATTTTATTTATTTTTAAGGATTTATTGAGGATTTTTAAGGATTTTTTAGGATTGAAGAGTCTGATCTTAATAAATCAAAAGTTTGGGGTCACTTCTGCCATCACTCTTTCGAGAATGAGGGAAAATCTCCGCCATGGTGATGCGAACTATTGTCCAAAATTTTCCGAAGCGCGTTCGACTCTGTATCCAAGCAAGAGTTGGTTACTTCTAAAATTCTTGATTATATCTGTTCCTTATTTAATTCTCTATCATATTATCTTTATTTGTTCTCTTTATCTTTAATATTAATACAGTTCTGTTATAAATATCGTATGCAATTATATACTGGTCATCCTCTATATGTAAATCCATTGACTATTGTGAAATCTACTGTTTTCCAGCTGTACTTTAACCGGTGGCCTACTCCGAAACCTTTCGATATGTATACCATTCGATTCGTCTTGGCAAGCTGAGTCGAATGGTTCACTCACAATTCTGTGGAAATGCCTTCGAGCCGAGATATGATACTTAAAAATAAAAAAAACCATAGGGTGAAACAAGCTGTTTCAACTGTTTAAACAACTGGGTATCTTTGCCCAAAAAATTGAGTTTTGAAAGGGTTTATTTCTATTTTTGTATTTTATGGCAATTTTGGCTAAAATTTGAATTTTTATTTTTAGCTAAAATTTATTATTTTTGTTTATTCAATTAAAACCAAAAATTAATTTGAAAAAGCTCATGACTTGCTATACTAAGGAAAAATAAAATTTTATTTAATTTTAAGGATTTATGACTATTTTGAAATTTAATGCTAATTCTAAAGAACACCTAATGTTGGATATTCTCAAATTCCGGGTGGTAGACTCAGTAATTAACTGTCCGGTCTCTCTTTAAAACTTGTTAAAACCCCAAAAATGGGGGGTTTGGGGTTTTAGCTACGGTTCGGCTTGTTGTTCTGGGGCTTTTTGGTCTAAGAAAGTACTATCCTATTCCTTAGCAGTATATTGCGGTTTGATCATATTGCTTCTGATCCAGTAGAAGGTATTTTATGGATAAACCACCCCCCTCCCTATTTTGAGTCTCAGAGTTGTACTTAATATTTAATAATGGTCAGCTTCTTTTCCTACCTCAATTTCTCTCTATTTCCCTTTGGTAAATTCAAATGAAAGGTCATACAGACAGATCAATCCCGGTTCAATCGCGGTTGAACCCGGTAAAAGTTTGGTAAAATCCCGGTAAAATATCGAATCACGATCTTTACCTTGACACAGCCGAATTACAGCGATTATGGTGGAATTCAATGGATTAAATATCAGCGGATTGGGAATTTATCTTAGAATCCACCTTGATCCCGGAATATAACCAGATATTCTTCTATCCCTTAAATCACAGATATTTCCCTCCACCATTAATAATCACTAGACTTTTTAGCTCCGCAGGCTAGAATTTTGAGAATTTTGGAGTTCAAGGAGCAATATTTCCTCCGAGGTTGGGTCAGGTTACCCGAAATCCGGTATTTTTTCAAGATCCATCGCTGGCACGCACAAATTTCTCGGCATCTATTTAAATTGTAAAGATTTTTGCTAGAGGTGAACATCCTCACAACATTTTTGGATATTGAAAAATTTATCTTTATCTTTCAGATTTGTCCGGTTCGCTAATGATCTTAATTAAATTCTGTTGAGATCATCCCGTTTGGATTTCTCCATTCTGAGATACAGAAAACAAAATTTTGGGGGGGAAAATTTTGATTTGGTGTACCTAAAATTAAATAACTTTCTTAATCCTTAATCAAAAAATCTTTAATTTCATTATATGATAGGGAAGTAAATGAGCTACAAAATAAACTTAGAATTATTTAAAAACGATATGAACAAAAAAAGGTATAAAGGATAGAAATGTGCCCGGTTACTTTTTTGTCACCCTGTATTTTAAATAATATAAGAATACTTAATTTAAACCGAAAAATGAATTTTCTATTTCTATTAAATAAAAGAAAATTTTCTATTATCATTTAATTTTATATCCCTTGTAAGTTTAGAAAAAAGAATTTTACAGCCAAATTACGATAAGAAAATCAAAAGTTGACCGTGTATGAAAGGAGTGCTCGGATCGCATTTTTCCTTACCTCGGAATGGGGTCAATTTTTCTTAGTATTTGATGTTTGTCATAAGGCAAAATTGTGTAAAAAATATTTTTTCTCTGTTTATTTTGTTGGGTGATGGCAAGACTCGGTCTTACAAAGCTCGGCCGAGGCAAAACTTGGTCGGACAAACTTGGAAAGCCCAAGTCTGTCTTACCAAAACTCGGTCCATTTTGTTTGGGATTTTTTTGGATGAGTGCTGTTATCTTTGGTTCTTTATTTTCGTGTCAGGCTAACTAACGGGACGGAAAAACAACAACAGACAAATTGCACCTAGTTTTGGTAAGACCGACTTGGTCGTTCCAAGTTTTGTCCGACCAAGTTTTGTCTCGACCGAGTTTTGTAAGACCGAGTTTTGCCACTCAACCAACAAAATAAACAGAGAAAAAAATATTTTTTACACAATTTTGCTTTATGACAAACATCAAATACTAAGGAAAATTGACCCCATTCCGAGGTAAGGAAAAATTTAAGGAAAAATGCGATCCGAGCACTCCTTTCAGATACAGCCCAAAAGTTTTTATTTTGTAAAATAATATTTTTTTATCCTCATCAGTTCATAAACATCTTTTTCTCATTTCAATTCTAACCACACATAATTCCTGCCTTACAACTTAAACCTGGACAGCATTTCTTATTATGATCACTGTCACTACACGCATATCCCCGATTAATACAGCATATTCCTTTAACACAACTTCCAGTACAACAATTGCCCTGTCCACTTCCTGTACATTTAATACCATATCCAGCACAATTACATTTTCCGTTATCACAAAATCCAACACAACAATTGCCCTTGCCATTTCCTGTACAGGGATCATTAATACCACCAGCACATTTACCATTGTTTAATTGGAATAATATAAAAATTGAAAGAAAAAATAAAAAAATCTTGGTCGAAGAAGGAAACATTTTTTGTTTAGATTCTTAAATTATTAATTAAATAATAATTTTATTCCGAATCGAAATAAATAAAAAAATTTCTATTAAGTTTCGCTCCTTAATGAACTTTTTATACGTCGATTGGTACTCGACTGAGGTTCAAAAAAGTTATTTTAATTATTATTTATTTACAGGGTGGGGCAAATTTTCCGCCCCTATTGTTTTGGGGATATCTCGCTTCAAACTCAACATGGAAAATTATAAATTATGTAGAAATTTCAAAAAATTTCTACGCCTTTTCAATAACATATGATAAAAAATAGGGTAACCTTATAATTTTGTGGCAGAGTGTATTTTCTTAATTTAGTAATAAAATTTTTCTATAATTAATAAATTTATCTAAATATATTTTTATAATAAAAATATATTAAGATGCTGATTTAATTAATTAAAATGATTTATTACTTATCTCAACATAACTGTATTTATATATTGTCTAATCTGCACTTTCCCTCACAAGCATCAAACAATCCTTTGGTTCAAATTTAAGCAATAATATTTATTTAAATTTAGTAGATTAGTAAAGGTTAAAGATAAGTTTAGTATTTTTCTTCTATTTTCATTTTTAGATAACAATTTTAGCTAATATCTAAAAATTTATTTTGTTTATTCACATTAAAAAATTGGATTTAAAGGTAAAAGTTGAGTTTTTGGTTCAAAAGATGAAAACAAAATTTGGTTCAGAAAAGTCTATGACATATCATGTATTAATGTAAAATATAATAAAATTTTATTTAAGAATTTATTTACTTTTCTAAAAAGGGTAAAAAATCATTTTTAAATTTCTAGTCTACAAGAATTTCTTCAAACATCAAACAATCCCATAAACCAATGTTTCCTTTGCTTTGAACCAAACCAAAATTTGTTTGGTTCAAAAAAGCTATTTTTATTATTTATTTATTTCATTAAAGTACCAACTATTTTAGTGTTAGTTCAAAATTTGTTTGGATCAAAAAAGTTTTAAAATTCAAGGCAGAAAAAATTTTTATTTTTGCTAAAATTTATTATTTTTGTTTTTGAAAGGATCATAACTTGACATAAGTATTAACAAAAAATAAAATTATTTTTTTAAATACTTTATTGATTATTGTGAAATCTAAAAATTTTCTAACGGACTTCTAATTGGAGTTCGACATTCGCAAATTACCGGTGAGGGTACTCTCGCTAATCTTTCTCTTAAACGTGTAAAACCTCGAAAACCATGATTTTTTGCCCCAGGGCTTGAGCCCAGTTTTTGTAAAAATTTTATTCATAAATTGTATTTAATCATTTTTGTTAAAATTCCAATATATTCACATAATTTTTGGTTGATTGCTTTATTTAAAAATTATTATTTAATTAGATTTTATTTTCTTCAAATTCTTTTTGTTTTCTAAATATTCTCTATCTACAAACTAACAAGTTTATTTTTAATGTATCTCTGTTGGCCCATTACTGGAAGCTCATAGATTAAGAATTAAAAAAGTTTCTTCCTTTTTTCTACACTATATCCGAGATAATATTGTACAGGATGAGAAAATAATTCCTTTAATCGAAAAGTATGAATTTTAAACTTAAGGTCCTCACATCCTCACACTTGATTGGAACTCTATAGAGGAGCTCTTCATTTGGGGAATGACTCAAACAAATTGTCTAAACCAAAATTTAGCCATTGATTCGGTTATGGAACAGACCATATTAAGGTAGTGATATGTCCGGTATTTGATGTTTTTATTTGCTATCTATGTTTATGAATGTTTCTGTCTATCTCTTTCAAATTGTTCCCCCAAACTATATTTTAAATATAACTTCCTTTTGATCTTATTCAAAACATTGCCCTTTAACTTTTACACCTTCACCTTCAACTATATAATTTTCTTATCTAAATTGTAAACTAAACTTATTTCCCGCCTATTCCGAACCCCTATAAATAGCCATTTGTAATTTCATTTAATTCGCGTTATTTTGAACTAAACTGAATAATAAAGATTGTTGTCTGTTAGAATATTGTTTGAGAGTATAGATTAAGATTTATTAAATCCGGGGACATAATACAAGTCTCATCCCCTATTTAGCGCAGAGAGGACTTTTTTGCTCTCAGCGTCATAGCGTTGGGACGCTCTACAAAATAGAGAGCACCCATTATCTTAAGTCTAGGAAGATCAAAACATCCTTATAAATGTTTTGATTCTGACCCAATGTTCAGACAAAATCAGGCAAAGGATTGGATTCACAGGCTGATTTATATACCTCATATCTGTCAAAGATGTGTAGTGTGTTATTGTTTGGCTAGAAAATAAATTATTCTCAACGGATAGAAGGAATCAATCCTAAATTTACAAAATGAAACTATTTTAAATTTCAGGCCCCCATGCTTACTTGGAACTTTATAGAGGAGCTCTTCAATTGGAGGGCAACCCAAACAAATTGTACACACCTAAATCTAGCAAAGTATTAGGTTGTGGAACAGATTATATGAAAGCAGCAGCAGTCAGTTGTAATGGATGTGGAGTAATTAAGAAAGCATTGTTGAACAAAAGTTGTAAAGGATATTTTGTACCGAACAAATTGGATGTACAAAATATTAAGGGAATTTTGTAAACAATAAACTGATAAAGAAAATATATAAAAAGTTAATAAAATAATTTGTTAATATAATAATTTATGTATTTATTTTTAAAGTCTCCATAAAGTTATAAATTTGAGAAGCACTTAAATTTGTGTTGGTCCCTGCAGTTTTTTTCAATTTATTTCTACTTCCCGACACCCCTGCTTCTCGAAAATTTTATCCTTGATATGTCGAGGTGCATTTTTACTTTAAATTAGAGACACACGAAGTCGATTAGAGACACACGAAGTTATATTAAAAGCATTACAATTGAAAAAATCGTTTAATTTCCCCAATGTTTTATTTAACAAGATTCATTTAAATTAATATAATTAAAGCATTAATAAAGCATTAAAGAAAATAGTTTTTAAAGAAAAAGAAAAGAATTTAACAGCCAAATTATGAAAAAGAAAGTAAAAAACGTTCTTCGTTTGGAAAATACTATAATTTCACAACATTTTTCTCATTCTCACATTCAGTGCGTACACATTTTAATTATTCCATTACACTTATAACCACCACAACATTTATTAGGTTTCATCGGATCACAAGAGGCACCTCTACCCAAACAGGTATGACATTGTTTGTCTAAAAAATATATGTATATTCTATAACTTACAAAAGCCCGGAATTTTATACCTACCCGTATTCCTTAACGCAATACTGATCGAAATGCCGATAGATATCGAAAAAGCATTGAAAATTTATACCGGATATACGGAACTTTTCGGTTCGGATACCGGATCCGGATACCCGAAGATTTCCAACTATCCGCCAACATTAGTCGGTATTCCAGTATTTTCCGGGCTCTGAAAATAATATCACGTTTCTCTACATTTTTCTCGCTATATTTAATTCATTATTTCAAATATGCAAAATTTACTTTGACAGCTTTGGCCTTCACAACAGTTATTATCACTATCACAAGGTGCTCCTAAAGGAGGGCAATCATCACAGATACCTAAAAATATAAATATAATTAAATCCCCTTTCAAAACATTTTTCTAGTTATTTCTAATTCATTATTTCCTCATATACAAAATTTACCTCCTTTACAAATAAGTTTGTCGCAACATTGAATTTCACCACTACAAATATCATTTTTACGAGCACAGTTCGGGTGAGGACGACAAACTCCACCAGGACAACCACCATTTTTTAATTCATCACCATTGTTTAATTGGAATAATATAAAAATTGAAAGGAAAAACAAGCAAATTTTGGTTGAAGAAGAAAACATTTTTTAAAATATAAAATTGATGGATGAATATACTAAAATTGATGGAAGAATATTTTAAACCCCATGCTTTGAGGGGTCTTAATTTCTTTGTAAATATTTTTAAACCCCAAAGCTCTTCTTACTTACTATTAATTTTTTATCCGGCGACTAATACTCAACTGAGGCATATGGACTCCTAAGACTGCCCATAATCTAATTCAGTATCCAGATAAACAAAAATTATCAAAATCCCAATCAATTGATTAGCGAATAAAATTTCCTATAATTAATAAATTCCTCTAAAAAATTTTTATAATAAAGAAATATTAAGAATTAAAAAGGGAAAATTTAATTAATTAAAATAATTTATTACTCAACTCTTCACACCTGTATTTATATTCAATTAATTGAACTTTATTTCTGCACCTTTATAAACTTTTTTACGTGTCGACGCAGAAGACCCACAGACAGAAGACCCAAGGACAGAAGACCCACAGACAAAAGACCCACAGACAGAAGACCCACAAGGACAGAATACCCACAGACAAAAGACCCACAACTATTTTTCAGTTTTATTTGCATAAATTTGGCGCGAAAGATGTGTTAATTTTATTAGTTTTCCATAATAAGAAGGTGATCCAACAACGGGAAAAGTTGTTTCGATATTAGTGAAGGTCGTTCCAATAATCGGAAAGGTTGTTCCAACAATGTGGAAGTTGTTCCAACAACGGGGATATTATTTTAAAAATGGGGAATGTTGTTGCAAAAACGGGTGAAGTTGTTCCAACGATGGGAATCTTGTCCCAATGACCGGGGAGCTTGTTAACGAAGGGGGATCTTGATTTTCGGGATTTTTAATCCGGTCCAGGCTTCTTGTCCTTTCAAAATTCCCAAAATTTTTGTCTTCGACGATGAAAAGGAAAAGTAGACCAAAGGGACATTTAGTATCAAGGGGTATTTAAGATAAATTTAATACCCCTTGATCTAAGATTAATACTCCTTGATAAAGGATTAACTAATACCCTTTTATCCTTCTATATACTTCCATATGGAGGGATATAGGATTAGAAGTGGTCAAGGGTATTGGAGATATGCAAGGATGTCGTGGATCATTGGTATTAGCTGAGATTAGGTAATTATTTCTGAGTAAGATGGAGGGATATCGCTTGATAAAAGCGGATTAGTAGGATTAAAAAAGCTTAAAAGGTTTAAATCCGTTACATCCCTTCTCCCCTGACATATCCTTTTTCTGTTTAAGAGAGATATCGGAGTATTCCTTCTCCCGGCTCCTGTTATAAACAATTTACGGATAAGAATAGACATCAGTGGAGTTGAGGTTTTACCCCCATATCCTCTAGATCCCACGCTATTCCTACATATCATCACCCGACTCTTCAATCCACTTTTTCATTAATCAAATTTAATTGATTAACTTTGAAATAAAATTTTTTTAATATTTTAAAATTACTTATATTTTTTTTAATCTTGTGCCTAGAAAAATAGACAAGTCTTTTTCAAAAATTTCAAAAAATTTCTTCTTAAGTTTAGGAAAAAAAACTTTTCTTGTGGGTCTTTTGTCTGTGGGTATTCTGTCCTTGTGGGTCTTCCGTCTGTGGGTCTTTTGTCTGTGGTTCTTCTGTCCTTGGGTCTTCTGTCTGTGGGTCTTCTGTCACTACGCCACTTTTTTATACCTTTTATTACCCTTAATCCTTAATCTAGCAAATAAACATCAAGCTATTTATCACCAATTTTATTTTTCTCCAACATTTAATATTTAAACAACAGGGTATTTTTGAGGGAAAAAGTATGATTTGGGGTATATTTTTCCATTTTTGTATAAAATGGAAGCTTTGCGAAAGTTTAAATTTTATTTTTTGGCCAAAATTTTTTGGCCAAATTGTTTGCTCAATTAAAAACAAAATTTAATTTAGAAAAGCTCATGATTATCATATTAATGAAAAAGAAAATTAATTTTGTTTAAGAATTTAGGTATTGACTATTATGAAATCTATTAATATTTCTTTTTCTAAAGAAAAACAATTTATACATTTAATTAGATATATTTACTCTTAATTAGATTTTTTTATATTGATCCATGAAATATCCCATTATTAAAATTGATAATGATTTTTCACATAAATATTTTTAAAATGTTGTAGAAAAAATGGGGGTAATTATTATTGCTCCATTTGATTGCCGATTGATTGCCAGCTCCGATTGATTGCCAGTCTCTAATAGAATGCCAGCTTGGAAGGTGATTGAAAAATAGAATGCCATGGCATTATAATAGAGATTTGGTAACATTATTTCTCTGTAGCATGTTCAAATGGAATTTTTTTGAATTACTGAACTACATAAAATAATATAAACTGACATTTTTATAGAACACAAATATATGTGAAACAATTGAATAAAACTCCTTGATCCGAATGTAGCACTTATCAACAGGATCACTTATAAGCTGGCATTTAATATTTTTACTTTTAACTATTTTAGTTATTGCACAATAATGGACACGATAATATCGGACAGCAAGTTCAAAAAAACCAAAGCGGAGAACTTATCAGCATAAAGTATACAATTGTCAATTGTATATACAATTGTCAAAATATTTACCAAAATTAGCTTGTATAAATTAGAGACCGGCAAAATCCCGCATGCGGGATTTTTTTAATATTTGCGGGACGGGATCCCGCGGGATAAATCCCGCAAAATCCATTGTTTAGCAAAATCCCGCACTTTAAATTTGTTTCTGGGTTTATGTTAATGTGAGAATAATTATTTTTGTTTTAATTATTAATATTTTTTATAATTATTAATATTTTTTACTCAAATAATTTTTGAATTTGAAATATTTATTTATGTATATTTTCAATTACAAATCCCTCAAAATTTCATAGCAAAAGATTAAATATTATTAATCAAATTTACCGTTTAATTTCTAATTTAATTAAATTAAAAGACGTCAAAATATTTAAAATTAATTTCTAGAAAAATAAAATAAACAATAATTTCTTCAATTAATATTTTTTCTTTTTGTTTTTCAACTTTATTACTATTTGAAATAACAAAACAATGCATTTCTCATAATGGAATTGGTTGTGATCTCTATCGTTAATATATATTGCTCTCTACTCAATGGAAAAATTAAACATCCAAGATATCAATGTCGTGATGGAGATTGCAAGACCGGTGATTGTGATAGTAAAGATGATTTGTGTTGTTTTGGTATGAGATGTCAATGCATATCTTGTAATCAATGAATCAATGCATATCTTGTAATAAACATAATGAGGAGGACTGCGATCATGATGAAGATTGTTGTGATGGGAAATGCACTGGTATTGGCGGAAAATGTTCAAAGAAAAAAGATTAAAGATAATTTTTCATGTGAGTTGATCAACTGAGAAAGTGTATTTATGAACTGACGATTTTATGTTATAGTATATTGTTTTTAAACTTTATGTTTTTCAACATGATGAAGATTGTTGTGATGGGAAATGCCATTGCTTTAATAGCATTCAGCTGAGATTTACCAGTCGATATGTATAGGTTTATGATAAATTAGCAGGAATGTTGTGAACTTTATGAAAGTGAGTGATTTGTTGTATATCAGGATATAAAATATAAACAAAGATCGTTTCAAAACCGTCAATTTAATTTTCTCATTTCTTAAAGATTTGATAAAACAATTGATTAACTTGGTGACAAATTATTCTAAAAATATCCTCATTAACAGAGCGCAGATTAAAATTAAAAATTTTTGGCGCAATCTCTAGATACAAAATCTCTGGATGTTGGAACCTGGAATTAGGAGTGAGAATGATTGGAGAAAGGCATGATTGTATTCATTGACTGAAAATGTGTTTTTTATAAAACAATTTAATTTTTCTTAAGTTCTTTTTTAATTAAAATATTTTAGTCAATTCATAACCTTTCTAGAATTTTGTAAATATTTTTATTTTCAAATCAACGTTAAAATATTATCCTGCCAATTTACTTCTTTTTTTAAATATAAACAAAATTAAAAAAAACAAAAATTAATTTTTATATATTTTTAATTCTCACAAATAAATTTACAAACAAAAACTCGATTTTTTGCACTATTAATGAGAGCAAAATGTCTTGCAAAAACTTTAGTCAAATTGCGGGGAAGATTCGCGCATAAACAAACACAACTAAATAATTAATTAATATTTACCGGAAGTTAGATAAAAAAAGAAAATTTATAGTGAAGAAGTAATAAAAGAAATTAAAATAAATTAAATCAGAATTATAAAATTCTGATTTTTAAATATTTATCAGAATTTATTTTTTAGAATCTTATTATTATTTTTCTGATTATTTAAAATCAGAATTTTAAAATATAATAATTCTGATTTAAAATATAACTATAATTCTGAAGTCAATATTGAAATTAAGTAATTCTGAAATTAATTCTGAAATAATTCTGATTTTGTGTTCACTTAAATAATGTAGTGCTATTTTTGGGGAGAATGTGTAATGAACCAAATAGTAAACAGGGGGATGAGAAAAACCAGTTTTTTTAATTACTCAATTTTATTTTAATTATAAAAATGTATCTTTTTATAATTTTTTAATTATTAATATGAGCTGGAAATATTTTTTATGATTTTTAAAATAATTAAAAATTAATTTTAATAATTATTTCAATTTAATTTCTCTATTATCTATAAAATAAAATTTATTTTTTCTCTAATTTTCTTCATTTCCACCAGCAATTAAAAACAAATCTGGGGAGATAAATGAATTTTGACGGAGTAAGGAAGATTTAAAGAGATTAACTAACATATTTGGCGAAGGATCAAGGGTGGTCAATTCAAATCCCATTAATCCTCTGATATCCTATAAATCATTTCCTACCCCTGATATCACATCCGTCGATAACCTCCTTAATTTCTCAATAGCATTATAGCTGAGGAAATAAAGGGATTTTTGTATTAAGGACGGTTACAAGGGATACAGCGATTTGGAGGGATATAGAGGATTAGGGATTTGAAGAGAGGGTTTTTGAAGGTTTTGTTGCCAAACGGTCCTTGTTCAAATGCTTTTGGCCTTCTTAAAACTGCCTTAAGTGAAGAAAGTCTTGATGACTTGACAAACTATCTTGAAAGAATTGATTTAGATTAAGACAAGGAGAATGGATAAATTAGTGATTCATCAATTTCTAGTAAAACCACGAGTAAAATCTAGTAAAACCACGACAGTCGACCCCTCCCCGGCAAACTATGATCCCCGACACTTCCGACCCCGACGGCCCTAGTTTAAAGCACCGTATTTACTATAGTAATCCCCAAGGGGGATTATTGTTTCAACCCATCCCCAGGGTGGGGAATTAATAGAGACCGGGGAATTAATAAAGACTGGGGGATTACTAGAGTAAATACGGTGCTTTAAACTAGGGTAGCTCCCTGAGCCGTCGGGGTCGGAAGTGTCAGGGATCATAGTTTGCCGGGGAGGGGTCGGGGTCGACTGTCGTGGTTTTACTAGAAATGAGCTAATTTAAAATAGAGCAAGGTCAGGGTTTTTCGAGACTGGCAATGCCAAAATCGAAGTTAAGGTTCAAATATTGTCCAAAACCGAGCCCTATTTGCTTCGTACATATCAGCTATCAGAATCTATTTATTAAAAATCTGACCTACATTACAATTAAAAAAATCATTTAATATCCCCTTTTTATTTAACAAAATTATTTTAAATTAATATAATTAAAAGCATTAAAGGTTTTTAAAGAAAAAGAAAAGAATTTAACAGCCAAATTATTAAAAAAGAAAGTAAAAACGTTCTTCGTTTGGAAAATACTATAAACATCTCTTCTCATCTCACAACATTATAATTCAAAAGATTTTTCATTCTCGCATTCAGTGACACTTTTTATCCCTACCACACTTATGACCGTCACAACAATTATTTTTTCTCGGATCACATGCTTTCCCTTTATCATAACAGGTATGACATTGTTTGTCTAAAAAATATTTGTATATTCTATAACGTTCAAAGGCCCGAAATTTTATACCTAACCACATTCTTGACCGCAATACTGATCGAAATACCGATAAAGATCGAAAAAGGATTTAAAAAATATCGTTCTTTTTTCGTTTTTTGTACCGTATTACCACAAATGTGTCGGTATTACAGTATTTTTCGGCTCTAGTAATAATATCACATTACTCTACATTTTTTCGCTATATTTAATTAATTATTTCAAATATCCAAAATTTACTTTGACAGCTTTGGCCTGCACAACAGTCAGAATTCTCACTACAAGGTGCTCCTAAAGGAGGGCAATCAGCACATAACCCTAAAAGATATAAGTATAATTAAATCTCCTTTCAAGACATTTTTTCGTTATTTATAAATTCCTCATAAAAAATTCACAATTTTCCTCGTCACATTTTAATTTGTAACAACATGGAAGAACTCCCTCGCAATCTTCTCCTTTACCAGAACATTTCTGTTTAGAACCACAACTTTCACCAGTACAACCATCTACGCTATTATTAGTTTTACCATTGTTTAATTGGAATAATATAAAAGTTGAAAGGAAAAATAAAAACATTTTGTTTGAAAAGGAAAACATTTTTTATTTAAATTCTTAAAGTGCCAATTAAAATATAATTAAAATAATAAAAATGTTGTAACAAGGGATGATCGGAAAAAATTTTCATTTCATTTCGAATCAAGATAAAATAAAAAATTTCGTTTTGCTCCTTAATGAACTTTTAAGGACGGAATGAAATAAAATAAAAATTAAAAAACAATTACTTTTAACTAGAGTAAGACGAGTACCGAGTAATTGGGGAAAAGCCGAGTTCGAGTAATGCCGAATTTTAAAACCCCAAGTTCGAGTACGAGTTCAACTTTTTAGGCCGAGTTCGAGTACGAGTAAATCGAGTAATCGAGTAATTTAAAAAAAACAGTATTCTAAAATAATTTTACCAAAAACAATACTTTTACTCATTATCAGTGCTGGGTATTGGGCATTTGTTGACAGTGATGCAGGGGATATCCCTCTTTATCCCTCTTAATCCGAAGAAATTTCATGATACGCCGTGATCAATGCTGACTCCGGACTCCGGGTGGAAAATCAATGGGTAATATTATTTCGGGAGATTTATGTAGTTTATGCAGACGATAACAAGGGAATGAGATGGATATCAAGGGATTAAGTGGGATTTGGGCTGATTATCGTGGGATTTGGGTTATTAAGAGCAAAATCTGGTAAATTCGAGAGATCAATTGGGATATCATGGATTAGGTATGTCGTTGAAAGTTGATACGAGATCCGCTGCTCTATCCCTCTCTTTTTGCTCCGCTAGCTTAAATTTTGAGAATTTCTGAACGCCAAGTAGATACACCCAAGTTTCGTAATGCCAAATCCCTCTCTATATCCTTAGATCCCTTGAAATATCCAGATGTCACTAAAATCCACCCAACTCCATTCAAATCCTCCGATATACCAAATCTTCCTTTCAGCGCCGCAGGAGAAAATTTTGAAAATTTTGAAAGGCCAAGCAGCAAAATTTCTTCCCTTTTCAGCCGCAGGCGTAAATTTTGGCAATTTTGGAGACTAAGAATCTAAAAATCTTCACTTTTCTGCGCCGCAGGCGAAAATTTTCTGAAATTTCGAAGAGCATTAAACTAAAAATCATCCTTTTTGCGCCACAGATAGGGGCATAAAAATACTCGGTTTTGACCGAGTCAGCCGAGTATGAAGTGTCCAAGTACGAGTAATCCGAGTATTAGGATTCCGAGTTCCGAGCCCGAGTAAATGCGAAAAAACCCCGAGCGATCGAGTCGAGTATACTCGTACTCGCTCGAACTCGACTTACTCTAATATGAATTGAAAAAAGAACCCAATTAGAGTCAATTTACCCATAAATTGATAAAGAAAATTGTAAAAGGCTGTATAATTTCCTATAATTAATAAATTTATTTATCTAATTAATTAAAATTATTTACTACCTATCTCAACATAACTGTATTTATATTGTCTAATCTGCACTTTTTACTTTAAGAATTCCCTCACAAGCATCAAACAATCCCTTGGTTCAAATCTTATCTACATATAATATTTAAACAACTTAGTAGCTTAGTAAAGGTTAAAGATAAGTTTAATATTTTTCTTCTATTTTAGTTTTTAAATAACCATTTTAGCTAATATCTAAAAATTTATTTTTGTTTATTTGCATTAAAAAATTGGATTTAAAGGTAAAAGTTGAGTTTTTGGTTCAAAAGATGAAAACAGAATTTGGTTCAGAAAAGCTCATGACATATCATATTAATGAAAAATAAAATTAATTTTATTTGAGAATTTATTGACTATTGTGAAATATAACAGTCTTTTCTAAATAAGGTAAAAAATCATTATTGCTATTCTCATATGTGCTATTCTTTCTAATGGGGGTGTGGTTGACTCGGTAGTGTGTTAGGTTCTTCTATCTGACAAATGAAGGTTCGGACCTTTATAAAATTAATTTTTATTCAAAAGTGTGTTAACTTTACTTTCGTCATTATAAATTTTTCTAAGTCCTTTTTTAATTAAAATATTTTATTAATAATAAATTCGTAACCTCTCTAGAATTTTGTGAATAATTTCTATTTTCAAATAAACAAAAATATAAATGAAATTGTCAATTTATTTCTTTTTTTATTTGAAATATAAACAAAAATTTAAAAAAACAAAAATTAATTTTTATGTATTTTCAATTTGCACAAATATATATTTACAAACAAAAACTCGATTTTTTGCACTATTAATGAGAGCAAAATGTCTTGAAAAACTCTAGTTAAATTGCGGGGAAGATTCGCGCATAAACAAACACAACTAAATAATTAATTAATATTTACCGGAAGTTAGAGAAAAAAAAGAGACTTTATAGTGAAGAAGTAATAAATTTAATTAAAATAAATTAAAAATCAGAATTATAAAATTCTGATCTTTAAATATTTATCAGAATTTATTTTTTAGAATCTTATTATTATTTTTCTGATTATTTAA
The DNA here is from genome assembly GCA_036172945.1 of Meloidogyne incognita. Lineage (NCBI taxonomy): Eukaryota > Metazoa > Nematoda > Chromadorea > Rhabditida > Meloidogynidae > Meloidogyne > Meloidogyne incognita. The sequence continues at coordinate 5,900,635 of JARQAC010000001.1, forward strand.
AATCAGAATTTTAAAATTAAATAATTAAGATTTAAAATCTAATTATAATTCTGAAATTAATTCTAAAATTAGGTAATTCTGAAAAACATTAAATTCTGAAATTAATTCTGATTTTGTGTTTCACTTAAATAAAATAAGGCTATTTTTGGTAAGAATGTTTAATGAACCAAAGAGTAAACAGGTTCATTGATGATAAAAACCAGTTTTTTTCTAAACTACTCAATTCTATTTTAATTATAAAAATGTATCTTTTTTATAATTTTTTGTTTAATAATATGAGTTGGAAATATTTCTTATGATTTTTAAAATAATTAAAAATTAATTTTAATAATTATTTCAATTTAATTTCTCTATTATCTATAAAATAAAATTTATTTTTTCTCTAATTTTCTTCATTTCCACCAGCAATTAAAAACAAAATTGCGCATTACTTCCGCCCAATCAGTCAATCCTTCCCTTCATTCTCTTCTCTCTTTTTTAGAATTTCTGTAGCGGAAACAACACGTTTCGGTAATGATCGTTTTTCTCTTTATTTTATTGTTTCCTTAAATAATAAATTTATTTTACTAAAATAAATTAAATAATTAAATAAATTAATAGACTTTGACCCAAAAATATGTATTTACGTATTTTTATTGCTTTATTTTCTGATTTTTATTCCTTTAATTTTTTTTTGATTTTTGGCTTTCTTTTATTATAAGCCAAAATTCTGATTAATTAAATATTCAGAATTATTTGCTGCTTAAAATAATTTTTTTTTAAATCAGAAATATATTGAATTAATAACTGAATTATAAGCTAAGATTTAAAATCAGAATTATGAAATCAGAATAATTCTGATTATTTTATTAAAGAAGAATTCTGATCTGAATTTAGATTAAAAATATTCTGATTTTTATTATAAAATCAGAATATTTATAAAATCAGAATAAACATAAAAGTTTTGATTTTTATTTTTTCCAGAGATTCTGATTTTTCTGTAATTCTGAATTGTGTATATATTTTGTATTATCACAAAAATTCTGATTTTCTACTTATTTAGACAAACACACAAATATATTATGATATTCTGCAATATTTTTTTCAGAAGGCTGTTAACCTTCACAATTATTTTCTTATTAAGGTTGACCTTCATTAATGCTAAATGTTTGTTTTTATTTAATAATTATTTTTTTAATATTTAAAATAATTATTTTTTAAAAAAATCAAAAATTTCCCAATTTCAGCATCCAATTGCTTCTATCTACCCAGTATTGCATTAAACGGCGGTACCTATGACGAATTTAATGCCCCTGAAATTAAACAGTGTTGTATTGCTTGTGCTAGAGATCCTTGCTGCATAGCGTAAATTATTAAATAAATAAATTTTTTTAATTTTTAAAATTAGATATACATTCGATGAGGAAAATCATCGTTGTTTTATGAAATCAGCAATTTCAAATTCTTTTAAAAATACTGGAATGACTTCTGGATTAAAAGCTAATACACACCATGGTAATTAAGGAATTAGGAAAAATAAATTCAAATAATTTTTTAAGGCCTCGGAGCGTTTTTAAAAAATATAAAAATCCATGGAGGCACTGCTTCCGTAAAAGTTAACCTTCCAAACAATGAAGACTGCATGCAATATTGTACAGGTATTTTTAAATAATTTGCTTTGATTTTTAAATAGTAAATCTAAATAGGTACCTATTCTTGTTTTTAAATGATAATTCTATTTAAGAATTCTGTTTTATAATTATGATTTCTAAAAATAATTCTGATTTTCTGTTTAAATACACTGTCTCCGTTAATTTAATGATTCTGGTTTTTAAAATAATTCTGTTTTATGCTTTAATTTAAAAATTTAAATTCTGATTAAAATAATTTACCTTCAATTCTGATTTTTAACTAGCAATAATCAAAATTTAGAAATACATTTTTAATTGAGAATTCTTTTTTTAATTAAAATTATGATATTTAATTTTCTGATTTTTTTGTAACCAAAAATAATTTAATTACTCGAAAAGTTAATTTTGCTTAATTTTTAGCTTATGGAATATATTCTTGGAATCCTCTCCCACCAATCCCAATAACAACAACCCCAAATAATTTACCAGCAAAAGAATCAACAACAATAACAAATACCTCCCCCCAATTTACACCAATTAAATTACCTTCTGACGAGGAATCTTCTTCAGAAATATTTAAAATAAATAATTTAATAGAAGAACAACATCTTTTTCAAAAACAAGGGGAATGTGTTTGTATGGCTAGAATAGCAGCTTTAGAATATTCCTTTGGGTCGCGTTCTGCTATATTTCCGCCTGTTTCTAGTTTAAACTTGTGAAAAAATTAAATTCTGATTTTATTTCAAGTTTATTAAATTATAATTCTGATTTTATTTAAAATTCTGATTTTTAAAATTAATTACTTGTAAAAAATTCTGGTTTGATTAATTTATATTTAAATTCTGTTTTCTTTTAATTCTGATTTATTTTTAAATTCTAATTCTTAAATTCTGATTTTCAACTTCTGATTCCTATACATATTATAATTCATTCCGATTTAATTTTCTTCTATTTTAATTCTGAAATCGAATTCTGATTTTATTTATTATTTTAATTCTGATTTAAATTACCTATATTAATTTTATAATTCTGATTTTATTTCTGATACAATCATTAAATTCTGATTTTTTTATCTTTTTTTAAAAATTAATTCCGATTAATTCAAATGTATTTAATTATTTGTTCTGATCTCCTTTAATTAATATAAACAATTTATTCTGATTAAAAATTATTTCTGTTCATTATTTAATAATAATGGAATTTCTGATTCTTTCAAATTTGTCGATTTATTTAATTCAATTTTTTCTTCAAAAATTTCCTCATTTATTTGATTAAATAATTTCCTCACATTTTGGGTAATTTTGTAGATAAGAAATAAAATAATTCCAATAGCTATTAATTCAATTAAAAATACAAAGGCAACGTATGTTTGGTGTTTAGGGAACTGAAAAAATTTAATTTTTTAAATTATTTTTGATTAAAAAAAGATAAGAAATTTAAAAAATTATAAAAATATTGCGGGGCCGAACCCTCCCTTATTCCTTGTGGAAAAACCCTCCCCCGCTGTGGCTAACAACTGTGGCCACAGCGCCCGCACATATTTAAAAAATAAATTTATTTTTTTTTAATTTTTCTAATTTTTGAAATTATTACAATGTCTAGTTTAAATAAGTACGAGCTAATTCCAATAACTATTGGATTTGCTCGTACACCCTGAATGTTTCGAAGGTTTCGCCGGATTTTGGCACTCTGCTTAAATGATTTAAATAACAAAATGTTAAAATTGCTTGCTTTTTTTATTCATCCTCAATTTTTCCAAAAAATATTTTTAAAAAATTAGAAAAAATTTTTTAAAAATTAATTCATTTACATTATAATTAGAAAATTCCACAAAAACATTGCTTGCATTAGCCACAGCTTCTCTAGCATCAATCAAAACAGTTTCAGCTTCAGAAAGTGCCGGTTCCATTTTTACAGTTATATTTTCCGTTCCTCTAATTATTTTTTGAATTAAATAGCGTACTCGTTGAATGCTTTTTAAAATTTCTTGAATTTCTTTATCAGCAGAAATTTCAGACATTTTTAATTTTAAATAGAGAAGTATTTCTGGAATTGTATGATTTAATATAAAAAATTAATTTTAGAAATAAATTTAAAAAATAATTTTTTAAATATATTTGTACCTATAGTTTTAATGAGAGAACGGACTAGAAGACGTAAAATTTCGATTTTCGATAACCAAAATTATTGTACCAGATTCCGATTTCTAGTTGTATTAAAAATATTTCAATGATTTCAATAAGACATTTTTAATTTTGAAATTTAAAAAATAATCTCTAGAATGTGTGATCTAAAAATTGTGTGATCTAAGAAGGAAAAAGCAAAATTTTGCTTTTAAAGCGGAAAAAATATTTTTTAGGTAAAAATGTTCGAATTTAAAATACAATACCTGTTCAAATAAATACAAGCTAGTTTTTTTTAGTTTTTTGTTTTTGTAACGACTTAAGGATTCGAACTTTGGAACGACCTTTCAATTACAAAATCACAAAAAAATACAAATAATAGTTGAAATTATTATATTAGCTACTAATTATTTTAAAAATAAAATAATATTTTGTAATAAAAAAATAAAAAAAATAACGGAGAAAGAAACACTTTTTCTCCACTTCTTTACATGTCTCACACTAAAACATCATTCATTTATTTGTTTTTGTAAAAATAAAAAAAAACGAAGAATCATTGAAAAAGGGCAAAAATAAAGGTAAAATATATACAAAATATTTGTACAAATAAAAAAAAAGAAAAAAAGGTGAAAATCTTGTATTTATTTATTTTTATAGGGGAGGTATTATCGAGAAAAAAATAAAAGAAAAAAAGATATAGACGATGAGGAGAGGAAAAGCTGCTTTTTTGCGATTATTTTAGTGAAAATACTTTAAAGAATAGATTAGTAATAAAAAATAATAATAAAATTTTTAAATAAAAAAGGGAATGAATAAAGAAACTAAGCTAAACTATTAATTAGAATTGAGTTTAAAAATGACGATTGGGAGAGAGATGAAGATGATCCAGATTATACAGACATAGGGTGTTTCCTACCACCATAAAAGCGAGGCAGGAGGTCGACTCTCGGTTGTTGGGGCAACTTATTTTTCTTAGAATGTTGGGGCAACTTCAGAAATAAGTAGATTATCAAAAAACATTAAAGGCTATCAAACAAAACTGAATTAATCATTGTTCGGAACTAATTTTTAAAAATATATTAAAAAATAATAAAAGCTTTATCCAAATAAAAAATTTTTATTTTGTTATTTTTTATTGAACTAAACAAACAATAAAACGAGTAAATTCAATTTGCGTTAATTTGCTGTCTGGCAAATAGCACATTCAATTTACTATTTATTCTTATTTGACACTCTTAATTTTAGCAAACAGAGATTGGAACTAGTTTTATTTATTTTTATTTTGAAATTTTAAAGTTAAAGTCCTAATTATTTTAAAATCCCCCCATTTATTAACAGAATTCTAATTTTATTTTTAATTTAGTATTCGTTCTACAAAAAACAAATTTAATCCAGATCAGAATTAGGCATGAAATCAGGTTCTAGTTCACATTTCGGAAATCGGAAATTAAAAAATTTTTTCGGAAATTGGAAGAAAACCTTTCTAGAAATTCTAAATCAGAAGGCAAATTTTTTAATTGCATCCCTGCTTAAATTTTGATATAATTAAGTCAGGGCTTCGATCTCGAATTTTTTAAAATCCGCAATTTTGATCGAAAAAATCCGCATTTGATATGAAAAATCCGCAAAAAATTTTCAAACACAAAAATTGAATTAAAATCACTTTATGCGTTATATTTTTTGACTCCATCAATTGAATTGAGCAATTTTTTCACTACTGATGACTATCTTATTAAAATCCGAATAATCAAATGAAAAATTACAGCTGACTTGAGCCAATGCTTTCACCATACCTAGTTATAGTGAATTGTTTACTCGAAAAATCTTCTTTTTTTGCGCCGCAGGCGAAAATTTTGAGAATTTTGGATGACTAAGAAACCAGATTTCTTTATTTTCAGCGCCGCAGGCAAAAATATTGAGGATTTTGAAGTATCCTTAAGCCAAATATCGTCCTTTTTCTGCGCCGCAGGCGAAAATTTTGCGGATTTTGGAGGATCCTTAAGCCAAATATCGTCCTTTTTCAGCGCCGCAGGCGAAAATTTTGCGGATTTTGGAGGATCCTTAAGCCAAAAATCGTGCTTTTTCAGAGCCGCAGGCAAAAATTTTGCGGATTTTGGGATGTCAAGAAGCCAAAAAATAATATTTTAATAAAAAACTACAAGAAAATACAAAAAATCCTCATAATCTTCAAAAGACCACAAAAATCCGCAAATCCGCATTTTTAAAAATAATCCTCATCGCTCTATCAAAAAACCACAAAATGAGGAAAAATCCGCAGAAATCGAAGCCCTGAATTAAGTTAACCGAGTTAAAGTATAGGTATTCTAAAAACAAGTCTTATATTAACATGTAACAAAATTAAATTTAAAGTAATTTCAATTAAATTTTGTTAAAAATTTAATTTTTTATTTATAAAATAACATAAACACAAATCCAACTAATTTTCTCCAAAATTTATTTATTTTCTCTCAATTTCCCCTAAAGGCTTTAAAGTGTTTGTTTGTTGCTCTACTCATCACGCGAAAAGACTTCCTTCTCTTTCCCCATTTTTAGAGTTTTAGCCAATTTGTGGCCATTTGTGTGACTTTATTCTTCTACTAAACTTCTTCCCTCCCCTTTATTTATCGCCTAATTTTCTCCTTTTCCTATTTTCCTAAAATATAATCCAATTTACTCAACGAATGCTTTAGACAATTTTAAGCTGTACTTTTCTTGCTTATTTTTCTTTTTTGAAAATTTTAATCTTTAGAGACCGAAAAATAATTTTTGAAAATTTAAAACATCTCGAGGTTTTTGAGGAGCGAAGACGAAAAGGAGGATGAGGGAGATAATCCAATAGGACCAAAAAAATATATTTAGTTTTTAAATGAATCAACATATAAGTAATGGTCAAGCTCCCATCTTAATGGTCAGGCTCCCGTTAAGCTCCCGTCTATTCGTGAGCTTGACGGAGTAATTGTCAAGTTCCCGTCTTCTGCCTGTTCGTGTATCAGAAAGAATTTAGAATTAGAAAGAATCAGAAAGCCGTATAAAATAAAAATCAACTAATAATGTATACGTATTATGCCGTTACTGTTGCTATTTTATGTTATATGATATTTTAATTTGACCATTTTGCTAATCTAAGCAATAATTATTATCAAAATTAATTATTTTTATTCCTATTTATTTTTATTAAATTCCAAATTGTTTTATTTACTATTAAAAAATTATTTATTTTACCCATCACAGTTGTCACATGTCACAAATAAATCAAAAAAATTACTCCTAAAAACGTCAACTCCCAAAAATCTTCAATTGCCAATCATTTATTTACTTATTTTACAAATTTGATGGTCACTTTTATATTTAAAAATAACTTATGTTGTCCATCAAAACGTTTAAAATATTTTTTGTGGCCAATAAAATGTGTGGCAATTTAAAAAGATTTTTAAAGTAAAAAAGCTTGAATTACCCGGGCTTCTACTGCTAGCTGTCTCTTATTTTCTAAAGAATTTTTTTCTATTTTAAATGTGGACAATTGAAGTAAAAATGAGTGAAAAAAGGCAGGAAAATAATTTATTATATTCAAATAACTGACCATTGGCCTAAAAAAGGAAAAAAGTTATTAAAAAGACTCATGTTGAGGATTTGCCATAAATTTCCCACAGCTATCATAATTATTAAAAATATAAAAAAATATTTTTCAGGTTAAGATAAAATAAAAAGTTTTGAAAATTAATTTCTAAAAATTTTTTTGAGAATTTCTTTAATAAATACATATAGAGTTTACCTAAACGCAACAACTCTATTGCGCACACTTGTTCAAAGAAAAAAACAAGTTTTTGAACTCAAAGTTTATTTAATTTCTGCTAAATTATTTCAAGTTTTATTTTTCTAAGTTTATTTTTTCAAGTTTATTTTTTCGAGTTTATGTTCTAAGTTTACCTATTTCAAGTTTATTTTTTTCAAGTTTATTTTCAGGTTAAATTTCAAGTTTATTAATTATTTTTTTTCAAGTTTATTTATTCAAATGTATTCAAACTTTTTTCCAAGTTTTAATTTAAAGTTTATTTTTATTTCTTTATTGTCTACATTTTATTTCTTTTTTTCTCATTTAATTTTCAGTTAAAGTTTATTATTTTTAAATACAGCTGCCTTAATTTATTTCACTATAATTTGAGGCATTCCACACATTTGTACATTTAATTAGTTTTTGCATTAAATAAGTAAATATTGACATTAATTTTATTTTTATTGGGAAAAACATTTATTTTTTTTAATTTTAAATTTTTTCTTTTAAATTAACGACACTCCTAGTCGGGTCTCTAATTCCAGTCCGGTCTCCCTTTTGTATACGATTTTCATTATCTTCTACATAGGAAGGGGGAGCTGTCGTTACCCATAAATTTAGATACCCTTTGTTTATAAATAACATTAGACTGTCTCAATCATAATAAAATTATTTTTTTATTTATATATTTAAAAATATTTTTTAGAATTTATTTAATATAAATGTTCTCTTCTATTTTTATTTTATCAATCTATATTTATTTTTATTTATTTTTATCGGTTCAATAAACCCTTGCCATAAATTGGCAATATTTCCTTTTTATTCTTTAATAAATTTTGGCATAAAAATGTTTTTATAAAAAAATTATTTTCGGTCCATTACACACATTTTTAATCAAAATCTTTTTTTATTTTTATTCAAAGTTCCTTTAAATTTTTTAAAAATAATTAAAATTAAATTCAAATTAATTTTTAAAATTTAATATAAATTGAAAAAAATAATTTAAAGTCACGAACCTTTTTAATCCTCATAATAATTGGCCATTATTTTTCTATTAATTTTTATTTGAATACAATTGACTCGAGAATATAAATTGTTTTTATTTAAAAAATAATGGGAATATTTATTTTATTTAAGCATTATTATTATTTTATTTCCATTTAAATTTAATTATTTTTTCAATTATTAAAGTTACTTCAAAAATATTTTCAAAAATATGTATTTATAACTTAATTCAAATTTAGTTATTGGATCTCGATTTTATTATCACCTCCTAAAATTGGAGAGGGCAGTCGGAATTGCGAGTTTCGACTTTTGAGCTATTTCCTATTTTCGACAGTTCCGATTTCCTGCACCTTCGTCATTTCCGACCGACATCTGCTAACCATTACACTCAATTTTGAATAAACCTCTATTTTATTTACACATTTTCGATTTTTTTCATCAGAGATAATACATATTCACATTAAAGGACCGACTGTATTACAAAAAAATTTTTTTAAATCTTGAAATTTAATATAGTTTACTTTCAAAAATATTTTAAAAAGAACTCCTTTTTATTTTTTTAAAATTATTTTAAATAAATAAATACTCTAATAATATTTACACAAGTATTTTTACTTTTTTCAATTTTTTTCTAAATATTTTCCCTCATTTTCTATTATCCTTTTTCCCCTATACTAAATTTTCTGCATTATTTACTTATGCGCATACCTTAAAAAATAAAAAAAATATTTTTTTTCTGTTAACGACAGAACTTCAAAAAAGTAAAAAAAAATAACAAAAAAAAGAAACAAAACAACAAAAAAATTTTTTTTGTTTAACTGTTGACAACTTTTTTTTGGCAAAAAATTTTCAAAGTTAAAGGCACGCATATTTAATTTTTTTTTCTTTTGTTGCTGTTCTTATTTTTTTTCTTTTTATTGTTTTTAAAATGAAAAAAATTTTTTTTTAAATAAATTTCACAGGGGGATTTTTGTTGGAACAAAAATTGAGTGAAATATTTAAATGTTTATTTTACTTAAAATTATTCTAACTTTATAGCATGAAATAAAATGTTAATTAACACACTAATATTAATTATTTTAATAATTAAATTTTTTGTTTTAATATCCCATCAAAATTTAATATTAAAAAGTGACACGGCAATCTGTCCGTTAAAGTGTTTCTGTAATGAAGGTAGGATGAAATTAATTTTTTAAATTTCTTTTTGAGAAATTATATTTCTAAAAATACAAAATTTTAAATAAATTTGCATTTTTTCTGAAAATTTTTTTTATTTTTAAATTTAGGGTTAATGACTCTGAAATTTAAAAATTTAAAATTAAGTATAAAAATTAATTCAAAAATTAATTTAAAAAATTTTTTTAATAAAATAAAAGTAAAATAATTTTATTTGTTTATGAAAAATTGCAAATTAACACAATTTAATTTTAAAATTATTTTTTTCCAGAATTATTCTCTATTTATTGCTCGAATCTGTCTAGAACAGAAGTACGCCATCTTTTTATTTCTGGTTATTTTAAAAATAAAAAAAATTTTTTATTAAAAATTAATAATTTTAGGAGGTGCATTCCCAACACAATTTTCAGCTTCTTTACAAAATTTGAGCATTATAAATAGTGAAATTGAAAATATGGGAATTTTCCCTAGAATGGAGAAATTGTTAGTACTTAATTTGCGTGGTAATAATTTAGAGCATGTTGGAATGGGAGAGAAAAGTTTTAGGTAAAGAAAAAAAATAAAACTTGTTTAGAATAAAGTTGTGAATAAATAAAAATGTTTGGAATAAGGATGGAAAAAATAAACTTTGAAAAAATTAATAAAAAAAACTTGTTTTAAAAACCTAAACTTGAATAAAAATAAAGTTGTTATAAAGAAACTTGGAAAAAACAAACCTGAATATAAACTTGGAAATAGGAAAAAATCAAAGTTTATATAAACATGAAACTATGCTTAAATAAACTTGACAAACATGAAACAAAAATAAATAAACTTGTTGCATCTATCATATTGATGTGCGCAATGAATGGTGTTTTTTAAAAAAATTTTTCTTAAAATTCTAAAATTTCAATAAATATTTTATAAAATTTTTTAATTATTTATTTCTTGAAGAGAACCATCAGGCGACACAATTCGTTCACAATTTCCTTCCTTAATTAGCTTGGATTTGAGTGAAAATAAAATTACCGTAAATTAATTTTTTAATAAATTAATTTTTAATTAAATTTTAAATTAATTTAGAGCATTTCTAGAAGCGATTTTATTTCATTTCCAAATATTGAAGAGATTAATCTGAATCAGAATAGAATTGTCAGTGTAGAATGGGAAGCTTTTCGCTTGCTAAAATTGAAGAAATTAATTTTGAGAGGAAATTACTTGCTTGTAAAGAAATTTTTTCTTAATTCTATTTAAATTTTTAAAAATATTTTTCTGAAGATATTAAACTAATTTTTATAAATTTCATAAAAAATTTCAATTTTTAAAGACAATAAATGAACACATGTTGAGAGACAGTCCAGCAATTGAAGAGCTTGATTTAAGCCATAATTTATTGTCTGTTGCTCAGGTAAATTAGAAAAAAAAATTTTTTTAATCAAAATTTAGAACAACATTTAGACTAAAAAACAATTTTTAGAGTTCCTCATTCTTCGCTGCACAAAAATTAAAATCTTTAAATTTATCCCATAATCGTCTTCACCGTTTTGATTATGATTCCTTTTCTCCTTTATTTCAGGTTTTTTTAATTTTTAAAATTTATTTAAAAATCAACTTTTTTAAGTTAGAATCATTGGATCTTTCTTACAACAATTTTAGTACAATCCCCGCAGATCTAAGACAATTTGTTGCCCTTAGAACATTAAATTTTAGTGGAAATCCGATAACTAAAATTTGTGAAGGAGAAATTGTTCAGCCAATGCTGCAAGTAATTTTTGAAAATTTCTCGAAAATTCTAATTAAAAAAAAATTTTTTTAATAAAAGAATTTGGACATTTCTAATTGTCCAAATTTACGTCTTATTGAACAACGAACATTTTCATTCACGCCTGTTTTACAATTTCTCAAATTAGCTAATAATTCACAATTACAATATATTTCTCCATATGCATTCCAAAACAGTTTATTATACGAGTAGGTTTTAATAAACTTGAAATTAATTATTAAAAACAAACAAACATGTGTTAAAACTTGAATTAAAACATGCTGGTTTTCTAAAACTTGAAACAAGTTTAATTAAAATTAAATAAACTTGAAGCAAAATTAATTAAACTTTCTAGCATTAAAAACATTCTATTATAAACTTACAAACTTAAGTTTGCAATTATCCTTTAAATAAACCTTAAATTTTTTACAAACTTATCAGGCTTGTAATCTCAAACAATTCATTGGAGACTATAGACAATAAAATATTAGAACAACCTACTCGCTTGTTTATAAGTGGAAATCCTTTAGATTGTAGTTGTGTTGAAGAAACTTTTACAAAGTTTACCCATAAAATTGTAGATCTTAAAGAAGCGACTTGTAAAGCTAGGAAAAGGTTAATTTAATTTATAGCTATTTTTCGAAAAAAAACTTTTTAAGTGTTTATAATCAAAATCTAACTTCTACTCTTCCATTAACTACAATAATTAAATCTTCTTTTAAATTAAATCAAAAATGTTCAAACAAACCTTTAATTCTGCCTTTTGGTAATTACTTGAGTGCCAATGTTGGAGAATACTTTTCTCTTTACTGCGCTCCAAGACGGTTGAACGAAAAGACTTTTTTGAGTTGGAAGCTTCCTAATGGAACAATTGTTCAATCAGATGAACAAATAAAGGATACTGTTGTATTTAATATACCTACAATCATTCAATCTTTCACAAAAGATGGGACGTCAACCTGGATACCTTTTCATAAGCAGGTAATTCTTACGAACTTAAAAACTTGTTTGAAACGAATAATAAAACTTAAAAACTTGATGTTTTTATAAAACTTAAAAAACTTTGCTAAATAAACTTGAACTAAATAAACTTGAAGTAAATAAACTTGAAGCAAACTTGAAAATTAAATAAACTTGAACTTTGATAGATTAAAAACATTCTTTTATAAACCTACAAACTTAAGTTTGCGAATATGCATTTCTTATTTTTTTAAAATTTTTTAAGAGGCAACGCAATCCCAGGTTCGATACTTCAACAAATTCTGACCGTTTGAGAAACATCCATAATCATCAACACCAACGAGAGCGAGTTCAAGTCACAGATGAACAACTCAGATTTGAAGTAATAATGCTTGAGGTGCCTTCAAAGATTAATTAAAAAAATAAATTAAAAAATTAAAAGGATGCTGGAGAATATATTTGTAGTGTTGATGGTGTTGAAGCTAAGCTCAATTTATCTGTTCATTCCCCTTCGATTCAAATTAAACCTGTTGAGATAGGTTCCCATTATGTTGCGTTAGTGTGGAATGATTCTTTAAAAGTTGGGAATTAATTTTTTTAATTAAAAAAGATTTATTTAGATACGCGCTCTGGAAAGAGTTCAGTTATCTCTTCAAATTAGAGATTCAATTACTGGTCAAACCGGAAGAATCACACAGCTATCTCTTTACAATCCTTGGCATAGCTACAATGTTGTTAGACTTCGTCCACTTACTGTTAGTTAAAAAACATTTTTTAGAAATGTTTATTGAACACACAAACGTTAATAAAAAAATTTCGAAACTTACTATTAAACAATCACTAAACATGTTCGCATTAGAACATGTTTTGGAACTATCTAACAAAAACCTTCTTTATCAAAACATTATCTAAACATTTTCCAATCTAAAACATAAATTAGTATAACTCATATTGAAACATGTTTCGTTAATTTTAAACATACATATTCATAAACAATTAAATTTTTGTTTAAATCACTAAATTCAAAAATCCTTCAAAACAACTTTAAGAGAATCCAAAAATCACTCAATTTCAGAACTACACAATTTGCCTTGTCTACAGTTTACGCTCACTGGAAGCAAATAGTGATGTACACAATACCAACATAGATTCATCTGCTAAATTATTATACAAAAGTTGTATTGATGTTAAAACTTTGGAACAAATGGGGTTTTGGTAGAAAATTAATTTTAAATTTTGAAAATTAAAAAATTCATTCTAAAGGTCCTCACTTAGTCCAACAACTATTGTTATTTTTTGTGTTTTAATTTTTATTTGTTGCTTTCTTTTCTGTTTTCGTGCAATTTATATGCATTTTTATATATGGCACGATGCGAAGATGCGGTGATTATTAAAAAACTTTATTTAAAAAATATATCCTTTAAAGTGCCCGAATGAATCAAAGCATGAGCGGACAAAGTTTTCTTTCACATTCATCTTCCCTTCCATTACCTACAACAACAAATTCAAACGGGATAAATAATGGTCATAATTCAGGTAGAAACAAACCTAATTTAAACAAATTGAACGAACAAAACATTTAAATTAGTACATATAAAACATGTTTTTCAAACCTTTATAAACAAGTTCACATCAAAATTAATAAAATGTTCATTTCATTTATAAAACATCAATAAAACATGTTTCAAAACATTCCTTAAAACAATGTTTAGAACTTTAATAAAACACGATCAGGAATTCTATAAAAACATGTTTATATTATTATTAAAACATGTTCAGAACCTTAATAAAACATGTTCAAATAATTAATAAAACATGTTCAGAACCTTAATAAAACATGTTCGAAATATTATTTAAACATGTTCAGATTATTTTAAAACAAGTTTAGTTACATGTTTTTCTTAATAAAACAACAAATTTATTAATTAATTTAAGGTGCACTAACTCACCCTAAAGAAACATTTTTTGATTCAAATTCGGCAACACTAAACAAAACATCATTAATAACCGGAACAGACTCGGAAAGTTTAAACAAAAAAAGTTCAATAAATAAATTGTCTAAAATAAAAAGAAAATCAAAATTGACATCAAAACAACAAATAAGAGGGAATTCAATGTTTTTAATGGAAAATTCAGGGGAAGAGAAACATGTAAATAAATCAACAGAAAATATTGCTTTGTGTTAATTTCTAATTAAATTATTTTTTTTTGTTTTAATTAATTTATAATTTTAATAATAAATTACTTCTAGTCAATTAAAATAAATTTTTTTATTTAATTTTTAAAATTTATTTTTATTTACTAATATTAAAAAAAATATAAAAAATTTACTAATATTAAAAATTTATTTTTATTTACTTTTTATTTAATTTTTAAAATTTATTTTTATTTACTAATATTAAAAAAAATATAAAAAATTTACTAATATTAAAAATTTATTTTTATTTACTTTTTATTTAATTTTTAAAATTTATTTTTATTTACTAATATTAAAAAATAATTTCAAAACATTAAAAATTACTTTAATAAATAAATCAAAATTGAAAGTCAAGTTTATGTCGATCACCGTTATATCCGTAGCTAAAAATTAAAATTCTGATTATTTATATAATTATGTAGTAGAATAAGTCAACAATGTATAGACAATAAAATATATACTATCCGATTACAAATATTTTAAATATTGAAATTGGCTAAATGTTAAAGTACAAAAGGTGGAGAAAATCTGAAAATAAATGATTCGAAGGTGATTGTATTCTCGAAAGTAAACTGGACAGGATGTGTTGTGTTGTTATGGTTATAAAAAACTGGACTGGATGTGTTGTTATGGTTATAATGCGACAAGTACCTTAAAAATATACAACTAAAATAGAAGGAATAATCTAAAAATAAGTTTCATAAAATTGAGGTAAAGTCAGATTATTGTTGTATGTATTTAATGTCATATGACTCTGTCGATAGAATCGCGATACTTTTTTTTATTTAATCAAAAAAAGGTATACCGTATATACCGTATATACTGTATTTATTACCCTCCCTCAAATAATTACCCCAACTGCTTTTATTACCCCCTTTAGCAAGAGATCGAAACAATAATTGCCCTCCCTCAAATAATTACCTCATATTTTTCCTAAGCAAATTTTGAAAATATTTATTAAAAATCATTATGATTCTAACAATGGGCATTTCAAAGCTCATATAAAAAACTAAATCAAGAGAATAAAAGGATTTTGAGGGGGTATGCTGATCGGAGGATTTAAGAAGATTGGAGGATTAACTGGAGGATTAAGAGGCAAAAAATTCAATTTTTCAGCGTCGCAGGCGAAAATTTTGAGTTTTCTAAGGTCGTTCCGTAAACTTCGTCGAGGAAATTTTGTCAAAAATATCCCCCAAGAACTAGTTCCAGAACTAGTTCCAAAGCTAGTTCCAGACATTTACTAGTTCCGTAGTTCTAGTTCCAAACGAGTTCCAGATAATCGTTAGTTCCGTAGTTCTAGTTCTGGAACTAGAACTAATTAGTTCCGGAACTGGAACTTTGACATCACTGGTCATGAGTCCAGTAAAAAAATTAAAATTTAAACAAATCGACAATTTTATACTTTTACTTCAGAATAAAGTTAAATATCTCTAGAGGTTTTGAATAGGAGAGAAAATTATAAAGAATATTTTAAATAAATTCATGAAAATATAAAATTTGAAAGATAACAAGTCAAAAGTTTACGGAAAAATCAAATGTTTGACATATCAACTACTTCTACATATGTTCTTTTTAACTGATAAAACTAAACTAGGTAAATACAAGAGAGCGAACTGGATGTGGATCCAGACCTTGATGTTTCCTGGATTTAGAGTCCAGATCAAGGCATTTTTCAGTGTTCCTTGATTTTTCCTCGAGTCAAGGTCAAGAATCTGGTCAAGGTACCCAACCGAAATCAAGGTCAAGGATCAAGGTCAATGTTTTTTGAAAATCTCGCTCTCTAGTAAATACCTTCTTTAAATATGTTAAATTCTTAAAAGTCTCTTCAAAATCCTCTTCGGTGAAAATGTGTTGAGCTCGAACTAGTAGAACCTCCACTTCCACGATCATTTTTATGATTAAGAGATAAATTGGACATATTTTTAGACAACTCATTATCATTTAATTTTGAAAGGTGATTTTTAATAGATTCCATCTCGTTTTTCAAATCTTTCTTATTTTGATCAAAGTGAAACTTTTGCCATTCGTATTCGACTAGTAAATGCGATTTATGTCTATCACCGCCTTCAAATTCTTCTAAATCTTGCTCTAGGATACTATAATATTCCTCTCTATTTTTATTTAACTTAGTATTAATTTGTTCAATTTCACGTCTGATTTGAACCAAACGGTGATTTAAATCGTGAATAATTTGCTGTTGCGTATTTCTGTTCAATGAAAGATTTGACATTGCATTTGTGGTAGAATTCTAAATATTTTACAAATTTATTTAAAATAATTTTTAATTAAATAACCAAATCTTCCTCCATTTCATCATTCTCCATCATAAATATAAATGCAAATTTTATACAAAAAATTAAGAAAATTAAAAAATAATTTTTAAATTTCATTTTCTTAAAATATTTAATGGTACTTTTCTGTTTTGTGACCACACTTTAAAAATGTTTAAAAAGGGTCACGAATATGGACAAACTATATGTCATTCGACTCAGCTCTTCGAGCTGAGTCGAATGACATCAAAATCAGCTTGAGATTTTAATTCTGAGCCAAGATAAACAGGTTCAAAATGGTCAACATAAACCTATGCGATAGGTAAGTAGCTAATACATACAAATGATCATAACTTTATCCAATCTTGTTCGATCACGCTGATTTTTGTGCCATTCGACTCAGCTCGTCGAGCTCTTTCAAATGACAAATATTTTGGTCATATTCATGATTTTTGACCATTTTGATCATTGTAATTTTTGACCATTTCGAGCCGTACCATTTCGAACCCCACATGATTTTGGTGTCATTCGACTCAGCTCTTCGAGCTGAGTCGAATGACATATAGTTTGTCCATATTCGTGACCCTTTTTAAACATTTTTAAAGTGTGGTCACAAAACAGAAAAGTACCTATTTAATTAAAATAAATTAAAAAAAAGTTTGTATATAATAACTAAGGATAGGATTTCTAGATTTTTAAAACTTTAAAATACCACGGCGCGCGAAGCTCACCTATTGTTATTAAAATATTTAATTTAATTTTTTTTAATTTTAGGGAGAATTTCAAAATTATTTAATAAATATTAAATTTTTTTAAAAGGATAGGGTAAATATTTATAAAATTTTATATAAAAAATTTGCCACATGCCCATTATTTATTTAAAATTGATTTTTAATCATTGGCAATAAAGATTTAAATATTGATTTAAATTTTTAATAAAATATTTATTGCAAAATAAATTTAAAAAAAATAAATTTTAATTAATTTCTATATAATATAGAAGGATGCTCAACAAAAGTTTAGCCACGGGCGGGATTCGAACCTGCGACCTCCTGACAGTTATTGCTATTTATTATTATTATTATTGCTTCATACAGGAGCTCTACAACAAAGCTACCGGGGCGCCGCCTAAGCGTTTTAAATGCTCTGGATGAATCATCCTTACAATATCTACTTGAAAGAGATACATGAAAGAGATAGTATGATAATAATTCTATTAGATATTAGCTGGCTTAGCAAAGATTTACAACATACAAAGAACGGTTATAATTTTGGAACACATTTATTTCCAAAAATGATATATAATTCAAAGGCTGTAAATTAAAAAATCCATCTCAGTATTAAATACCGTATTTTCTCTAAAATAGCCCCCGGGGGTTATTTTTTTCGATCGACCTCTAGAGGGGGGTTATTTTAGAAGGGGGGGTTATTTTAGAGGGAGGGGTTATTTTTTTCGATCTCTAAATTTTTTGAGAATTAAAATTTTTTACAAAATTTTGAATAATATTTTTCTAAAATTTAATATAGGATTCAGCACAAACTAAAAGTCTCCTAACGAAAATCCTAGCCCAAAAACTTCCATCAAGTACTCCTCAGTCCATAAATTCATACAAGACTTGGTTTAAGGTTCGGGATACCTAATTAAGAATTTATTCAGCTTATTATCCCACTTGTATATAGCTCAGTTAAGTCCCTAAAGAATTTTGAAGTATTAAAGTCAATGTGACATGACTTTAATAGAGATCAAGTGGGTGGATATTAGTTGAGATGGATATCAGTGGATTTTAAGGGATTAAGGGAAATATTGGAGGATTAGTCAGTTTGAATATTAAGAGATTTAGAAAGTAAGAGGGAATATGAGTGGACTGCTTGTGAGTTATAGACTACCGATATCTAGCTTAATTAATCTTATTCATCTCAAAATCCAATTTGAGGGGATAAGGTGGATATCAGTGGATTTGAGATATCAGGGATTTGAAAGGATATCGGACAATTAATTGAAAGTGGAAAAATATCTTTTGATTCATATCTCTTTTAATCAAATTCCCCCCTAACACATAATATCTCTATATCCTTGAATCCATTTTAATCCACCGCTATCTCTTAATCCATCAGAATCCACTTATATCCCTCCAAATCCCCGATATCCCCCATAATAATTTCTAATCTTATTAAAATAAGGATTCAACAGTGCCTTGCTTTGAAAAAAAAAACAATGCCAAGAACAATTAAATATTTTAGAAGGGGGGGGGCTATTTTAGAGGGGGGGTTATTTTAGAGAAAATACGGTAATATGTATTCCTCGGCCTTATATGATTATCAAAAATTTTTCTAGAAAAATTGATTGGGGCAGGAAATATTGAGAAAAATAGGGGTGCGGTCATAATTTTGGAACAGAGTGTATGTATAAATCTTTTGATACATTTGTATTTTCAATTAGAGTTTTAAGTTTTATTATATATTTTATTATACTTCTTCTCGTAGTTAGCCAATAACCAATAGAGATCGGAACGGGTCCGGGACCCGGACCCGTTTCCCGGTTTTCGGGTCCCTTTTCCCGGTTTTTTTGAAGCAACCGGGATGAAACCGGGAACGGGAATTCCCGGTTTTCCCGGACCGGGTCCCTCCCGGTCAACTTTCAGAACCCGTTTCCCGGACCCGGTCCCGGCCATTTTTATACCGGGAAACCGGGAAAATATTTAGTGTATTAAATCTGAAAAATTCCCAAAATTTTCGCCTGCGGCGCTGGAAAAGTAAGAAATCTGGCCTTTTGGCCTTCAAAATTCGCAAAATTTTCGCCTGCGGCGCTGAAGAAGGGAGAATTCTGGCTTCTTTGCCTACGGACACGAGTTGAATTTTTAGTATACGAGTTGAATTTGTGTATAAAGGATGTTTTTGGACAAGAGAATCGGCCTTCCATCCGATAAACTGTTACAAGTAAGCAGTGTTTATAAATTTCAGATTTGCTCGTACTCATACCTCGTACTTAATCGTACTTAGAAAAAAAGCAAAGAATCTAAGATTTTTATGATTTTTTGGATTCAGGACATCTAGTTTTAAATTTAAACCGTCGTATGCGATAATTTTTGAATCTTGGAAAGCTTTGAAGCCATAAATCAAACTACTTCAAAACTTTTTGCGCCGTAGGCGAAAATTTTGAAAATTTCAAGAATTTTAACACATAACCACTCGGCTACCCTCTCCCTCTTAATCACCAAATATCCTCTGGTATCTCTCCAATCCCCCAATACACAACATCAATCGTACTCCCTGTCGTATGCGATAATGGACATCTAGTTTTCAAGGTACACCGATATACCGAAATCAAGGTACACCGATATCCTTTAATAGTCTAAAATCCTCTTATATTCCTCGATATCCTGTCAAATCCTCGTCCATATTCACTTAATCCCGTAATATCATTTCAAATCCTATAATATCCCTTTAACTACCAGTATATCCCACTTAATCTGCTGATATCTGTCTAAATAAAAAATCAAGAATCAAAGCATGGATCCCGGCAAAAATAATCCTTGATTTTTCCTTGACTCAAGGCCAAGAATCTGGTCAAGGTAACCAACCGAAATCAAGGTCAAGGTTTTTTGAAAATCACGAATATCCTCTGGCATCATTTACTTACTTTAATAGAGGTTATTTAGAATAAGTATAGAGGGATAGATGAAAAATACAGCCCCATGTGGAAAAATACAGCCCCATTTCAACAAATTAAGAATTTCCCGGTTTCCCGGCCGGGACCCGGTCATTTTTGACCGGGTTGAAACCGGGAACGGGAATTCCCGGTTTTCCCGGTCCGGGTCCCTCCCGGTCAACCTTCAGAACCCGTTTCCCGGAACCCGGACCCGGTTTTTTCAAAATTCCGATCTCTAATAACCAAGTAATAATAGAGTAGAATAAATCGAGTAAATAAAATAAAGTAAAAAAGTCTTCAAATCCTTCTTCAGTTTTTAGTTGATATTTTCGATTCATAAAAATATTAAATTTAAAATTTTCTCAAAATTATTATCTGCTTAAACAAAAAATTAAGGAAATTATTTTTTAAATTAATAAATGTTGAGGTTTTAAATCGTAGTTATTTAAAAAATATTTTAATTTTTAACACAAAATCAGAACAGAAATTTCTTCCTCTAATTTAATAGAAAATTAAAATCTTTTAATTAAAATGATCCGAAAAATTTTTTTTTTAATTTTAGAATTAATTTTAACCAAATTTCCATCTCTTTTTTGTGTCGACAAAATTTAGTTTAATTTTTATTCAAAATTTATGTTTTTGTTTGAATATAAATATTTTTGAAATTTAGTTAATATTTAAATTATTTAATTAATTAATTATATTAATGATTTCAGCCCTTACAGAAGTTAAGGAAGTACTCGTCAAACATCTATTATAAATAATAGAGGTCGGCATGAGGCAGGATCCCACTCGAGATCACACACATTTTTCGATATGCGGGATTTATCTCGTAAAATCCTCTCCCGTAAAAATTTTGAAAAAACAAAAAATCGCTGATCAAAAAATTTTTCTCCAAAAATCCCGGGATCCCGCAAACGCGGTTTTGCTAACCTCACCTAAATAAACCCTTATGGACACAACTGTATTTACAAAAGAAGTAGGAGCTATCGCTTAGGCAAATTCCTAAACCATTGGCCGTTAAAATATTAAAAATTGGATTTATTAAAAATTTATTAAAATTTATTTATAAACATTAAGAAAAGCTGTCAAAATTTCAAAAACATCAATGTCTTCACTAAATATTATAATTATTATCTACTTTATTTTTGTATTAATTGAATCCGTTAAGAATCAAGATTGTCGTGGAGAACGAGTAGAATGTGATGATAGAAACAACAAATGCTGTCGTGGGCTAAATTGTAAAAATGAAAGAATTAATAAGGAACTTGGTTTATTTATATTTAAATGCTACAAAGCTAATTGTATTCGAGACGGTAGAAACTGCGACGATAATGGCCGGATGTGTTGTTATGGCTCTAAATGTGATAATTCTGTGTGTAGAAAATGCACAATTAATTATTTAAAATGTGCCAAGAATGGTGATTGTTGCTCTGGAATATGTAATGGGGGTCTGTGTATACCTTATACACCAGGAACAGGAGGTCTTCCGATTCCGGGTATCGGCGGCTGAATTTCGATGCTTTTGCCTTTCCGCTTCCTTTCTTTTAAAAATACGGGAGAGCCTATTGTGCTACTATCTTACTTTTTTCTTTATTTTATAAAAGATTATATGGAGGATTTAAATGATATAAACACTATCAATCTACATATACCGTATTTTCTCTAAAATAACCCCCGGGGGTTATTTTTTTCGATCGACCTCTAGAGGGGGGTTATTTTAGAGGGGGGGGGTTATTTTAGAGGGGGGGGTTATTTTTTTCGATCTCTAAATTTTCTGATAACCAAAATTTTTTACCAAATTTTGAATAATATTTTTCTAAAATTTAAGAGAATTCATCACAAACTAAAGGTTTCTTAACGAAAATCCTAGCACAAAAACTTTCATCAAGTACTCCTCAGTCCGTAAATTCATAAAAAACTTGGTTTAAGGTTCGGGATACATAATTAAGAACTTATTTTAGATTATTATCCCACTTATATAACTCAGTTAAGTCCCAAAGTTTAATAATATTAAAAGGGATTGGATTAAGATGCCTATCTTGGCATTTTCAGGTATTAAAGTCAATGTGACATGACTTTAATCCTTCGTCGAGAGATCAAGTGGATGGAATTAGTGGACTAGACATCGTTGGATATTAATGGATTTTAAGAGATTAAGGGAAATGCTGGAGGATTAAGTTGAATATTATGAGATTTAAGAAGTAAAAGATTATTAGTGGACCTCTCAAAATCCAATTTGACTGGATTAAGGTGGAAATCAATGGATTTGAGATATCAGGGACTTGGGAGGATATCGGACATTTGATTGAATAAAAGTGAAAAAATACTCTTAATACTTATCTCTTTTAATTCATAAATTCACACCTAATACCTAATATCTCTCCAAATCCCCGAATCAATATTAATCCACCGCCATCCCTTAATCCATCAGAATCCCCTTATATCCCTCCAAATCCCTTATATCCCCCATAATCATTTCTAATCTTATTGAAATATAGGGATTAAACCGTGCTGTGGTTTGAAAAATAGCAATGCCAAAAAAATAATTAAATATTTTAGGGGGGGCTATTTTAGAGGGGGGTTATTTTAGAGGGGGGGGGTTATTTTTTTCGATCGATCTCTAGAGGGGGGTTATTTTAGAGGGGGGGGGTTATTTTAGAGGGGGGGTTATTTTAGAGAAAATACGGTATTTAAAATATTTACATATTTCCCTTTAAATTGTAATGGGTAAAATCTTTTCTTTAATAAATTATAAATTAATTTACTTATTAAAAGCAATTTCAAAAATAATTCGACTTTTTGGTTAAAAAATTAAATGTACATTAAAATTAACTTTTTTGCACCTGAAGGGCAAACGTTCACTCAATATTTATCTCTAAGAATTGATAAAACTAACATATTAATTAGAGGCCGGTAAAATCACATTTGCAGGATCCTTTATCAGGATTGGGAATGTATAAATAAATATCAGGATTGGGAATGTATAAATAAATAAAAGAAATTAGGTTATAATATTGGAGTGATATTAATGCCGAAATACATTAATATTGTTATTTATTTTTTCTAAAACATTGTAAAACCTTTGTGATTTGAAAAATAAAATTAAAGGATTGTTAATTAAATTCTTCGAAATTTATTCAAATTCATCAAGTATTACCTTCAGTTTTCAATTACATTTTAGGTGTTTATGAGATTTTTTGTTTGAAGACTTTAAAATAATTGTTTTTTTTTCTGTTACTTCATAAGCAAAAACAAAATTATAAAAATTTTAAATAAAAACCAGATTTAAAAAAAAAGAATTAAAAATTGTCAGGTATATTTTAAAATACCGTAAATAATTTAATTGAAGCCCTGGGCTTATATTTTTCAATGGGTCTCCTCAGATGGGCTTATATTAGAGGTGGGCTTCTACCAGAGGTGGGCTTCAATTAGAATATTAACGGTATATCTTAAACTGTATATCTCTTCTGAATTAGTCTTGAATATCAGCTTTATGTAATTTTCAGTTCTGCTTTGTTTTTCCTAGGCAAGTATTTGTCTCAGACGCACATATTCCAATACAACAATCCGATTCCTGATTGCAAGATTCACCAGCAAGTTTACAAGATACACAACTAGGGTTGGCATTACCTTGACATTTAAGTCCATAGCAACATCTATCGTCTTTAGTGTTACATGGTTGTTGTAGTAATTTGCATTTTTGTTCAAGACATTGATGTCTTGGTTTTCGAAAATTTCCATTAATAAGTGTTCTAGTACAGTACAAATTGCGACAGCAAGGATTATCTGGAATAATACAACCAACTTCCCAATATTTCAAGCATTGACATTTTGTTAATTTAAATAATAAAAATGTTGAAAAAATAAAAATAAGACAAATATTAATTGAAGAAGTCATTTTTAGAAAAATTTTGTGTATGTATTTCTGACAAAAATTAAGAACAATTTGGAGAAATTATTATGAAACTAGAAAAAAATTTTTCTAAAAAAATAGCCATAAAAATATGTAAATAAAATAATATTTTTATTTAACCACGTAAATGAATAAATAAAAAAATAAAAAAACTTTTTTCCTTTTTTGAATAAAAATTTTTTCCTAAAGTTTGTCTTTATTGTTCCTGATTTTTGTCAGAGCAAATAAAAATCGCATCTTTAGTCGTGTCAAATTTATTTTTTTGAAAATTAACTCAATCGTATTATATTGCACATTTTCCATACACCTTCCCTACATCCCTTTTGCAGTACCCAATACAACAATCATTATCAAATTCGCACGTGTTGTTATTTTCTGTACATGCCTGACATTTACCATTAGTCCCACATTTCAGAGGATAACAACAATTATCATATGTTGCCTTACATAATTGAGCGAAATTTGCGCAAGAGCTTTGAAGGCATTGATATCTTGCACGCCGACTTCCAGAAGCAAAAGTACGTGTACATTGTAAATTTTCACAGCATTTGACTTCATTATTACAACCTTCTCCATAATATTTAATGCATTGACCGTGTGTAAATTCAAGTATTAAAATAGTAGAGGAGACAAAAATAAGGCAAAAAATATTAATTGAAGACATTATCTTGTATTTAATTTTTAAATTTATCTAAAAATTAATTTTAAATATTCTAACTTTATGTAATTTTATTTTATTAAATAATCATTAAATTCGAATAATAATATTTTACATTATCCTCTGTAATCTTGAGCAGTTTTGAAAGATGTGTAATTGGAAAATGAAGTAAATTAGTCAAATTTTTCTTAAACGTGTCGGATAGGTTACTTAATCGCAAAAATTTTGCACAAATTTAATTAAAAAATATGTAAAATGCTCTAGCTATCTAAAATTTGATGTAGTCGAATTTTTAGTTAGCTGGACCCAGATTTCAAAAAAATATAAAAAACGGACTCCCTTAAAATATAATTTAAATTTAATTTCTTATTAATTAAATCAATTAAATAAATGATTAATTAATCTTAAAATAAAAATATTAATTAATTAAAATGATTTTATTACCTCAATCAACATAACTGTATTTATATTGCTCTAATCTCACTTTTACATTAAGAATTCTCAAATAAAATACATCAAACTATATTTACTCTTAGTTCAAATTTTAAATAATATTTAAACATCTGGGTATTTTTAAGGTAAATGTTAAGTTTTGTCTTTTATCTTCTCTATTTTTGTACTAAATAGATAATGGAAATTTAAGCTAGTATCTAAAAATGTATGATTTTTTTTTATTCAATAAGTGAATTTTTGGATTTTTACTTAGAAAAAAGATTTTTTGTTTTCTCTTTCATGTGTACTTACTGCAAGTTCTGCTAAAATCTGAATTTTATTTTTTTTAATTTTCATTATTTTTCATTAATATGACAAGTCATAAGCTTTTCTAATTTAAATTTTGGTTCAAAAATTTAAAAGATTATTATTTTTTTTATTAATTTTTGAACCAAAATTTAAATTAGTAAAGCTTATGATGAAAAATAAAATTAATTTTGTTTAAAAATTTATGACTATTATGAAATCTATTTGTATTTTTTCTAGAAAGGTAAGATAAACACTCATAATTTTATAGCCATAAACCAATGTTTTTTTGCTTTGAGAACCGGTTTGATGAGCCACCAAAATTTAGGATGCCCAGGACTAGGTCCGTGAAACTATTATAGTTCAGGAACTAGAAGCAACCAGTCTCAAGATTCAAATCATAATTAAAACAAGGATCTAAACAGCACTAATTTTATTTCCATTTTCCGAAAGCTTTTCGGGGTAACTTAACCCCTTACCCCGACCCGAACCCCAACCTTATTTTGCTGCCCCGACTCGAAAAAGTTTCGGGGTAAACACCCCTTAAATCACGATGGGACACAACCGGTTATTAACCAGCAACCCCGGTTTTCTATTATCGGCGTTTTACGACCCCTGGTATTCGGTTTCGTGTTTTGATTGAATCTCTGTCTTTGGTTTAATGAAAACAATTTTTGGCCAAATTATTTACCCAGAATATCCAATTTATATTTTATCCATATGAAATCTCGTTTTTAAAAAATTATTAAATAATTTAATAAAAATAAATTTGGAAGTTTTTAAATTAATTTTATGAAAAAAAACAAAAATATATTTTTAAATACCCAAAGAAGTCTCACTTTTAGTTAGTTCAAAAGAAAATTTTGCCAAGTAAAGAATGATTATAAAGCTTGATTTAATAGATAAATTTAAAGCGAAAATAAATTCCAAAAGTAAATTCCAGTTATAAAATTAAAAAAAATTTTATTTTCAGAAGTCTCAATAGCATGTGCGTGTTTCACTATTACACATTCCTGTGCAACATTTATATGAAGCATTACATTTCGAACCATCAACTAAGCATTCTTTACATATAGAATAAACACATTTAAGACCATAACAGCACATTCGTCCATTATCATCACATCTATTCCCTTTTTGAACACAACCAGCTTTGAAGCATTTATATGCGAAGATTGCAAAGCTTTTATTTATTTCTGTATTTTTACAATTTAGACCAGTACAACATTTTTTATCGCTGTCATTGCATTTCTCATATTGGTTACTACATTGTTGACTTGCACTGAATTGAAACAATACAAAAATGAAGTAAATAAAAATAATTAAAATATTTATTGAAGACATTATTTAAAAAAAAATTCTTTTTTAAAGAAAGAGCTTCTAAATTCCAATAATTTTTTAATTTGTTCTAAATAACTATTAATTTGTGTAGAAAATGTAAAACAATAAATTTAAATTTTTAAATAATTTTGAAAACTTGTTTTTGGTTATAAATTTGGAACTAATTTTTGGAAGTATTTAAATTTTTAATAATTTAAGGAATAAAGTTTCAGCCAGAACACGGCGACGAAACTTTCAAAACTAACGTATTACCTCTAATTGAATTCCCCTGACGGGAATAAAATAAAATAATAATAATAGAATGCCTTCCTTTTCAATGATAAAATTTTTAAAA
Source organism: Meloidogyne incognita (assembly GCA_036172945.1). NCBI lineage: Eukaryota > Metazoa > Nematoda > Chromadorea > Rhabditida > Meloidogynidae > Meloidogyne > Meloidogyne incognita. The sequence continues at coordinate 5,928,125 of JARQAC010000001.1, forward strand.
TATTTCAGTTTTTCAAATTTTTCAATTATTTACGTAATAGATTTTATTGGCATCATGAAATTTGGAGGTGATTTCGGAATATTAAAGGGGGCCAGATCCTGTAAAATAACGAAAGGGATTCTGTCCCACGCCGACCTCTAGTATTTTAATAGAGGTCTGAATGATACTTCTCTAACTTCTGACTGAACTTTCCCAACTTCGTTTACGAAATAAAAGCATCTAAAACCAGCAAATTAAGGGCTGAAATCATTAATTTAAGTAATTAATTAAATAATTTAAATATTAACTAAATTTCAAAAATATTTATATTCAAACAAAGACATAAATTTCGAATAAAAATTGAACTAAATTTTTGTCGACACAAAAAAGAGATGGAAATTTTATGAAAATTAATTCTAAAATTAAAAAAAAATTTTTTAGGATCATTTTAATTTAAAGATTTTAATTTTCTATTAAATTAGAGGAAGAAATTTCTGTTCTGATTTTGTGTTAAAAATTAAAATATTTTTTAGATAACTACGATTTAAAATCTCAACATTTGTTAATTTAAAAAATAATTTCCTTAATTTTTTGTTTAAGCAGGTAATAATTTTGAGAAACTTTTAATTTATATATTTTTATGAATTGATAAAATATCAACTAAAAATGAAAGAAGATTTGAAGACTTTTTTTATACATATACTCGAAACCGAAATTATGAATCAACAAATTGCGAAGTAAAGTAAAGATGCTTTTAAAGTATGGGATTTTTTAAATTTATTTCAGAAAATTGTTATTGAAAATTGGTAACAAAGTTCAGTTTTTAAAAAATTTAGACATCGAAAAAATAAGCCCCCCCCTCTAAAATAAGCCCCCTCTAGAGATCGATCGAAAAAAATAAGCCCCGAGGCTTATTTTAGAAGAAATACGGTAGATAAACAAATAGTAGATAACAACTGAAATGCTATGGGCTAAATCAATCTTTCAATCTATTAAACGATTGTTCTCATCCTCATAAAGTTTTAATCTTGTGACATAATACAAGAAAATCCAAAAGTTTAATATGAATACCCATTCCTGTGGATCCTAGGTAGTTAACTCTAGTTCTGACGAATGTTATTTTCTGTCACAAGCAGTCTTTGGAAGCTCGTACCAAAATTCGTACTCGTACCTGTGTACTACAAACTAAGAGTACGAGCAAATAGGCTACTCGTACCTCTCGTACTTTTTTTTTGTTAAATTTTCCACGTTATTTAACTTTGATTCTGCTTTCAAACTTGTATTTTTTTAATATTATAATAATGTGAAAATACTAAAAAAAGCTAATTTCAATATTTCAAACACATGACGCAAAGCGATTTTCTGTAAGAATAGCCATACATTTTGGTGTTAGGTTGTATAATGCCACGAATGATTTCACTCTTTATTTAAATTTCTATCATATTTGTGTTTTTATCTCCTTTACCTTTCCTTTCTCCCTTACCTTAATTTGTTTGCCAAACCATTTTTCTTTATGTATTAGCCACGTTTAAAAATTTTTGCCTCTCCTCAAATGATAGCTTTTTATAAATGGGAGAGATTAAAAGTCTTTTAGCGGTAAAATTGGATGAAAAATTTTAAATTTTCCTCCATTATTTAATTCTATGAATCAATTTAAATAAAATAAGCGAGAAACGAGTAATTTATTTTTCCATTTAACAATATTTAAGTTTTCATAGGGCCAATTAATTAGAGAATGTCATAAATCTAGGAATATTTTCCACTGCCAGAAATTAAAATGTATAGTATGGGGGAAACGTAATCAAGCAAGGAGGATGTAATCTCAGTTAGTAAGGAAAATATGGCCCCAACATCTCGTTTACTCTCATGTAAAGGAGGAACAATGCAGGTATTTCCACTTACTTGTTAGGTTGTTACTTTGCGGAAATGCCATTTAATTTTAATTTTAAAATTTATTCTTCATAAAAAATTATTTAAAAATGTCTGCAATTAAATTTAATCTTTTTTTATTCTCAACATTATTAATATTCCATTTAATCAACAGCGATTGTCCTAAAAGTGGTGGAACTTGTACACCAAACAAGGGCTGCTGCAGAGGTTATGATTGTAAAAATGGGAAGTGTTGTGTTAATGTAAATGGATATTGTAGTGGAGAGAATGATACTTGCTGTGATAAAACGAAAAAATGTACAAGAGTTGCGCATGCTTCTTTCCAATGTATGAAAGGAGGAGGTTTATAAAAAAAGGAAAAATTATTTGATTGGAAATTAAGATAATTAAATTATTCAATTTAATAAATAAATGTTTAATTCGATAAATGTTCAATTTTTAACACTCTAAAAAACTAAATTCGTCAACTAAATTTAACAGAAATGGCAAATTCTATATTAAATTAAAAATTTTTTTAGAAAAATATAAAGATAATTAAGCTTGTAAAATTATTCAGTGTTCAAATATCAATCAAGCATTTCATGCCAGTTAGTTTTCGTTCAAATCAGCTCAACAAGCTCTTTAACAGAACTATAATATAAATATCCAAAAAACCCAAAAATGAGAAGGGTCCCCTTAAAATTTTTTATTTTCAGAGAATTCGGTTCAAATGTCTGATACCATTCTTAACCCCCTAATTCGCAGCGTTTTTAAATACTACAAAAACGAGCATAAGACTTGATTTGTTGTTTAGACATTTTACTAATTATAACTTTGTTTTTTTTGTTTTTTTTACTCAAGACACAATCGAAATAAAGGAATTCTCGATTCTGTAATTATAGCATCTCTAAAAAAGAGTACAGGGAAAGCCGTGTCTCCATCCCGTTCTGCGGCAAATTCTTAACTAAGTTTTTTCTGCCTTAACCTTTAAGTTTTTTAAATTTCTTATTGACTTCATACCGAAACAAAAAAAGGAAAACAATTTTATAACAATAAAAATAACATTATTTGCTTTTAATTAAAAATTATTATGGAAAAATGCTTACATACATTAAATAAATAAAATAAATAAAGAAAATATTTGTATTTATTTTCTTTCATTTTCTAAAAAAATGAGACAACTAAATTTAACAGAAATGGCAAATAAAATATTAAAAGTAGTTGTTCCGAGAATTGATCCTCCCTATGTAAAAATTATTTTTTGTTTAAAATTAGGCTTTTATTTTTCTGTAGTTAAATGCAATTAATTATTCGAATCAATGTAATGATGGAACGATGTTGTATGGGCCGGGTAATTGAGATTAAAAAAATATTTAGAGGGCCACATAGATTTTTGACGAGACATGACCCGTTTTGAAAAATAAATCCAAATTTTATCCTAAAGTGCAAAGTAGCCAGAAAAATGGATTCGGTTTCCAATCCGTTCCCGGCTCTAGGACAGTTCTAATCTTGAGTTTGAATATTGGTTATACATCAGATAACTATCTTGGTAGTATAGTACTCATCAAAGTTTCTTATATACACAGTAAGATATAAGTAAGCTTGAAGGTTATCCGCGAATAGAGGGAGCCCCTATAAATATTTTTCAAAATAAACCCCCAAATTTTTTAGGAATTGTCTGGGAAATACTTTGTGATATGGCTAGTCGTCTAAATCTTACTTATGAAATTGAAAATGTTGAGATTGAAGGATGGGGAAAAAGATTCGAGAATGATACATGGACTGGAGCTTTTGGATGTTTAAAAGAAGGGGTAAAAATAAAGAAGATTTTGAATTATTTTTAGAGACTTACAGGAATTTTTAGTAAAAAATGATTTTAAAGGGAAGGAACATTGCGAGAAAAAAGATCTTTTAGAATTTTAAAAATCACTAAATTGGAATTGAATTTCTAGCAAAATTTTTTAGAAAGCAGAAATTTTGGCTGGCGGTTCAATGATGACTCCAGACAGAAACAAAGCTTTTGATTTTTCCGATCCTATAGGTTACCAATCTAGTTCTATATTAATTAAAGTGCCAAGAAGAGAAAATTTTGTTGCACAAATGTTGGCATATGCTTTTGGATGGAAGGTATGGGGGAAAGGAAATTTTATGAAGAAATTTTTTAATTATATGAGAGAAGCAGGTTTTCCTACTCGTCCCTATTTTAACCGTCATCTCTCCCTTTCCCGTTAACCTTGTTTGCCTCGCGTATCATAAATCAAAAATTTATTAAAAAGATTTGGCTATCTATTATTGGTTGTTTTGTGCTTGCTGGATTTGCCTATAGATTTATACAAAATCAAAATTTTGGATTTAGAAGAACTACACAAACTAGTAATATATTAATTGCACATTCTTTGGTTTTCTTTAGAGGAAAAAGTAGACGAAAAACTTTAAATTCAAAAATTTTTTTCAAAAGAATTTTTTTACACTAATCATTCACTCTCTTCTCGAATACTTATTGCTACAGTTTGGATTTGTTCATTATTTTTGATGGCTTTTTTTGGTGCTAATTTAGTAGCGTTGTTTGCACATGGCGCTTCTAAACTTCCGTTTGAAAGTTGGTTACCGAATATTCTGTTTTTTAAATTTAGTTGGGCAAAGCGTCGAGGAGGTTAAACACTTATATCCTCTTCGGTCCATTGTATAATTACCAATGATTTAATTATATCCTCGCCATATAAATAAAATTAATTATGCAATTTAAATCGAATTCACTAAAAATTTTTTCGTGGGCCCCCTTTGTTGGGGAGAACCCCAAATTGTTAGGGAGAACTTTTTCGGTGTACGTGGACGTCAGTGAATAGTATGTAACAGATCGGGAAATGAACTAGAAATCATCTTCAAACGAGGACGGGAAGACTGGAACTGACCCTACTGATAACCCTCCAACCCAGCCACAACAAAACAGAAAACAATAAAACATCCATATAATTCACATAGCTTTGGAAGAACTTGTACGTCTTGTTAAATCTGGAGAGTATAAACTCGTTTTGGACATAAAAAGCACCGGAAGGATTGAAATGATTGAAGTTTTGAATTTTTAAATTATTTTTCAATTAATTTTTAAAGGCTTTCACTGACGACCCAGAATTTTCAAAAATTATAACAGACAAAAATTTAGTTATTCTTGTGGATAGTTTAGAAGATGGAATTAAGACAGTACAACAATATGAGGGAAATGCTGCTTTTATCGCTCCTTCCGGCCGGTTACGTGTTCTGGCATCATTAGAGTAAAAAATAAATAAAAATAGGGGATCTCTGACTTTGATTAGCTCAGAACAAATTAAAAAAGAGTGATCTAAGGAAAGGATTAATTTTAAGAGAACAAAATACGTGAAGGAGGTGTGGGGGAATGAAAAAAAGACCTCAAAATTTAATTGACAAAAATCCATCTATTTATTTAAGATGTAATGTAACAACAATTCCGAATCGTGTATTAACTACTTATTTAAGTATAGCATTCAGAAAAGGTTCACCCTACAAAAATTATATTAATAAAAGAATTCCTCTTTATTGGCAAAACGGGTTAATTCGTAAATGGATGGTTGAATATTCTGGAACTTTTGGGAGGAAAAATACCTCTCATCGATGTTCTGAAATTAATGATGATAGACTTAAAAGGTTTGGAAATTTCTGAAAAAAAATTTTTTGAAAATTTTTTAGAGGAATTTTCGGTCTTATCCACTTTCAAGGAGTTTTTGCCCTTCTTTTTGCTGGGCTTGGAATGGCTGTAGCTGTGTTATTATGTGAAATATACACAAGTTATTATAGTTGAGGATTGTTCAGTGATATTATTATTTATATAAATTTCAGAATTTGGTTGATTTAAATGTATTAGTAAAATAAAAACTGAAATTCTTTTTTGGCGCGATTTTTGGGGTAAAGTCGATACAGAGCAGCCAATGTAGAACGATAAAAAGTAGGCTGGTTCAGAGTATCGAAAAAGGGGACTTAGATATGTACGTAGAATAAATTGCCTCTATGTGGTTATAGGGACAAAAAACCATAAAATTTATAACATTTATTCAATAGAGAAAATTTTAATTTAATATTTAAATTTAAAGTATATTGAAATCTATTGTAATTTCATTTATCGTAAAACATAATTTCTTTAAATATATATTCAAACTATTTATCCGACATGCAAATGTTTTTCAATATAAACAAACTTTTACAAACTCCGAAACAACACGGTTTCTCTTTACTACAATGCCCTTCTGTTAAAGTAGCACATTCTTTACATTCCCCCTTTACACAATGAGTACCATAACAACAGTTACCCACTTTATCGCCACATTTCCGTCCTTCTTCAATACATTTACTTTTCAAACATTTATAAGTATTTTCTTCTTAAATTCGAAATAATAATTTAAAAGTTATGAAGAAAAAAGCCTACTTATTATCTGTGAGCAATACAACCCTTTACAGCATTCAGGTGGAAGTTTAGAAGTGTTTACTGAACAGACTTGATTCACTTTAACTTTTAGGCAAAAGAATCTTACTTGAAAATCGTAATAGTAATTTATATCCATTAATTGGACTTGTGTCTTGTTCGGTGGAAACAAATTTTGGAGAGGATCTTGAATCTAATCCTTTTAAATATGATTTTGATTATATTATTTAATGATGGATTATTTATTTTTTGATTTAATTTTAAAAAACGCTTTTTTCTTTAATTAAAAGATTAATCTAAATTTTATTCTATTACTTAGAAAAATAATTAGAAAAAACTAATTAGATTTCAAGATTAAATTCAAAAAATATAAGCGCATTTATGTATATGTAATTATGGGACAAAGTGTGTCTAAACTGAGTCAAATTCTATGTATCGAAGCATATGATCATCATTTCTATCGATAAATTGCCACTCTCGGCTTATCACTCTGTCAATTTATCAATTAATCATTCTCATTTAAAGTCTCGAAATTCGATTTACGATTCTCGAAATTTTGTAATATTTTCGAGTTTTGAAAAAATTCATTAAGGAATCTGGCGTTTTGACTACCAGAGTTGGCCGGTATCAAAATTCTGACATATGGTTGGAAACTCGTACTAAAATTCGTAGCTAAAAAATTATTACGAGCTAAAAAACGAGCTAAAAATTATTACGTAGCGTTCAATCACTAAATATAACCACGTCAAAGGGAGTTTAAAATATAGAAATTATTCAGAAAATCAACATTTTTGTTTACAATGTATGAAATTCTTGATCAAAAATTCTGAAATTTTCGAAGAACTTAGAAAAAGGTACGAGAGTTATTATGGAAAACTTTATTTTTTTGATAAACAACCCATTGTTTTATAAGCTCGGGTCAAAATAAAAAATAGAATAAAAGCTATATTCAATAGAATGGTTTGACGTATTTTCTGTCATGTGACAAATTTGCCATCTATACATAAAAACTCGATATCCCTAAAATTAGCAAATACTTTTTTAGTTAAACAAAAAAGGAAGCATTTTTAAATTTTATTTCTGAATTTTTGTTTAATTTAAATTTAGAAGCATTTACATATTTTATTGCTGTTTAAATAAAAAGTCAAGTTTAAAAAATCCCAAACAATTTTATTTAATTTTTTTGTTTGGAGAAAGACTAAAATAGTATAAAATATTGGCTTTTGTTTTACTCGAAATTTAAGGTTTATGAGAATAAATGGCTTTAATGTTTATTTAAATAGCTAAAAATAAATAATTAAATTTAAAATTAATTTTAGAAAAATAAAAAAATTAGGAAGTAAAGAATATAACTAAACTTGATTCTGGCTCTTTTTTAAGCCTTTAAAAAAGCATTTTTCAAACTAAATTTGCCACTTCATTTTTAAATTTTATTTAATAATTTCTTAATATAAACATAACAAAAATGTTTAAATGCTCCCTTCCTTAAGTATAATAAAAAATAATTTAAATTTAAGCTTCTGGAAAATTTAGTATAAAAATTATTAATAAAAGAATTTTCAAAATAATTTTAAGAAAAACTTTAAATTTATTTTTACTATACATTTATATTTTTAATTAAGCGTTTTTTAGACCAAATAAAAATTATTGGAATTCAGAAGCTTTTTCTTAAAAAAAGAATTTTTACAAAAATAATGTCTTCAATAAATATTTTAATTATTTTTATTTACTTCATTTTTGTATTATTCCAATTCAATTCAAGTCAACTATGTAGTAAACGCACAGAAAAATGCAATGACAGCGATAAAAAATGTTGCAAAGCGCTAAATTGTAAAAATAAAAGAATGATAGGGGACGTATTTCAATATAAGTGTTTCTATGCTGGTTGTGTTCACGAAGGGAATAAATGTGATGATAATGGACGAATGTGCTGTTATGGTTTTAAATGTAATAATCTTTCTTCTAAATGTGAAAAATGCGTAGTTGATGGTTCGGAAGCTGCTTGTGCAGATAAATGTTGCTCAGGACAGTGTAAAGGCACAACATGCATATGCTATTCAGACGTCTAAAAATAAAATTTTTCTTTTAATTTTATAACTGGAATTGCTTTTGGAATTTATTTTCTTGTAATCACTTTTTACTTGGCAAAATCTTTTTTTGAATTAACTGAAAGTGGGAATTTCTTTGGGTATTTAAAAAATATATTTTTGTTTTTTCATAAAATTAATTATTCATAAAAACTTCCAAATTTATTTTTCTTAAATTATTTTTAATTTTTAACAACAAGATTTCACATGGATAAAATACAAATTGGATATTCTGGATGAATAATTTAGCCAAAAACTGTTTTAATTTAACCATAAACAGAGAGTCAATCAAAAATAAATTTATTATTAAAATAAAAACTGAAATTCTGTTTTGGCGCGATATTTGTTATAAAGGTCGATACAGAGTATGTAGCCAATGTAGAACGATATATGTACTTTTTCCGCATAGTAATTAAATTAATTGAAATTAAATTAATTGAGAAATTAGAAGAGAATAAATTAAAAATTGAAAAATATGAAGAAGATAAAAGATTGAAATTGAAAAATGAAAATGAAATGATTTTTGAAGAAAAAATTGAATTAATAAAAAAATTGGAAGAATATAGAATTAAAATGATGAATATTGAAGAAGAAAATAAATTAAATTTAATTAAAATGGAAGAAGATTGTAAAGAATTAAATAAAAAATTGAAGAATTCTGAAAATTTAATATATCAACTTCGACAGGAAATTGAAGAAATTTACTTGGAAAAATCCAAATTTAAGATGAGTTACATGAAGTCCAAATATCTAAAGATTTGGAGGAATCTATATATAAATTTGAGATAGACATAAATGTTTAAAATTATATTTTCTTTTTACAAAAAATTAATTTTATAATTTAGACTGAAGAAAATTTAAAACAAATTAAACAATTAAATTTGAAAAGGCTATAGTTCTTGTGGAAAATAATAACCTTCTTATTGAAATTAGGGAAAAGGATGAGAATATTAATTTTCTTAAATTGAAAGTTAATATGGTATTTTAATTTTTTGTAAGAAAAATAAATTTTGTTGGAAATAAGTTACCCTTAAGCAAGGTTCTCATCGGAAAAAGTTTAAGTAAAGTACAAAAAGCTTGATTTATAAGTACATAGTGGAAAAAAAATATAAGTACGCTGCAAAAATACAATTTAAAAAAATTTATTGCCGCTCAAATCACTTATATCTCTCTTCTAAATGACTTTTTCAGCTCCGCAGGCGAAAATTTTGGGAAATTTCGGGGTTCTTAAGACAGATTTCTTCCATTTTCTGCGCCGCAGGCGAAAATTTTGAGAATTTTAAGGTTAAATTCAATATTTTAGCAAAATGTTCATTTATAAGTACATACTTATAAATAAGTACGTTTTCAATTTCATAATGGGTCGATTTATAAGTACTGTACTTCGAAAATAAGTACGAATGAGAACCCTGCCCTTAAGGATTTTTAGTCAAAAATTATTTGTGGAATATTTTGGTTTAGTGACTCACAATTATTAATATTTACTAAAAAACTCAAGAATATCGAAAAACTTTGTATTTTTTCCCCTTTTTTTCTAGGAATCAGAGGTCGATCGAAATTCCGACTTCTGATTTCCACATATTTTCGACTGAAGCATATTTTTGACTGAAGAAAAATCCCCATCCCCCCCCCCATGGTGCTGCCTCCTCGAAAATTATTTCCCGTGGCCCATTTTTATTTTTAATAAAAACAATTTTTAGAAGTATGCGGGTATTGGCAAATATATTTTTGTGTAATTATAGCAATAAATGGGCAAGTCATCAAAAATTTGAATGGGTAGATGGGGATGTTTTTGGTTGTGGAATTGTTTTTCCTCCAAAAAATGATTTGATAACGAAGGCTTATGTATTTTTCACTAAAAATGGAGATAAAATTGGTGAGTAAAAAATAAAATTTTTTAAATTAAGTTTAATCTAAAATATCCAAATTTTTATAAATTATACAATAGATAATATCCAATAAATTCTTAAACAAAATTAATTTTAATTTTTCATTCAGATGATAATCATGAGCTTTTCCAAATTAAATTTTGTTTTTAATTGAATAAACAAAAATAATAAAATTTGGCCAGAAAATAAAATTTAAATTTACGCAAAGCTTTTATTTTGTACAAAAAAGGGAAAAATAAATACTCAAATCTTTGCCTTTCCCTTAAAAATACCCAGTTGTTTAAACACTAAATTTTGGGATAAAAAAATTGGCGATAAATAGCTTGATTTTTATTTGCTAAATTAAAGATTAAGGGTAAATAAAGGTATAAAAAAGTATATAAGGTTCAATTAATTGAATATAAATACAGGTGTGAAGAGTTGAGTAATAAATTATATTAATTAATTAAATCTTCTCTTTTTAGTTTATTTAAAAGCGTTAGGATGTGACAACATCTTAATGGGATATTCTTGATGAAAAAAACCCCCCGAAAACCGGGGGTTGAAAACCGGCGATAACCGAAAACCGAGGGTACCGGTTAATAACCGGTCGCCAACAACCCTACCAAAAACCCTAATAAAAATTACAAATAAAAAAGTGTTTTCAAAATTATTTTATAGAAAACTTTAAATTTGGTATTTTTGTGCATTTATATTATAATTAAGCGTTTTTAAGACCAAATAAAAAATTATTAAAATTGAGAAGTTTTTCTTAAAAAAATAATTTCTAAATAAAATAATGTCTTCAATAAATATTTTGATTATTTTTATTTACTTCATTTTTGTATTAGTTCAATTCAATTCAAGTCAGCAATGTAGTAAACGTAAAGAAAAATGTAATGACAGTAATAAAAAATGTTGTCCTTTTCTAAATTGTAAAAATAAAAGAATAATAAATGGAATCTTCGCATATAAATGCTTCTATGCTGGTTGTGTTCACGAAGGTAATCCTTGTGATGATAATGGACGAATGTGCTGTTATGGTTTAAAATGTGATTATCGTTCTTCTACATGTGAACAATGCTTAGTTGATGGTAAGAACTGTGATCATGCATATAAATGTTGCTCAGGAGAGTGTGATGGCACAACACTCAAATGCTATTCATCCTTCTAAAAATAAAATTTTTCTTTTAATTTTATAACTGGAATTACTTTTGGGATTTATTTTTGCTTTAAATTCATTTATTGAATCGGGCATTGTAATCATTTTTTACTTGGCAAAATTTTCTTTTGAATTAACTAAAAGGGAGTATTTCTTTGGGTATTTAAAAAATTTTTTTTCATAAAATTAATTTGAAAACTTCCAAATTTATTTTTCTAAAATTATTTAATTATTTTTTAAACACGTGATTTCGCATGGATAAAATATGAATTGGATATTCTGGATGAATAATTTAACCAAAAACAGATTCAATCAAAAACCGAAACTGATGATCGGAGGTCGTAAACGGCGATAATCGGACAAGGGGTTGCTGGTTAATAACTGGTTGTGTCAAACCCTAATTTTAAGATGTGTTTACCCCGAAACCCAATACTTTTTCAAGTCGGGCAACTGTGTTTTCACTTTTTTTCGGGGTCGAGTTCGGATCTGGGATAAATTTGAAAACGATTCTATTAAAAAACCAAAGTTCAGTGTTATTTATTTTTTGTGAATTTCCAGCTCTATAATTGAGTCCGATTTTAACTCACAAAAGGAAAAATATGAACAAGATACAAATTCTTTTTTATTTCTAATCATACCGAACTTTAACGAAACAATTTTCCTCTTCTTGTTATCATTTTAAACAAAATAAAAATATTCTATCACTATTTTTGTTTAATTAAAAAAAACAATCCATTCATTCTGCTAAACAATTTCGACCTTCAACACATTTACCGATTATTCAATGCTTTTATTAATCATTCCTTTCACAACAGTTGTTGTTTACAATTTTATTTAATTTTTTAATCGAAAACTGATTTAATCTAAAATTTTTTTGATTAAAAGAAAATTAGTTTAAAAGGCTAAAGCTTTTTAGTTTGGATTGTAATTTAATTGAAAAATAATTTATTTATTGACTTTCTCTCTAACAATAAAAAGGGCACCGATACAATGTAAATTTAATGAGATTTTGAAAATTAATTTTGACTGATTTTATAGAAGAATAAAAATATTTTTCTTTTCAATTATTCTAATATTTTTAGTTTTTTGACTGAAATCAGTAAAAATAATTTGGAAAATTTTAACTTTAGGATCCGAGACCGTACTTAGTGAGTGGTACATCTCGATAACTCGTAAAATCTGATTCTCGATAACCAAGATTCTTGTTCGATTTTTGTTCGAGATCTCATCTCGGTTCGATCTCACTTTATGAAGTTTATTTCTCCTAACTTCCTGCACTTTCTCTTAATTTATCCCTTTTTGCAATATGCAGTTAAGGGGAAGGTTACCGAAATTTCAATTTAAAATTCTTTGTTAGTCGAGCTCTAATTTTTAAAAATTAAAAGAAAATGGTTAACAATCTTGCAATATTTCCTTTTATTATTTCTTTCATTTTATTTTTCTTTATTTCCAATTCAAATTCTATGCGTCAACAAGCTATAGGGGCTAAAGGAAGATTGTTGTGTGGAAGTAAACCAGCAGCTAATGTTCTTGTTAAACTTTATGATAAAGATACAGGCAAATTTTTAAAATTTATTTTAGTCAACAGCTTTTAATTAATATCTAATTTTTAGAAGGTTTAGCGTAACCTTCTTACAAAAAATAACGAATTTTCACCACCAATAATAAAGTTTAAATAAAATTAAAGTATATTTAAGAGCATAAATATTATTTTACATATTAAATAAATTTTAAAAATGAAAGATATTTGTGAAATGAGTAAAACGATTTTATTAATAAATTTTTATAACTAATAAATGCCCTTGGCTTCTATTTTCAACGGGTCTCATTAAATGGACTTCTTATCAGGAGATATTACCATAACAGTAACGTAAGAGTTATAGACGTCCGCTTTGAATTTATTTTATGAGACGTTGAGTTACTTGTCACCTCTTCAAACAAACAAATTTCCGTTATCACTTCTTGTTTTTGGATTTTTGTTAGTTTTGCGACAAAAACAAACTAACTAAACAAATTTAAGGAGTAATAATAATACTTCTTCAGATATCTAATAGAAATCCTAAATTCGCAATAAGAGTAACTTTAAAATAAATAAAAATATATATGTATTTTTACATATTAAGTAATTTTCCACATATTATATTTTTCTTTTTATTAAAAATTTGTTTGTTCTTTTATTCCGAAGTAGTTTTTGTTTGTTTTACAATCAAAAATAATTTTGCAACAAATTAATGGCTACTTTTTTGTTATTTCCTTTTATGTAAATTCTCTTTGTAAAATCAATATAGAATTTAATATTAAAAAAAATTCAAGGAATGGATCCAGACGATCAATTAGATTCTACCCGAACAGATGCAAACGGCCATTTTCAACTGGCGGGGGATGAACGGGAAATGACTAATATTGATCCTCAATTGAAAATATACCACGACTGCAATAAAGGGATTAATGTAAATTTTATTTTAAATTTTTTATTAAAAAATTTCTGATAATTTTTATTAGAAAATTAAATGGCAGGTTTAAATTTAAGAAAAATTACATGCCCTAAACTAAGGGCTCTAAGAGTGTCGTTTCATGGCTACATATTCATGAAATTGGGGTCTGTCCAAATTAAAATTTAGTAGCTCCTTTTTTAGCCCTGCCCTCGTAAATGGATTTTGAATCTCCCAGATAAATACATATATTCTGGCCGTGCTCCTCCCAAAGTCTACTATGATATGGGCGAAGTTAATCTTGAGGTGGAAATTGAAGGAGAGTCTTTTGATTGTATTCATTGAGAGAAAAACAATAAGTTTTTTAATTAAAATTTTTTTTTATTTTTAAAATTTAACAATATTGTCTAAAATATAAAAAAATTATGACTTAGGTGACTTAAGCTAATTAATACAGGCTGAACTAACCTGTACAAGGCATATCTGTTAATCGTAGTGCGACACTTGGGGACGACATTCTTGGGACGACATTCTTGGGACGACATTGGGGACGACATATTTTTGTTCCCCTTAACCAACTATTATGATAGACGGAATCTACGGCATGTATGATATCATTTAATGATTCGAAACCGGTAAAAAGGAATAGGCTTATGTTACTGCTACAAAACTTGTCAAACATTGACAGTCTCTCTCCGACTACCATAAATTTACTTGGTTTATTTTTGTTCCCCTTAATCCAACTAAATCCATTTTAATCCCTCGATACCCCCGCTTAATCCCTCAAAATTTCTCGATATCTCACTCAATCCCTTCATATCCCTTGATATTATTTTTTAAATATTGGCCAACCCTGTTTTAATACCAATTGAAAGCCTCATTTAAATATCCTCCAGAAAAGGAAAGATTACAAGATCACCCCCTTTATTTTCCCAATTTTATTTGTAAAATTAGTTTGTTAACAAAAAAGACATAAGACTTATTGACGTAAATAAATTTGTTTAGATTGACAGAAGCAAAGAGAAAAGATAAGAATTTTTATTTTTTTATCAGTTTAGTGATTTTATTACTTTAATAGACAGAATGCCAATAAATAGGAAAATAAATATTTGTGACATTTAATTAAAGATAAAGCAAAAAAAAAAGTGGAGAATTAAGGTATATTTTTAGTTTATTTGGTAAAAATGAGGAAAATGAAAGGGGGAAATGTAAGGGGTATTGACGTAAATAAATTTAATGGACTGATTGGGGGTAAATAAATTTTTTGAGAAATTATAATTTGAGAAATTAGTTTTGTATAGATTGTTGTAAATAAATTATTATTTTTATTTGATTTGTAAAAATAATTATTTAAAAAATTAAAATTGATTGGGTTTGTTGGGATTATTTAATAATTATTCCTAATTTTTAATTTAGCTTCTCTCGATTATTTTTTAATTGTATACAGTCAAAATCCCATCTCACGTTACTCTTTAAATAGAAAAAAATCTGCCGTTAATGTGAAGTAAAAAAGGGAAGAGATAATGAGGTTCGGGTTTAATCATTTTTGCATAGATAGTACAATAAGTTTGTGGCAGGGATCTGCTAACTTTAGGTCTAAAGTTAGTCCAGAAAGAAATCAAAATAATTCTCTGACCGGTCAAATTAACTATATTTATCTTTCAATAAATGAGATAATATTATCCGAGTTTTATTTAGCCATTTATCTAGTTATAATTTTTGTCTAACTACAAACCTACATATTCTTATACGTGTATTAATATTGATTCCAAAAAATCCTTTTTTTGTGAATTTTTTTACAAAATCTGTTAATTAATTACTTAAACATCTAAGTTCAAGGTAATTTTCGCTTAAAAATATTTATATCAATTCCCTTTATTCTATCTCACAGCTGTTCTTAATAGCTTTTTGCTTTCAGCAACGATCATTTAAGTTTTTTAGTAATCAATTTACAATTAAACTTTGAGCTCCTATGTATTTTTATTTTTTTTGAAAAAAAAGTTTTTTATAGTATTTTTTAAGCAAATCCCAGTTTAAATAAAACAAAATTTTTAAAACATTTTAGAGGGTTCGAAAACCCTCTATCCAAAAATACCTCCCAACTTTCCGCAGAGAAATGCAATAATTTATTTCACTGTTTAAAATTAAAAAAAATATATTTGAATTTTTATATATTAAGTAATAAAAATGGAAAAAAATTAGTTTAAACTAGTGCTTTCTTTTAAGAAATTAACCAATTTTAATTAAATTTTAATTTTAGTTATGATTTTCAACTGAATTTATTTTTAAAAAATTTAAATAAGTTTTTTGAAACCACATATTTTTTTATTTTTGGGGATTTTATTAATTAAAGAGAATTCTTAAGTGTATTTTTGTAGCTAAAGTAAAACAATTTTAATATAAATTAAAATCCAAAGATAATTAGAAAAATACTCAAAAAAAGATGACATTTCTTCCCCCTAATTATTTTCACCAGCCAAAACAAATTCCAAAAAATTTATTTATTTTTATCCTCATTTGCTTGTTTCTAACAACAACAAAAGCCTTTAGAAGACAATCAGCAGGTGTTAGAGGGGTGCTATTTTGTGGAAACAAGCCTGCTAGTGGAATGCTTGTTAAATTGTTTGACGAGGATGATGGTAAATAATTATTTTTTGACTTTGAGAAAATAAGATTTACTGGCTTGCGGATTAAATTTCGGGCAATCCAAGCAAGTTGGATTCAAAGATTTCGCGTATGAACTTACAATCGCAAAGGGGCGATCTTTGGAGGTTTAATGAACCTTCTATTAAAAATAAAGTTTAAGGAGATAAAAGTTAAATGATAATTGTAATTCAGATTAAATAAAAATTTTTTGGATATTTGTATAGGTATTAGATAATTTTTAAAAGATGAAAATTATGATATTTATGATTATGATCATAATTATGATCTATCATATTTTACTGATAAGAACTTGAAAAGCTCTCTTCAAAAAATTATTTATGTAGAGTGTGTTCATTCTATGTTCGAGCATATTAAAAAACTTATCCTAAGATGGTTCATAACATTTATATAGAAGGTATATTTATTTTAAATTGGGGGTAGCACCCCGATCCCCGTCACTTTCGACCGCGAAGGCTCGAGGCGCTACACTAGATTAAATATTTATACTACAAAAGATTTCAAATAAAAGGTCCTGACCCCGACGACGAGTTGGACAGTGCCTACACAGACAACCAAGGGCGTTTCGAATTGAGTGGGTCAACAATGGAGTTGACAAACATTGATCCAGAATTGCGAATATGTAATGAAATTATAAAAAAAATTTTTTTTAATTTTTTAAATTAATTAATTAGATCATGATTGTAATATGCACGTTCCTCTTTGTAAACGGGAATGGGTTATTCGAATTCCAGATAAATATATTTCTCCTGGAACTAGTGCTAAACGATTTATGGAATTGGGTGCTGTTAATCTTGAAGTAATTTTATTTGAAATAAAAAATATTCTAATAAACGCCCACTCTCTAATAAAGTCCCTGAAAAAATCGTGAATTTAAAGCCAGGGGCTTTTATTAGAATAATTTCATTAATTACCGTATTTTTCCTAATAGTGCGACTCTCTATCTGTACGGGCCCAATAGGCATTATAACCGAAGTTAAAATTATAATTTTAACATGTTTTTTAGCTTCTTGTGTCAGTAAATCTTATTTGGCATAATTAAGGGAGTCCTGCAGAACTCCCGGCCCAAAAATTAAACTCTAATTAGAAAACGTTAACATTTGATTAAAAGAAAATATTTAAATTAAATAAAAAATATAATTTTGTATATTAAGCATTTTTTCTTATTTTTTAAAATTTCAGTCCCTCGCTTACTAAATATCTATAATCTAGCGTAGTTCCCCGTCCCTCGTACCCGACGGATTTTTTTGGCAAAAACCCCGACCCGAACCCCGAAGGTCTACTCCGACAAACACCGATCCCCTACGCAAACCCCGAGTCGGGGAGGAGTAATAAAATACATCCCCAAGGATGGGAATTTATGGGAATTTTTGGGAAATTTAGATGACCAAAATAATTTAGACAAAATATTTTTCACAAAATTATTTTGAAAGTCAAAATATAATTATTTTACAGGTTGAATTGGAAGACGAAAGTCGTGATTGTATTCATTAACAATTACAGTAATTTTCAAAAATATTTTTATTTAATTTAAAATTTAATAAATTTATTTAATTTTTAAAATTTAAATTATTATTTTAATTGTTTTTTAAACAATTTAATTTTTTATTTAATTTTTATTTAATTTTATAATAAGGTTATAATGCCATTTAAAAATAAAACTTTCTGGTGTCATTATAACTAAAGTATAAATTGAAAATGTAAATCTCTCTAGCCTCTTACTTGCCGACATCCTCCCAAAGATACATATGCGTTTTTCAGATGCTTTTCCCTTTTGGAGTCCAAAAGGGAAAAGCATCTGAAAAACGCATATCTTTGGGTGTATTTAAGAAGAACCGAGGATTTTTTTGGGTATTTTCTGGATATACAAAGACCTTCAAAATACCGACAACTCTATAATTGTGATAAATTTAAACGGCTCAAATCCTCCTATAATCTTTAGTTTACTCCAAAATTTAAGGAGGCTAGAGAGGTCGAGAATTAATGAGAGACACTCAATAATTAAAGAGAGACACTCTCTATAATTTAAAAGACTCTCTTAGAGAGAGACACTCTCTATTAGAAATAAATTTAAAAGTTTAGAAAAAAAAATCAGAAATGGGACGTTATTTAATTATTTATTTAACAATTATATCAGCTTCAATAAATATTTTATTAGCATCAATAGTTCCTGAACAACATAGCGGAATACAATCATATAGAGTAAATTGAGATAAAAATTAGAAATAATTTACAATTTGAAGGTAAAAGGACGTTTAATGTGTGGAAATCAGCCAGCAGCTAATGTCCGAGTTAAATTGGTGATTTTTGAAGTTGAAATTGAAATTTAAACAAAAATTTTTTGTCGAGGTTGATGACGATTTTGGCCCAGACCCAGATGATGATATGGACAGTGGATATACCGACACACAAGGCAACTTTCAGTTAAGTGGAGATACTACTGAATTGACAACAATTGATCCGCATTTAAAGATTTGTGAGTAATAAAATTTTATTTTTTGGGGAACTTTCGAGTTCATGTATGTAATTAATTTTTTTACATATTTTGGGGAAAAGTTTGCAGAATTTGAAGAAAAAATAAGAATAAACTATATCATTATAAGAGAGTTTATTTAGAATTTAGAATAACTCAAAACATGAAATTTTGAGTTTTTTGATTAGAAATTGAACCTAGACGATTCATTAATCTCGATTATTAGATTTATTTAGTATTATTTTTTGAGTTATCAATCTTGTTGATAGCTAAGCTTTTACTACCCTTACTTTTGTAGGGTTAATCCGCAAACTCAAACAAGACAAAAAAACACGCGATTTCACGCAATCCACAATACTCGACAGCCCTGTAAAACAGAAGTCTTCCCTTGCTATACCCCTAAAATTTACTTTTTAACAGAGCACAGAATATAATTAAATCTTATTTTCCAGAAAATATTTATTTTTAAAGATCACGATTGCAATGACGGACTTATTCCATGCCAACGTCGCTGGAAATTTGAATTGGTTTAAATATTTTTTAATTTTAAAATAATTTTACATTTTAAGCCAAATCATTACATTACAAGTGGCAAACACCCTCACAAAACTTTGGATATTGGGACTTGGAATTTGGAGGCGAAAATGCCTGGGGAGAGTCACGATTGTATTCATTAAATGAAAAAAATTAAATTTGAGAGATTATTGTGCAAAATATATAAAAATAATTTTTTGATAAAGAATTTTTTAAATTAAATTAATTTGCATAAACAATAACATAAACAATAATTTTTTGCTTAAAAATCCCATCTGTCTTTAAAAGAAACCAAAATTATAAATCAGTAAGGTATGCAGATTCTTTAGTATAAAAAGCAAATAAACCAGATAATGTAACACCTGTAATCTAAGTATCTTCAATTTTCTTCAAAAGATCCTGGAATGGCTTCTGTCACTTTCTTCATGCGGTTCGTGGCTATTGTGTTGTTGGTTGTCAGCATTGTCTATTGTGACTTGGTTGGACATGGCAAGCATGAGCTGGTCAACGGGAAGATTGTAAAGCTGCGGGGAAACACAAAGATAGCCGAGAAACCTGAGGATCTTGAACTTTACAAAAATATGCCGGGCTCCTGTGATGTTGAGATGGATAGGGACGGAAATATGTAAGTGAACAGATATAAAGTTTAAAAACAATTTCCTCATTTAACAGAACAATCTGGTACCTCAAAAATTCCATCACAGCAAAGGAAGGATGCTCGATTGATTTTGCCATTACAGAATACACTATCCAGGAAAGTGAGTTCTTCATGGAGTTTGGCATCCAACACGATAAGGAACTGACCGATTGCTTGACGGATATGTCATTTACTAAATGGTTATCCTTCAATCCTGCGGCTATGACTTCTAATTCGTTCGTTTTTTATAAAAAAAATTACGTTAAAAAATTAATTTTTAGGCTGGCCATCGCTTTCGGTCTGAAAAATGGTGAATTTGAAGGAATCAAAAGAGGATATCCGGAAAGACACAAAAATTATTGTGGGAATTTGTCCAAATGTCATGATAAAGGAGGCAGATGCTTGGATGTTGCTGATTATACTATTGGATGGGCTCGAGATGAAGATAAGTTGGTCCATAGTACATATCATCCAAGTGAGGAATTTTAATTTCTTTCTATAGTCGGAATTTACCACACTCCACTCCACCTGCCGATTCATAAAGAAAAACTCGAGATATGACTAAATTTACCCAATTTAAATTTATTTATTTTTAGTTGGCGACACTAATTATGGGTATTGTGATATTAAAAAAGAGAAGTATAATAAGCATGAGGCAGCAGTTCTTCATTTTTATGATAAGGAATTTAGAGGTTGTGGTAATTCCACGCCAGCCTATTTTTGTGTCAAAAATGAGAATGTTCGCAACCCAAAAAAATGGAGAATTATGGATAGGGACTACACCCATTCATACTTTAATTATCTCTTCACTTTCCACATTCTTCCAACAACTTCTATGCAAATGAGCATGCAAAATATTTGGATTAAATGCAATGAGGATGCGAATAAGGAAAATTGTAATGAAAATGCGGCATTCCAAAAGTGTGACAAAATGTATATTAAATTTGTAAGTTGGGAATTTTTTGTTAAATCAGTTTCAAAAAACTCTTAATTAAGTACCATTTCATCTACAAAGTGCTCGTTCCTGATAACTCAGTCAAACAAACGACTACACAAGAAACGACAACAATGTCTACCTGTCCGCCTGTTGTTGATTGCACTGCTGCTGGTAATTGTCCCCCGGCTGTTGAATGTCCGCCTTGTGTTAGTGGCTGTCCGACTGTTGGCTTTCCGAATGTTTTTTCCAATATCATACAACCTGGGAATTCAACCGAAAAATTCGAAATAAAGCCTCAAAATGGAAGTAGTTTGCCTGGAGTACCGTCAACTACAAAACCATCTACAAATGATTGCTACGAGGGGACTAAAAAGGATTCAAAGAAAACTTTGCAAATTACTCTCGTTATTGTTGGCTCTATAATATTGTAAGGATTTTGGAAGGATTTGTGGCCAAAAATATTCTTTTTAATTTTTAGGCTTCTAATGTTCACTGCTCTTCTCATCTGTCTATTCGTCAGCAAAAGCAAATAAAAGGAAAGGATTCTGAATTGTTGGATAAATATATAAGAATTGTTGTGATATTTGTTATTTAATATAGAATGTTTTGTTTATAAATTGTAATATATTGTATTGATATTGTAGTTGTGTAGATAGGTAAATTGTAGTTTTTAATAACCCTCTCAAAATAATTTTAAAATTTCTCCCCAAAATGACTCGATTTAATGAGATCTTAATTTACATTTCTTCAATGTAATAATATAAAAATTCAGCCTTTTTGTTAGGTTTCTGCCACCCGCATAATTCGGCTTTTTTGACCATTCGCTTGCAGAAATACAATTTTAAAAAATTGTATTTTACTCATATTATGGAATTTAAAGTTTAATTTAATAATAAATCCGGGATACTGTCCAATGTACAATAAACAGAAATTATTTTCGTTGAAACCTCTAAAGTTCCCAGCTTTAAGTCGTCACAATAAGCACGAATTGTGTATTTTATAGTGAGGTCTTGTTTTTTATTTAAAATTTTATCTACTACATCTTTATACTTAAATAAACAAATTTTTATTTAAAAAAGAGATTAAAAATAATTTATTTAAACAAAAAAGATTTATTTATTAAATTTATGCGTTTCAAATAAATTGATGAAAAATAATTTAGAAATTTTTTAGATAAATTTTTTGAAAAGGGATAAATTAATGTTGAAAATCCCCAAAAAAATTCTTCCCTTTAAGGACCCTAAAAGAAAATTTAACATATTAAAAATGATTAAAGCTTCATTAAAATTATGAATTTAAAAGAAAAAGGAAAATAATTTCAAAAATCCCAAATCCAACTAATATTTGCATACAGAGCTTGGAAACGAAAAAGTAGGAGTACACTGTCCAGAGCAACATTCATTATCGTTATTACATCCAAAATTAATAGGTGTACATTTTATACATTTAGAATCAACACATCTAAAAGGATAACAACACTTTTTGTCTTTACCATTACAAGAATTACCGTATTTTTCCTAATAGTGCGACCGGTCGGTTTATTTTTCAATCATCCTCTAGAGGGTCGGTTTATTAGAAAGGGTCGGTCTAATAGAGACAGTCGGTTTATATTTCAAATCTCTTTAATTTTTTTCAAAAAAAAACTTGAACAAATAATAAACTAGAACATAATAATTACATTTCAATAGAATTATCACTTTCATTTCCATTTTCTACATCCTCTTCAAGATCAATTTCTTCAAAAATTTTAGCTAATTCGTTATCTAAACGTGCTTGTCTAAGTTGAGCACGCCCTTCTGAAACTGGACCATTAATTTTAAAACAATGAATTTCATCGTCCTCCGCTCCATTTGTTTTATTTGTGAGACCGCAATATTTAAATGAATTAATAATGTTTTCTTTTGTTACTACATTCCATGCTTCAACTATCCATTGCATATATGTCTGAATTGGTGGCGGTCGAGGATTGCCTATTACTTCAATTTTTTTTTCTATTGAATATGCCTTTTTCACGCGGGAACTTGTTGTTGGATTTTGCTCTTCTTCGACACCAACAACATCAATTTCTGAGTCAGAAGACATTAAGAAGATAAAAAAATATGGCTATAAGATAAAAGAAAATGAAAAAAGTATAAAAAAGAAAAAGACTTATAAAACAAAAGACATAACATTAAATCTGGAAGGGGGTCGGTTTAATAGAAAGGGTCGGTCTAATAGAGACAGTCGGTTTATTTTTCAATACTCCTCTAGGGGGTCGGTTTAATAGAAGGGGTCGGTCTAATAGAGACAGTCGCACTATTAGGAAAAATACGGTATTTTCATGGACACAATCTCCTTTGGAACATTTATATAGATAGTGTCCACCAACTTGTACACTTTTACACGTTAGACTTTCACTTTCACAACATTTAGCATATTTGTCATCACAAATATTTCCACTTTTCATACATTGTTGACTTTTATGAAATACAAAAATGAAGTAAATAAAAATTATTAAAATATTTATTGAAGACATTATTTTTTAGAAAATTCTTTTCAAAAAGAGCTTTTAAATTTTAATAATTTTTATTTGTTCTAAGCAACAATTAATTATTATAGAAAATGTGTAAAATAAATTTAATTTTTTTATAAAATAATTTTGTAAAACTTGTTTTCATTTACATATAATTTTTATCTTAAATTTTGCAGGAGATTAAATTAAAATTTTTTTAAATTTTTTCTGAATTGATAGGAAAAATTGAAACAAATAATCTAACAAATGAGACGCTTAAGCAGGGCTTTGCGCAATAATGTTTTGACGTTTAGCATATTAGCCTCTTTAGGCACGTCAAACGTACCTAAAGACCAGGGCTGTCCGCAATAACGTATTGCTAAAATTGCGTGTTTTTGACGGATCTTTGCGAATTTTAAAGATTTTTTCTACTAACTTAAAGAAAAGATAAAAGCAACGCCCCTAAAGCTCGGTCGGTTAAATATAAAGTAATTGGTAGGCAAAATCAACTAGCCATAACTGTCAGAAAGACGTTTAATTAAGGCAGCAATGATAAGGGTCCTTAAACCTAAATTTTACCTAAAAAGTTTTAATTTTTTAGCTAAAAATTAATAAATTTAATTAAATAAAATTTAAGAATGAAGTGGCTAAATTAAAATTATTTTTAAAGGCAAGAATAAATTCTTGGAAAAATAATTTTTGGAAATTTCTGCTAAATGTTTTACGTCAATTGTTTTATATTTTATTTTTTTTATTTATTTTTAAATTTAATTTTTTATTGATGTTTGAACCCCAAAAAAGTCGTTTATTCTAAAAATTTCAAGTATTTTAATTAAGCAAAAGCAAGTATTTTGTTTCTTGCAGCACAATAAAATGCAAAAAAATTATAGAAAAATTTATTAAAAATTTTTAAAATTGACTTTTAATTATTTAAACAGCGATAAAATAAATGCTTTTAAATTTAAAATTTAATTGAGTAAAAAAAAATTTAATAAAAAAATTTGGAAATACTTTACTTTATTTTACTAAAAAATATTTTTTGCAAGCATAATGCTGAGGTAGAAAATTAAATGAAAAATTTTATTTTTTTAAAGATTTATTAAAAATTAATAATTTGACATGAATTTGAGACACTGTACATGTGAAGGTGTACGGAATTTTAGTCTCCGAGCAACTTAATCTTCCGATATCCTCTCTAAATCCAACTTTTCCCTTAAATCTACTGATATTTAGTGCTTAATAGGGATATCGAGTGTTTTGAGAGCAAGAGAGATATATAACCAGTGTTGGGTATTTGCCGTGTTATTTCGGGAATTTAGGTGGATCAAAGTGGATATCGAGTGATATCAGGTGATTAAGAGAAAATCAGATAAGAGAGTATTTTGATAAAAGACGTTAAGGCAGTTGATTCATTGAGGCAATAATCAAACTTGCGATATTTCTACTAGTGTATTGCCAGAAAATAGAAGAACTAGCAGAACCTTTTTACTAGTTGAAGGAGTAATAGCTATAGCCTAGCTGTTTTTTAATACAAATACCTGCAGTTGTCTGAAGTGCGCCTGTCGGAGGATAAATCACTGATAGATATTATTAAATGAGAAGACGAAAGCATCGCTCATGTAGCTCAGTTGGATAAATCAGTTGATGATTCAAAAGAATTGAGGATAAGTATATGCATGCTAGATTAAACTTCTACATCTCTCTTACTAAGTTGGAAGTAAAACAAGCGATACTAAGTTTAAAAAACCAAAATATCACATTAGCAAATCTATATGCAAAGATAGGTGTTTATCGAGGTATGATAATTTTTAGTATAAAAAAGAAGATAAACTAATTACTATAACACACCTGTAATCTACATATCTTCATTTTTCTTCAAAATATCCTGGAATGGCTTCTGTCTCTTTCTTCGTGCGGTTTGTGGCCATCTTGTTGTTGGTTGTCAGCATTGTCTATTGTGACTTGGTTGGGCATGGCAGGCATGAGCTGGTCAACGGGAAGATTGTAAAGCTGCGGGGAAACACAAAGATAGCCGAGAAACCTGAGGATCTTGAACTTTACAAAAATATGCCGGGCTCCTGTGATGTTGAGATGGATAAGGACGGAAATATGTAAGTGAACAGATAAAGTTAAACAGAAATAATTTCCTCATTTAACAGAAAACTCTGGTACTTTAAACATTCCAACACAACGAAGGAAGGATGCTCGATTGACTTTGTCTCAAAATATGATGATAATATCACTTTAGAATTTGGTGTTCAACACAATAAAAACTTGGACGATTGCTTGGCATACAGCGGTAAATATGATCGGGCTGAATCAGGCAATATGTCAGCTATGACTTCTAATTTGTGAGTTTTATGGAAAAATTCGTTAAAAATTTAATTTTTAGGTTGGCCTTCTCTTTCAGTCTGAAGAACGTCGAATTCGATAGAGTGAAAGGAGGATATGCGGAAAAACATGGAAGCTTTTGCAGTAATGCTACGTTCTGTCACAGTAGTAGAGGGAAATGTTTGGAGGTGGCTGATTATTCTATTGGATGGGCAAGGAGTGAGGATTATGTCCAGACTACAATTCAGCTAGGTAATTGCCCCGAAATTTTTGTTTTCGGAACCTCTCTCTCTCCAAGCTTGAATGATTATTTTATTTTTAGTTGGTGAGAATGAAGTCTGGACGTGTAATAAACGTGACCACAAGCATAATCAGAATAATGAGGCATCCAGCTATCTTTATTATGACTTTGATGGAAAGGATTTTGAGTTTCAAGAATGTCATTTAGACACAAACAAATCCTATCGTTGCTTAAAGAAAGAAAATATTCGCAAACCGGAACTATGGAAAATTACGGATGAGGACTATACCAATAAAGAATACAATCATCTCTTTACTTTCCATATTCTGCCAACATCTTCAATGCAAGCAAGCATGCAAAATATTTGGATTAAATGTCATGAAGATGCCGATAAGGAGGATTGTAAAGAAAATGCGGCATTCCAACAGTGTGACAAAATGTTTGTGAAATTTGTAAGTTGGGATGTTTTGTTAAAATTGAAAAGATTTTCTTATCGTTTAGGGTAAAATCTCCTTCAAAATGCTGGTTCCTGATAATTCAGTCAAAACAACGAAAATTGGTAAAAGTGTTGAAAGTACAGATCATTGGGAAACTGAACCGGATTCGAGTACAATGCCAACCATGTCAACTGAAGAACCACCCTGGAAAATTGATTGGCGTTTAAGACCAACAACACCTCCTCCAACGTCTCCCACCAGAACATTCCCTAAAGTCACATTCGACTTCAGTTGGACTAGGAAGGCTTCAGAGAAGAAAAATTCAGCCGGTGTTCTAATTATCATGTGCATTGTAATATTGTAAGGAAATTATGTTTTTGGGAAAAAATTTTTTTTTAATTTTCAGGCTTATGGTATTCATTGCTGTCTTCATCATTTGTACGGCCACCGCGTTCAATGGAGGATAATAAAATGGTTGGAAAAGGAATTGTTAAATAAAGAATTGTAGTGATAATTGTGATATATGTAAATATATATTCTATCTATAAATGTATTATAGTCTGATCTCCCTTATTCACTTTTCATTTTTCCGATTCTAAGAATAAAACAAACTCGTAAAAAATTTTTTAAGTACATGAATAAGGTTGGCGGTTCCGGGTATCCGGAACCGAAAAAACCTCGATATCCGGAAATTTTCGGTTCGGCTATCGGTTCCGGATATCCGGAGATTTTCCAAGAACCGACATAATTATACATGAAGTATAAGGGAAGGTTAATCTTTTATGTAGTAGCTGTTGACTATTGTATTAAATATATTTAATAATTTGCTATTTAAAATGGGATTAACGCAGGGTTTCGATATCTGCGGATTTTTCCTCATTTTGTGGTTTTTTGATAGGGCGATGAGGATTATTTTTAAAAATGCGGATTTGCGGATTTTTGTGGTCTTTTGAAGATTATGAGGATTTTTTATATTTTCTTGTGGTTTTTAGCATAAAATGTCATTATTTTTCCGCAAAGACCTCAAAAATCCTCAAAATTTTCGCCTGCGGCGCTGAAAATGGGAGAAATCTGGCTTCTTGGCCTTCCAAAATTCTCAAAATTTTCGCCTGCGGCGCAAAAAAGGAAGGAATCTATGTCCTTGATTTTCCAAAATCCTCAAAAATTTTTTCCTGGCCTAAAAATGAACGATTTTTGGCTTAAGGATCTTCCAAAATTAAAAAAATTTTCGCCTGCGGCGCTGAAAATTAAGAAATAAAAATTTGCGACATCTTCCGCGACAAAAATGCAAGTGTGATTTTTCAGATAGTTGTTAGATTTTCATAAGATGATCATTAGTAATAAAAAAATTGCTTAATTCAATTGTAGAAGACGAAAAATACCATGCATAAAGTGATTTTAATTAAATTTTTGGGTTTAATAATTTTTTGCGGATTTTTGATATAAAATGCGGATTTTTTCGATCAATTTTGCGGATTTTTAAAAATTCGAGATCGAAACCCTGGATTAACGTATAGACTAATCATTAATTATTAAATAAGTATTTCTTTAGTTTAATTAAATTGATAGCCTTTTGAATAAATTAAAAAGAACCCATTTACCTAATTAGATTGTTAGGAATTGGTGAATTTTAAATTAATTTTCAGCTAAAGTTGATGAATTTAAAAAATAAATTTGGAAATATACATAAAGAAATGTCCCTTCTCACTAGCAAAAGAAAAAACGCAGACAGGAATGTGCCGGGTTTAGCGAGGAAGATTTTGAAACGCGGAACAAAACCCGACCCGATTTTTTTTTCAACCGGGCCCATACCTGTTGCAGAATGAAAAAGGAATTATAGAAAAATGAATTTAAAGCTCGAAAATTAAAAAGTCAAATCTTTGTTAAAGAATTTAAAAATTATAAATGCACACAAGGCCTGGAAGTGAAAAACTTCCGCCACATATTCCAGAGCAACAATCAGTTGGTGTACTACATTTAGAACCAACAGTTGAACACTTTTTACATTTAGAATCAACACATTTAAATCCATAACAACATTTCCATCCATTATCATCACATTTATTCCCTTCATGTACACAGCCAGATTTGAAACATTGATATTGATATTGTCCATCTCCTACTTTGGAATTTTTACAGTTTAGCCCTCTACAACATTTTTGATCATTATCATCGCATAGACTATTTCGAATAGCACATCGCTGATTTGTTAAATGAAATAATACAAAAATGAAGTAAATAAAAATTGTTAAAATATTTATTGAAGGCATTATTTTTTCAGAAAATTTTTTTATAAAAAGATTTTACGAATCTCAATAATTTTTTATTTGTTCTAAATGTGATTTTATCTTAATGTAGCTTAATTCAATTAAGAAATCATTTTTAAAAGCTTATAAAGCGAAACGAATCAATTTTAGCTCGTTTTTCAATGCTTTAAATTTTTAAACTGTTCTTTAAATTTAATTATTTATTTTTTTGCTGTTTAAATAATAAAAAGCCTTTCATTATCGAAAAAACCTTGTATGTATCTAGAATACAAAGCAAAAGCAGCTACATATTTTGTAGTCTGCCGTTCACCATACAACAAAGGCACAAAAATTTATAGGATATTTTGTTTGTAATTTCAAGATGAAGAATTTTTATTATTTAAACAGCACTAAAATTTACAGCAATAAATGAAGGAATAATTTAGAAAATATTTTATAAACTTAATCAAATGGCTAAAGAATTAAGCTAAAATTGATTTGTTTTTTCTGTTTACAGACTCGGAAAAAATTTTTAAAGAAATTTACAAGAAACCACAATTACCGTAAATGCTCGAATAATTACCCTCTTTAATATTTACCCCCTCTTTTACCTCCACAAATTTTAAAAATATCGAAAAAATCATTGTTATTTTTAATTATTGAAACATTTTAAGACAAAATATCAAAAAATAAATGGATTTCCTTCTCGATTTATTGAGATATACCCAAAATTTAGCACCTCCTCTCCAATAATTACCCCCTCCAGCGAGACGTCGAAACAATAATTACCCAGGGTAATTATTCGAGCATATATTAATTAATTATTCGAGTATATTTCAGCAAATTTTGAAGTTTTGATGATTATTTTTCTGTGCTATTTTAACTTCTAGCTTAATTACAAATCATTTTTTATTGCCTCAACTTTCTTCTCTCTAATAAAAGACCGTACATATTTACTCAATAGAACTAACAATCTTCATTTAATATGTTTGAAAAAAATTTTTTAACAAAAATTAGATAAATATATATGCAGTCAATATGTATGTAGATAATTTATTTAGATAATTTATTTTAAAGTAATCTTTGCTTTTTACATAACCTTGCATTCTTGTTATTATAAGATCGTTAAGAAAGTTAACCTATATGCAGTAATCATTCTTTTTACCTTTTTAGACAAACATTACAAAAATTCTTTTTATTTTTACTTTCATTTAATATTAGTTGCAAAAATTATCTAAAATAAATTTATAAAAATTTAATTTTTTTATTTTATTAAATTTATCAATTAATTAAATAATTTAATTATTTTTGTTATCAAAATGTTAGAAAATCAAAAACAAAATTCAACTTTAAGAGAAATTCGGTGGGGTGTTGTTGGTAATTTTTAGAAAATTTTTTCCTTTTTTGCATTTTAAAATGATTTTTGACTCCATTTAAACACTCACACCAATCGAATTCCAATTTTGATTCGTTATACTCGAAGTGGTGTTATAACGAGAGTATTTTGTAAGAGAATATGGACTATTTCCTTTGGTTGTTCGTTATTAACAAAGTGAATTTATAACCTGAATGAAGTGATAGAGAGTAAAGACGTTAGAACGAGAGTCTTGTGGTTTATAAGAAAGATATACTCTAATATAAGCCCACTTCTATTAGAAGCAGGGTGGTCCTTTTGCCTCTTTTTAGGGGGTTTTTCCCCTTTTTTGACCTCCTCGCCCCTTTTTCTCCCCTTTTTCAACATTGCCACATTTTTGCCCCTTTTTTCCTTTTCTCAAAATTTTCGCCTGCGGCTTTAAAAATGGAAGAAATCTAGCATTTAGCCTTCCAAAATTCTCAAAATTTTCGCCTGCGGCGCTGAAAATGGAAGAAATCTGGCTACTTGTTCCTCCAAATTTCTCAAAATTTTCGCCTGCGGCGCTGAATAAGGAAGAAATCACATAATCTCAAAATTTCGCCTGCCCATTTTTATCGAATCTGGACATTTAAATCTTTTTGGGTATTCATCGATGCCCAATTTGATCTTCCGAACCGGGATGGCAACTCTAATCACTGTTAAAACCACGATTAAAGGATAAAGTTGAAGCAGTGCTTTTGTTTATCTCTCGCAATTGATCTCTTTATTTTGAGCCAGGATTGCTTAATTTAGTTAAAACTAGTGAAAAATATGCGAATAAGGCATTTTATTTGAAATTTTAATTATATTTTAAGTGTTTAAAATAACGCCCCTTTTTTTGCCACATTTTAGACCGATTTCGCCCCTTTTTTGCCCCTTTTCTGAGAGGTCATGCCCCTTTTTGGTGATTTGTAAAGGACCACCCTGATTAGAAGCCCACACCTCTAATATTAGCCCACCCGAGGAGAGCCATTGAAAATATAAGCCCTGTCAGAATGACCTACTATTAAAAAATATGAGCCTCGAGCTTATATTAAAGTATTTACGGGTTTCTTAGTTTTATTTGAATGTTAGATATAATAATTTTTAGATTTATTTTTCCATAAATTTTTTAGGTGTTGGCAAAATTGCGAGTGATTTTGTTCATGCTATTACCCTTTGCCAAACCCCAAATAAAGTATAAATTATAAAATTAAAAAAAATTTTTTTATTTAAAGATTAAAGCCGTAGCTTCTTCAGATTCTCTTGAGAGAGCTCAAAAATTTTGTGAAAATAATTTATTGGACAGAAATGAAGTTGAATGTTATGGAACTTATAGTGAATTATTTAATGATAAATTTATTGGTAATTTTTAAGAAAAAACCATTTTTAGACAAAATTTGGTCTCGATCCGGCAAAAAGGCATAATTTCTCATTCCCACGAATCGTAATACCATTTCCAGATATTCCCAAACCGTACAATAAAATCTAGTGGGAATTTTAAAAATCGAAGGGGACCCCATTCTATTTAAGGTCCTTTTAGAGACAGGAACCCATAAAAAGTTAAAAACACCGAAGACCATTTTGAAATCATTCGACTTTTGCAAGGAAAAGGATTGGGCCAGGAATGAGATGAGTCGAGATTTAAATATTTTTCTTTAATCTGGTTTCTGATAATCCGACTCACCACCCTCTTATAGACTATTTCGTTTATTAATTTGACAATTAATACAAAAAAATCTAAATTAAATTATCTTAATTTAAAGACGTTGTTTATATATCCAATTTAAACCATCAACATAAGGAGACTGTTCTAGCAGCATTAAATTCCAATAAAAATGTTTTGTGTGAAAAACCGTTAGCAGTAAATAAATTAGAAGTTGAACAAATGGTTAAAAAAGCAAAAGAAAAGGGTCTTTTTCTTATGGAAGTACCTAAATTGTGATTGAAAAAAATTTTAAAAATATTTTTAAGGGTTATTGGACTCGATGTTTTCCTTTATGGAGTGATATTATGTCTACTCATTTAAATAGCTTGGGCAATACTGAACTTTTATCTGTCGAATTTGAATGTCCAATTAATGTAAATGTTAACTATTATTCCATTTTTTACCACTGAACTGGGTATTGGCATAAGTTGGCTCCGGCTCCGCCTTCTTAAAACTTTGCTCCAGCTCCGGGGAGCTAGAGCTGCCGGAGCTTCAGCTCCGTCGCCTGAACTATCTCCCAGAGCCATACCCAGCGCTGGTTAAAAAAATTTTTTTGTCCGCAAATCCTAAACTCAAGTCCGCAAAAATTTTGCGGACATAATTTTTAAAATTCCTTAATAAAATTTTTCTTTTTTTTGTTTTTCTCATGTTATATTCAACTCTTGACTTTTAACATTTTATTTAAGCGTGTAGATGCAACTTCTGGAATAAAAAACGGAGGAGAAGGTTATTTGTTAGCTTCTGGCTGTTATTGTTTAATGATTACCCAATTAATATTTAAATCAGAAAAACCTTTGGAAATTATTGTTAATGGAAAATTAAGAGAAAATGGATTAGATTGTTGGGCTAATATTTTAATTAAATATTCTGATAATAAATTGGCTAGAATTTTTTATTCTGGGGAGCATCGAGGGGATGGAGAGTTAAGCATTTATTGTGAGAAAGGAAATATTAGGGTAAGGAATTTTTTATTTTAGAGTAATTTCTTTGATTTGTAATAAATACCATTGCTAAAATCTGTCAGAAAATATAAATTTTTTGTCCGCAAATTTTAAAATTTGTCCGCAAAATTTTTGCGGACAAATTTTTTTCTTAATTCTATCCGCATTAATACATAAATATGCACATACTAATTAATTGTAATTAATTTTTACAGATCCCAGAATACTTTTGGTGCCCAGAAGAGGCAATAATTCGTCGTTATCCAGACCCAAAAACAGTTCCACATGTACTTTCAGTTAAACCAACAACAGAAAAAATAAATAATTACTTACCAGAATTTAATTTATTTAATTATAATTACCCCAAAACCGCTGGACTTTTTTATCAGATAGATCATGTTAGTAATTGTTTAAGAGAAGGAAAGAAAGAAAGTAATTTAATGACTTTAAATAATTCTATTTTGTTGGCTGAGACTTTGGATGAAATTAGAAAACAATTGGGGGTTAAATACCCTCAAGACGATTTTTAGATTGATTTTTAGACGATTTTTTTAATAAAATAAATGTTTTTTGATTGATAAATATACTAAATTTGGTAAAATTCGTGTTCGAACACCCTTTTATTCATTAAATTGGTAAATTTATACAGTCATCGAAAAAAGATTTGAGCAAATGCTAATAAATTAGACTACATATCAAGGGCGTAGCCAGGGGGTCGATTTCGGGGGGGGCTAACACTGGGTGGGCGCCAAATTTTTGGCGTTTACCTTGGCGTTCCGGACGCAAATTTTTTTGTTCATAAATTTTCATCTTTTCTGCGCCGCAGGCGAAAATTTTTTGAATTTTAGAAGGCCGTAGGCCAAAAAATTCACTTTTTTAGCGCCGCAGTCGAAAATTTTGAGGATTTTGGAGCTCAAGAAGCCAGATTTCTTCCATTCTTTGCGCCGCAGGCGAAAATTTTTTTAAATTTGAGGTTGTAGGCGAAAAAATTTCACTTTTTCGGCGCCGCAGGTGCCAAAAATTTTGATTTTCAGCGCCGCAGGCGAAAATTTTTTAAAATTCGAAGGCCGTAGGCCAAAAAAATTCACTTTTTTGCCCAACGCCTTCCCCAAGTTTTTCCCTTTTCCCCATTTCGGGGGGGGGGGGGCTTTAGCCCCAGAAGCCCCCCCCTTGGCTACGCCCTTGCTACATATTTCGATTACTATTAATTAAAATCTAGAAAAAAAATTTATGGTCTTAGTGCGCTTTACGCAGAGGTGGGACGGAATTATGAAGAAATTAAACGAGGTTCTCTTAATTCCACAGATACCCTCCTTAATCACTATGTACCTTTAATCACTTGATATCTTCCGATGCCCATAATATTCGCTCAAATCGCTCGTTATCCTTTTTAACCCCTTCGATAATATCTTCGGTTCTTTGGTTCCTGATTTCGGATTTAAAGTATAGTTGGAGATAGATAACGTTAAGGAGTTGGAACGACAACACAAAATGCTGAAAAGGAAGAAGTATGGGGTATAATCGGAGGATTTGAATGGATCAAGGTGGATTTGAGGAATATTCTGTGATATAAAGGTATTCGGAGATTTGGAAGAGATTTGGAAAGGATATATCAGGGATTTAGAAAGGATATCTGTGGATTAAAGTGGATATTGTTTGATTGGATTTTATCTCTTTATCACTATTAATCCCCCAAAATCCTCTCATATCCATCAATCATTCCTTATCTCTTAAATCCCTTTATTCCTTCCTAATCATCTTTATTCACCATAATTTGCCACCTTAAAATTTTCTCGCCGAACTCTTTCGAATGAGTTATAATTTATTTGAATTTTTGACCCTAAAATCCCCTATAGTTCTTGACCATTTCGAGCTCAAAAATTAATCGTAAAAACAACGTACCCCCTGTAAAATAAACATGTTGTAACAAACAATATATGAAAGCACAATAGAATAAAAACAAGAAAAATAGTTTTAGGTTCTGTGAGAAATTATATAGAGGGAAACGTTGTTATACCCAAAAGTTCTTTAGAAAATCATTTGATTTCGCAATAGTCAATAAATCCTTAAAAATAAATAAAATTTGTATTTTTCATCGATATGTCAAGTCATGAGCTTTTCTAAATTAATATTTGTTTTTAATTGAATAAACAAAAATAATAAATTTTAGCAAAAAATAAAATTTAAATTTTAGCCAAAATTGCCATAAATACAAAAATAGAAAATAAACCCTTTCAAAACTCAACTTTTTGGGCAAAAATACACAGTTGTTTAAATATTAAAATAAAATTTTGTATCTGATGTTTGTGGTGGAATTCTTAAGGTAAAAAGTACAGATTAGAAAATATAAACACAGTCATGTTGAGTTAAGTAATACATCATTTAATTAATTAAATTATCCTTTTAATTCTTAATATATTTTTATTTAAAAAATATTTTTGGAGGAATTTATTAATTATAGAAAATTTTATTCCTTAATTAAGAAAATATTAGGCAGCCTTTTACATTTTTCTTTATTAATTTATAGGCAATTTGACTGAAATTCAGAGCTTTTTTCGATTCATATCAAACTGGGTTTTCTTAGAAATTGTTCAATTGTTTGTCATTTATTCTCTAAAAATTAAAAAAAGTAAAGACACACTAAAAAATTCTAAATCAGAAATCTTAGATAATTGTAGGTATTTGCAGATTGAGGAAATTCTTAATCATAAATAGATAGAGATTTTGCCCATTTTCGTATTTTCTGGGAACTGGATTTGTTTATGAATCCATATGCCTCAGTTGAATGACAATTGATGGATAAAAGGTTAATAGTAGGAGGAATTTGGGGCTTAAAAATTCTCTTGGCTATGGGGCAAGTCTTTCTCAAATCTTTA
Source organism: Meloidogyne incognita (assembly GCA_036172945.1). Classification (NCBI taxonomy): domain Eukaryota; kingdom Metazoa; phylum Nematoda; class Chromadorea; order Rhabditida; family Meloidogynidae; genus Meloidogyne; species Meloidogyne incognita. The sequence goes on from JARQAC010000001.1 coordinate 5,963,845, forward strand.
TTAGGGTCGCATATTTATCATTCTACTAACGATTAAAACATTTTAAAGATGAAAACTTATTATTTTTAAATTTTTATTTTATTTGGTTTCGAAATAAAATTAAAATTTAATTAATAATTTAAGAATTTAAATAAGAAATGTTTTCTTCTTCAACCAAAATTTGCTTGATTTCCCTTTCAATTTTTATATTATTTCAATTAAACAATGGTTCTAGTGAATCTATTGAAACTACTAACGAAAATAATTGTACTGATGGAATTTGTTCTGGTAAACAGCGTTGTATGAATGAAAATGATTTTTGTGATCAGCGTAGTGAGATCTGTTGTCCAGGTTTAATCTGTAAAGGTGAATTTTGCTAATAATTAAATAAAAACAGGGAGAAAAATGTCGTGAAATGAGATTTCTGCTGTAGTATAGTATACCTGAGGCAAAATTTCAATAAGGAACCAATACCATTCGATTGGTCTCGGCAAGCTGAGTTGAGCGATACCACTCTTTATTCATGGAAATTCCATGAACCGAGATATGCGTCCGTAAATTAACGACTACTTACTCTTTTTGTTATATCTCGAGATAAACTATTTGATTTAATTTCTTATTTATCCATTAGTAAACATTTTTTACATTACAATTTAAATTTTCACTTTAAAATCTTATTTCCTAAAAAATTGGTCAAATTTAAAATTAGTCAATTTTTAACCGTTAGTAAATATCAGAGATCGCACCGGCAGAAAAACAAAATTCCCGATTTCGGGAATCGGGAATTCCCGACCAAAAATCGTCGGGAATTCCCGATTTTCGGGAATCCTTGGAGCTTATTTTCTATCCTAAAAATTAACGAATATTCTATCAAACATATATATTGCTGTTATAAAAAATAATATAAAACTAGGCCAATATCTTTATCCGTATTCGAGATCCTTATACCTCGAAAATCAACTTAAAACAGGGGTAAAACTCTTCAAAAAATATTTTCGAACTCTTATAATTATTTTTAATTTTCATTTTCGCTCATTCGAAAGCGCTTGTAATTTGCTACAAGCTAGCATTAATCTTATTTTTCATTAATCTTATCTACGGACGCACTGTAGGTTCCAGAAAATCGAAAAACCATATAATCGAAAAATAATGTTACTAGTGTAGAACTTGCAATGTAATATATTTTTTAGATAGTTTTTGTGTTAAATGTGGTGGTATAGGAACAAAATGTCCAGGCACTATATGCTGCCCAGGCACAACCTGTCAAAGTAAATTTTAAATATTTGTAAATGAATTAAAAACAGTGAGAAAAATGTTGATAATGTTATTATTATTGCACTGTCCAAAATTATATATTTATGTATTTATATTTTTTAGAATCACAATGTCATACTTGTTTGGGAAGAGCAGTATCATGTGATCCGAAAAATGATAGATGCTGTTCTTATTGTGTTACAGGAATTAATCTTTGTAAATGAAATGAGAAAAATGTTGTGGGATGAGAAAAGGTTTTATAGTATTTTCCAAACGTTGAACGTTTTTTACTTTCTTTTTCAAAATTTGGCTGTTAAATTCTTTTCTTTTAACTTTAAAAACTATCCTCTTTAATGCTTTCTTTATTAACGCTTTAATTAATTTAAATGAATTTTGTTAAATAAAACATTGGGGAAATTAAACGATTTTTTCAATTGTAATGCTTTTAATACAATAAATAGATCCCAATAAGTCAACTTGTTTCGAAGCGATTGGAAATAAATTATTTTTATACGTTTCGTTACTGGATGGCTATTAGCCTCGTACTGAAAACTAACCTGTGATCTTTTACATAATAATTATTTCAGATAATTATTACGATCAGAGGTTTGATTTCATAACGTGGCTAAATATTTAACTCCTATCCTATTAAAAATAGATTTTTAGATTTCCATTAGCTTGTCGAGTGAAGTTAAAATTAGACAACATTGGAGTGAGATATAGGGCTCAAAATGGTCAAAAACTATAGGTGGTGAGTAATTATTTCTATGCGAGTTTAAGTAAATGTTCACACTACCTCTTCTGCAATAATTAATTAAAATTCCTTTAAAAAGTACAAATTTCCTAATATTTGAAAAAAATAATCTTCACATGCACTTTAATTCTCATAAACAGGCTTATTGTTTTTTAGATGGGATTTGTAATTTATTAAAGAAATTATTAATAATTACTCATTAAAGTGTAATTCATGTGTGAAATAACTAAGTTTTTTTCTTGGGAATATTTCCCATAATCTACCAAAATTGATTCTTCATTTGTTTCTCAATTGACTTGATCCGCTTTCTAAGAAGATTCGTAGCTCACTATAAAATCTTTTATCTTATAAATTATTGTATAAATATAAGATCCACCGACCTTATAAATATCATTTTTTAATTAAAATTAGAAAGATGATATGAGGACCATATTCTAACGAGGTCTCGGCGCCTAGACTGCTTAGGCAGCTTCCCCTATACCCGCCCAACAAATTTATCTACCTAAGAGACACTCCCATTTAAGATATTCATTATAAAATATAATTTTTCAGTCCTAAAGCATTATTTTATAATTAACTCCAACTTAAAGAATATTAACGTTTAAAATTTATTAGATATGCAAATAAACTATAAATTTTCTTTAATTAAAATAATTCTCTGTTTTGAATTTTATAAAATAACTAAAAGCAACCTTTATATTAAAATTGAATGGAGAAAATATGAGAAAAATTTGCCTCCTGAATTATATAATAAACTTGATCAAACGGATAAAAATCGTTTTGAATTGAAACTTTATGTTAAAAAGTTACCAGATTCTGATAATTATGGATACACTGTTCATTCAAAAATGACAGAAAAATATGATTATTGTAAATTTAATAAGTACGAATTATCTACAAACGACAAAACGCCTATAGCTTTTCAAAAAAATAATTATTCTTTGGAAGTCTTGTTTAATAAACAGGTAAATTTTTAATAGCTATTGTACATTTTAGTAGCTATTTTCTCAATGGCAAAAAGAATTGAGAATTTGATTACAAGTGTTTCGAGATCGAAACCTCGAAAAATCATGACAATCTATCTCTCTTTAATTTAGGGTTCAACCCGTTCCCCGGGGAATAGGGGGAGATCTCCCCCCCCCCCTCCCCCAGAGCCCCTTGGGCCCATTCCCCACAAAATCAGCTTCACTCCGTAAAAATGAACCCTGTCAATAAATTTCAAAAAACTTTAATTCTTATAATGCCGGCAACTTCTCACTACATATGTATAACGATAGAAACTATATGAAGCTTAGCGGGATCTCGACATGATCCAATCCTTAGGTATTAGAAAAACGTGTATAATTTAGTTGTTTCTTTGATCTTTAACATTCATATTAAAGAAAATGGAATATGTCTTCATGGAACGGGCACAATCCAAACCACAACCGGATTATCAATTAGAATTAGAAAATTAAAATTTTTTAATTTTAAAGATTTTACTTGGGCCAGTGCAAATTGATGGGGGAACAGGCAGGTCAATCATAATTCCCTTGATTTCCTCAGAAACACATATAATATACAATTATAATGATAAAAGAGAATTTTTGGATTTTGAGAGGCCTACAAGAGTGCTTAAATTTATTGTAAACAAATTTCAAAAAAATTTGAAAATGAGTTTAACTTGTTTGATGGGACGAAGTCTTGTATTTAATTTAGTAGAAGATTCAAATTATTATTCAACATTATATTATTATCGTCGTGTTTGTACAGCGGATAAATATTTGCTTATTATAGAGGAAAATGAATATAATATTGTAGGTTGATTTAATAGATTAGAGCCCGGCACAGGAATATATTTATTGGCGGGTGTTTCGGTTCTGCTATAAGTAATCAGTACTTTTGATGATCTCTTTATTAGACAATATCCCTCTAAAATAAAACTTTAGAGTTGCAAATTGTATTTATTATGAATTAAATAAATAGAATATTTTATTTCTTATAGCCGGCACCCCCTTTTAACGGTGGTTACCGAATGGGTTGCCGCCGGGGTTACAAACAACACTGGTATCAATTTATATATGAAAATTAAATTTAAATTATATAGCCTGCAATTCCAATTGAATGTGATGAAGCAATCTATGAAAATCAGATAGAAAATCTCTATATTATTACAATTCAAAATCTTGAAGGAAATAGTCCAGATATTTCTTCATTATGTAAATTGAATAGAAATAATCCACAAACGAAGTGTGTAAAAAAAATTAATTATGAGCTGGAAAGATATAAAAAATTAAAGAATAAGAGGAAACATGCTAGTAGTAGTCAAAGCTTTATAAATAAAACCACAAATAAAGATTCTACTGATAAATGTAAGAAAATTAATCAAAAATAAATTCGAAACCACGAGTTATCCGAAATAATAAATACAAAATTTACCCGTAAAAAATTTAAAAACCCAGATTCGAAACTCGACCAGACTTTTCTCATCCCATGACATGCTCCATTTGAAAATTATTTATTGGGCCGGTATGTTTTCCAAGTCAAAAATTTCTGCACTCTAAGACGGGTTTAAAAACATTTTAATAGTATATGTATAGGGTTATTCATCAATTTGCAAATAGGGTTATTCATCAATTTGCAAAATATAAATATGTGAACATTGAATAAAATAATTTGTAGAAATACCGCAGAGCTATAACTTCGTTCCAAATGGTCGAATCCGGCTCTGATATGGTGCGACCCAGCTCGTCGAGATGCATCGAACCATACCAAGGCGTCCCGGATTCGACTATTTTGAACGAAGTTATAGCTCTCGGTTCGTTGGCCTGCTCCCAAAAGAATTATAGAAAAATGAATAATTTAAGCTCAGAAATTTAAAAACAGATAAATCGCTGTAATAAAATTTTAAAAATCATAAATGCACACAAGGCCTGGAAGTGAAAAACTTCCACCACATATTCCAGAGCAACAGTCATTTGCTGTACTACATTTAGAACCATTAACTGTACATTTTTTACATTTAGAATCAACACATTTAAAACCATAACAACATTTCCACCCATAATCATCACATTTATTCCCTTCGTGTACGCAGCCAGATTTGAAACATTGATATTGATATTTTCCATCTCCTATTTTGGAATTTTTACAGTTTAACCCTCGGCAGCATTTCAAATCATTGTCATTGCATAATCCTTCTCGATTAATACATTGTTGATTTGTTATTTGAAATAATACAAAAATGAAGTAAACAGATGATAATAAAACATTTATTGAAGACATTAGTTACAAATTATTTGTAAGCTTCAAAAATATTTGAGATCCAAACCAGAAGGTTAACTCCCCTCGAGTTTAACTAATCCTCGTTATCTCGGTATATTCTTGATCTTGAGTTAAGGTATTTTTTTCCTTATATATCCCTATTAATCCCTCGATGCCCCTCTTAATCCTTACAAATTTTTAAAACAAAAAATTAAAACAAAATTTAAATTTGATATTTTAGAGTTGACTTAGAGTCAATCTATCACTATGATTTCTCTAGGGAGTTGATCTATATGTTGTTGATTTTCTGGGTTTTCCCATTCTTTAATTAAATGAAATATTTTAAAAATGCTTAATATATAAAAATAAAATAAAATTTACTGATTAGAATTAAAATCTAAAATTATTTATATGACACCAAAAACACAAAACTGGAAGAATGATAATCGTAAATTTTGTCGACACAAAAAAGGAAAATTTTATTTTAAAAAATTCTCTCAACTGAATGTTTCCATTTTATGACTAAAACGCATAATTTTTAAATATTAGCTTAGCTTAAAATCAATTTTTAGATTTTACTTATCTATTAGTTAAACAAAAAATGGATAGAATTTTGAAAGTGTCATAGTGCAAATTGACGGAATTTGGAGCCTATCAATTCGAAATTTCAGTGCGCCTGAACGAGTGAGGTGATTTGTGCCAAAATCAAAGAGATTGAATGATGTTGAACGAAGTTATGACCAATTAAACTTTGGCTTGAAAAATGTTGCTATAATTTTCCAGATGTTCGGACTCGTTTTTCTTTGCTATCAGCAGCCGAGAAACAAAAAATAGGTAAATATACATGATTTCGGGAATTGTGAATTCTCGAACTAAAATCCTCGGGAATTCCCGCTTTTCGTCGTCTTTTTTCTATAGATTTCTTCTTATAGTTTTCTCTTCTCTTATAGAATTCCTAGTAGGCCTTTGGCACTTATATATTATTTTATAGCATTTAAAACATTTCCTAGGCCGCCTGTCGAGACAAGGTTATATCTACATATAAAGTATTGTTCTGTGTTAAACAAAATAACATGCTTTTTTCTCACTTAAAATTTTTTTTCTACTAAATACATATTCGATAAACTCTATTTTCCAATTCTCTATATTTTCCCATACTCTTTCCCTCTATAATTTGAGTAACCCGGAAGATCAACCCCCCAAAACATTTGTTTATCTTCATGTTTTGTCCTCAAAGCTAAAGATATTCTGGGTAGGACACATTTAACTAAAACAAGAAGAAAAAAGAGAATTTTATCTACACAATATACATTTACGTAATCCAAAAATCAATAAAAAGAAATGTTGAGAGCGAGAGAGAGAATAGCTGTCAACCCTCATTTGCGTCTTTTTTTTAAATTCTGTGTTTGTTAGAGGCTGTCAATTAAGTAAATTACGGAATAGATTGGCTTCATTTTATTTTTTAATAAAATAATTTTTTAAATTTTAATATTTGTAGTTTAGTAGATTTATTGAGTTTTTTAGATAGAATTCTTTAAATTTTAGTTAATATCTGACAGCTCCTTGTCTATTTCGGCGCGAAGAATTTCGGCGCATTTAAATTAATTCTTAATTTACCTTAGAAATTACTTAAGTTTTTCGGAACTCATAGAAAAATTTTTTTTGTCGTGAATTTTGGCATCGTAAATCATAATTTGCTTAAATAATTTCACATATTTCACCGATTCTGCATTAATTTATAATGCCGCGCCTTTTACCTAGTGCTTATAAATTTCAGATTTTATATTACAAACTGTGGAAAAGATTTTCAAAAGATTTATTGAATAATTCTTTTTTAACCATCTTCTTGCTCTCAATAATCCTCTTTTTTTCATTCTTTCTGTTCTTTCCATTTAAACAATTTTCTAGGAAATAATTTCTTAAGATTATTCTTTAGCTTGAATTTCCTTAAATTTCTTCTTTAAATACACAAACCGAAACTTTAAAAATTAAAATTGCTTAATTTATACCACCTGTTTGAAATAACCTCATTAAAAGATACAAATCTCTTCGGATGTCTAAGATGCTCTCCCTTTGGTATTTTTCGGTATTTATCGCTATTCCGTATCGATAGTACCGTACAGAATTCCGGACTCTAGTATGACTTCACTTTTTGGAAATATAGAAAATTTTTACAACCTCTATCTTATTGCTTAAGATGGAGGTTTGTAATAATAAAAAAAAATTATATTTTATTTATTATGCATAATTTATATTTATTTATTATTTTATTTATTATACATAATTTATATTTATTTATTATTTTATTTATTATTTATTTATTTTATATTTATTTATTATTTATTATATTTTAAGGTATAGCTAAATTTCCATTTTACACTAGTTTGGCATCTTCAACACATTTTCCCTTCCCTCTTATCCCCAATTTTAAGCTTTCTCTGTCCTTGAATTATTTTGTTCTTTGGGGTGAAATTTAAATTTTATCTTTAATTTATATTTATTTTTATCATTTATTTCGCTAATTCTTTCTCTTTTTATTTAAAAATTATAGGCAATTTAATTGTATGGTTGAAGATTACACTTAAAAAATATATACAATTTTTATCAAATTTTAATTTCAATGTGTAACAAAAAATAAAAGTAAAATTGAAAAGAAAAAAATAAAAAACTAGATTGGCGATTAAATATTTTATTAAATAAAATGTTGAAAGATGTCCTCGATTGCTGTTTATTTAATGCAAGTTTACCCCTTTTCCATTAGTGCTAATACTCTTTTAAATTTTTTAAAGCGATCAAAATTTACCGTTTTGCTTCTCTTATCTGTTAGGGGAATATTTTTATTAATTTATTTGTTTTTTTATTTAAAAATATTCTTTGCTCTTAATAAATTTTTTAAATTAAGAGGAAAGTTTATAGTAAAAAATATTTTTTATGTACTTGAAATTTTTACAAATGAAACTTGAAACTTTTCAAATAAATATATACTTAAGCTTATTAATGCTGAAACAATGTTTCATTTTTTATTTTTTAAATAAACTTGAAGCAAAACTTGTTTTTAAGCTAGAAAGAATTAAGCTTAGAACTTAATAAGGTATTTTTAAGCTAGGATCTACTTAATCGTAATTTATTTCAGAATTATCGGTTCACGTTGATATTAGTCCTTCTTTAGCCCGTTCGAATGAGTTCTCATTAATACTTTCTTACAAACGAATCAAAATTCAAGTCAATTTATTTACTTTTACAAAATTTATAAAAGCTTAAATGAATTCGGATTCAAGTTTGTTAGAAAGTAATTTATCAAGTTTATTAAAAATTAATTAATTAAACTTGTTTAAATAAACTTACTTTATTTTTATTTTATATTTCAGGTTTATTTTCTTTCTCTAACTACTCAATTGATTTAAAAATTTAAAACTTTATTTCCTTGTTACAATATGTATCTATTCATTTGTCGTTGCAACGGACTTTGCATTTTGCCCCTTGCAGCTAAACGGATTTTTTTCTGTTTTTTAAATTTTTACTAAAAGCATTTCTCTCTCTTTAATTATTTATTTAAAAAATATTTTCCTTTTTTTTCATTTTTTTACAATTTTTGTTTATCACGTCCATTCATAATTTTTTAACAATTGTACAACAGAAAATATTTTTCCTTTTTATTTTTTAAACAAAAGAAAAAAAAAGTTTATTCATCTTCTTAAAAATATATTTAATTTTGAAATGATTTAAATAAATTTAATAAATTATTCATTTTTTATTTTTATTTTATTTTTCTTTTAAAAATTTCCCAATTTGATTTTAAAAATAATAATAATTTATCTGCCATTCAGGCGTTAAATGTTGAAACAAATAAATGTAAATGTAATGTGGTTGAAAAACAAATAAAATAATAAAAGAGCTACAAGTAAATGTGTATAAAACAATCGGATCAACTGGTATAATCTAGAGGATCTAACGTTAATTGAGTCAAGTTAAATGTATCTAATAGTTTAGTGAATTGTATGGGAGTCTGTTTTCTGATATTTTCTGGTAATTTTGAGTAAAGGCGAGGCACTCTATAGAAAAATGATTGTAAACGTATTTGAGTATTTGCCCCTGGAAGATAAATTTTAAATGCATCGCCGCGGGTTTTGGTTTCATGGAAATAAAAGGCGTTATTTAGATTGATTCTGACATATCCGTGTATAATTTTGTGGAAAAAATTTAGATCTATTTTTAAGCGCCTGATTTGGAGTGAATCTATTTGGAAAATTTCTAATAATTCGAGGTAGGAAGGGGTAGCTAATCTTGGATGAGATCTTTTGAAAATAATTTTTAAAAATGTTTTCTGTACGGTTTCTATATGTTCTATATCTTTCTTTAAATATGGATTGAATATTGGGGAAGCGAATTCTAAGATTGGTCGGATATAAATTTTGTAAAGATTTAATAATATATCTGGATTGTTTGTTTTGAGGGATTTAATTATTGTGAACATTACTTTTTTAGCTTTGGAAACAATGATATTTATGTGTGAATCCCACTTTAAATCAGACTGAAAATGAACTCCTAGATCACGAATACTCTCTTCTTTTTGGATGGAGGAGATAAGTGAATTATAAAGAGAGTATTGTGACTTCGGGTTCTGACGCCCAATGTGGAGTACCTTACACTTTTCCGTGGATAGAAATAAGTCGTTTTGTGTTGAGTAAATTTCTAATTTGGAAATAAAATTTTGTAATGTGGAAGAAAAGGAAGGAGAAGGTTTTGAGATATAATATGCCTTTAAATCGTCCGCAAAAAGCTTTATTTCTACTCCTTTAGTTTTACATTTCTCAGGAAGATCAGAAATATACAAGATAAAAAGAAGGGGGCCGAGGATAGATCCTTGCGGCACCCCACTAATTATACTCTTGGTATTTGAAAAAGATGTTTGTATTTTTACTTTAAATTTTCTGTTAGATAGGTAACTGGTAATCCATTTATGTAGTGCCCCAGTAATCCCAATATTTGTTAATTTATCTAATAATTTTTTATGTGAAATGCTGTCAAAGGCTTTACGATAATCAAAGTAGATGACATCTACTATTTCCTTATTTTCAATGGAATTTGTTAAATCATTAAATGTTTCTAGTAATTGACTAGTTACTGATTTGGATGTGCGAAATCCGTGTTGAGAGTCAGGTAAGATATTGTTAGTTTCGATATATTTTACTAGTTGGACATAAATTATTCTTTCCATTATTTTACTAATTGGTGAAAGTAGGGAAATTGGTCTATAGTCATTAGGTGAAGAAGAGTTAACTATTTTTGGAATAGGGTTTTTTTAAAAATTAAAAAACATTTTGATTAAATATTTTAATTTCCCCTTTATTTTTATTCCTAATTTTCTCACTAATATTTTGAAATTTTCAATTAAATTTTCAATTAAAATTTCAATTTCCCTCCAAAATTTCAAAATTTTCAATCCCTGCTGTCCACAAAAATTTATTTAATCGTTAAAAGGATAAAAAGTCAGAAAAAACTGGTTGATAAACGGAACTTATATGGTTTAGGTATCCTTTTTCTAGCCACGCCCTTTTTTTCCTTTTGCATCCTTTTTCTTTTACTTCTTGTACTTCTCACCCATCAATCAATTCAGCTGAAGATGTAGAAAAAGGTCAGTGAGGAAATAGATTAACTCACCAACTTGAGTCGGTCAGAATCGGTCGTTGATATCTCTGAGAGAATTACAGAGTCAAAAATGTCTAAAAAGGTAAAATGGTCAGTATTTTGAAACAAATATGATAGTAAACACACAAAATTACCGGAGACCATTATTTCAAAAAGGCAGACCTGGGTACTTATTGCCATTCAAAAGAGTATTGATTCAAATGTTAAGTTTTACTTTGGTGAAATTGGACAGAAAAATTAATCTTTTCTTTATTAATGTTTCACATTGAACATGCCAAAGGGAAAATTGAGTGAAATCGAGGAAGAAAAAAGGCAGACCGAACTGTACATATTAAGCTTGATTGATGATGGAAAAGGAAAAAGGGGCGTGGCTAAAAAAAGGATACCTAAACCATATAAGTTCCTGATAAACAATTGAAAATCCCAAATTTCCAAAATAGAAACAATTAATTCCTAACTAAAGGAAACCTCCTTTGACTTGCAACAATCAATCATTCTGTTCCTTCAATATAATTTTTTAAAATCCCTTCGAACATTTAAACTGCCTAAAGTTTTCCCAAACAAATGTTTTGCCCTCTTTCTAGTCCTATGACACTTTTTTTGAGTGGGAGAGAACATTAAAATAAATAAAATATTTTAAATAATATTTTAAATATTAAGTAGAAAGAGTTATTATTTTATTGAAGGGCGACCTGTTGGCGTTGAATTGATTTTGTTAGGGGGAAAGGGAAGGGGAATTAGTTTGTTAATATTTATTTTATTTTCCCCTCTTTTCCCGTATCATTTTTACAATAAAATGATTGATTACAATTTTCTAATAAAATTTCTTTTTTATTTCACAAATTTTTTTTGATTCGTTCCTACTTGTCACTTTACTACAAACAATTTTTTGGTCACGCGTTTAGAAAAAAATTTTTTCTTAAATTTTTTTAAAATTTTCTACCGGTTCTAATTGGGTCCTTTTGCACTCAAAAAATGAAAATTAAAAAAAAAAATTTTTTTTGTGAGATAACGTAAATAATAAATAAATTATTTAATGATAAGAATTGTAAAAAAAATTATTAAATTTTTTTTAATTTTGTTTGTGTACATATAAATTAATAAATTAATTTGACAAAAGAATTTAAAATATTTTAATTATTATTTTGGTAGGGATTTAATTTTTTTTCGCACTTGGGAACATAAGTGACCCATATTTCTCAAGTTTTTATAAATGAATCGGTCTGAAATTTGATTTTATTAAGAACGAATTAGTTTTTCAATAAAGTTATTAAAGATGAAGTCCATTCCATGCAGGGTTACACGCAAATGTGGAATTTTAAATTAAATTTGCAAGATCGGCTGAGGAAATTTTTTTAATTGCGTCCACCCCTGATCCCATGCCTTTCCCCCCAGTAATTATAAATAAAATTTAAATTTCTAGAAACTATATTTTTTGTATACTAATTCATTCAAAATTTTCAAAAAAAAATAACTTTCATACTGATTTTTGACCTCCAAAAATTTATTTTATTTATTTATTTGAATTTTCTAATAAATTAAAAAATGAATAAAAAAATTCTTTTCTACAACAAACATTTGCGCGATTTGCGCATGACAAGTGATTGATTGTATTAAAACAAAATTCCTCTTTTATTCTTTTAAAATAAAATTCTTTTTTTCTACCAAATTTCAAAATTTATTTTATTTTCCGTTGATAATAATTTTAAATTTATATATTTTCTTAAATTAATTTATTTTTGCAAAAATTAATTTATCTTAAGAAAAATTTTTCTTTTTAATTATTAAATTGCATCAGTTAATTTCATCATATTATTTTTTGATTTTTTTGATCTTTAATTTTTATTTACTGATTAATTGAAGAAAACAATATCTTCTGATTATTAATTAATTTTATTTTTGAAAATGAACAAAGACCGATTTTTCTATTATATTTAACCCTTAAAAACTTCTCAATGCGTTAAACTTTTAAAGCCCTCGGCCCTTTACCTAAATTTATATATTTAATAATCTCCCGTCTACCACAACCTAGTCTTACATAGGGCTTATAATTTATGAAAGTCGGATAAGTTCCGTTTGGTTATGGACTATATAGTATCTTTTCAAATTCATCAAACGGTACCGAAATCTTCAGATCTGTACAACTTTAACTTAAACTGCTATAGTCATTTTTATACATTTATCTGATCGTTATTTCCATTTGTTCTCATCAATGTTGAATTTATACATATTCCTTTATACTCTTGTCTCCACATACTTTATTTCACTCTAAGACCAGGGATTTGTTAAAATTTAAAAATAATAGGAAAGGTTTTTGCAACAAATAAATATTTCCAAATTATTTTCAAAAAGATTAAGTTGATTATCTCAATCTTTTTTATATCCAGTTGCTTATCCTCTATCCTCTCCTCGAAAATGTTCATTAAAATTTTTTAATAAATATTTTATGTCTCTTTTTAATTATTTTTAAATCCCTTTTTTTATCCTTTTTTCGAATTAAAAATATTTTACAAAAAATAAATTTATATTTTAGAAAAAAATAATAGCTGCACTAAACGTCCTTCACATATTTTTTTGTACTAAATGTCCTCTAAATTGTTAATTTATCTTTATTAAATTTTTTTATCTTGCTATAATCTTGTTGACATTTTTTAAAATTTTACTTTTTATTTTTTAATTACCACCCAAAAATTACCATCAAAATATAAATAAATTAATTTTTCTATTAAATTTTCAGAGGACAAAGTTTGTTTCATCATTGTAATAATAACTGGCGTCAAAGACACGTATACCAAACTTCACCCCAAACATTCATTATTTACACCCACCCACTCCTTTTTATTTTTCCCGATATTTTTTGATATTTTCTTTATTCATTTTTTCCTCACTTTTGTTCAAAAAAACTAAAAACAATTTAAACATGTGAACATTTAATCAAATAAATAAATATATATATTTATTTGTTTAGTTAAAGAAAATTTTTTTGTGTTTTTTTTAAATTTTTAATATCAAAAAATATTCGCAACAAAAATATTTTTAATAAAATAAATATTTTTATTAATATAATAAAAATTGTTGGAAAATATAATTTTATTTTTATTTTTGCAAAAATTTAAAGAATTTTTATTTAATTATTTTTCTTTATTTGAAAAGGAGTGTGAAAGATATTTTAAATAATTCAATTTATTAATTACCGATTAAGTTATGATTTTTGAAAGGGTGTGTAGATTACTCGTTATTTCTGAAGCTAAACTTGAAACTTAAAAAATCAAAATCTAACCTAAACCTAGTGGGTAATAGGACGTTAATATTTTTACAATCTTAAAATTTCCAACTTTACAAACTTGAAATTTATTAAAACTTAAAGTTTCCAACTTCAAATTACATTTAAACTTAAGTGACTAAACTTATTCAAATTTGAAAATAAACTTAAAAATATATTTAAAATAAAAGGAAAATAAAACTTGAAATATGTAAAACTTTCGGTGAACTCAAACTCAAGTTTTTCAGACCTACCTTAAGGTTTCCTTCTTTACAAACTTAAATTTTCAAGTTTACCAACACAAAAGTTTCCAACTTATTATTCATAAAACTTTGTTGTGATATTTTCCATTCTTTTTATTCTTTTTTTTATTATTTATTTATTTTCACGTTTTATATTTATTTGTTAAATTAATCATAAGAATTATCATTTTATTTAAAACTTAAAAAATACCTTACATCATAAATATATTTTTTATTTTTTTCAGATTTTTATAACGAATAAAATAAATTTTATTATTTATTTACGAAGGCGCTATTTAAACTGTTTAAGTGTTTCTTCATTTTAAATATTTAAACACAACATTTAAATATTTTTGTTAAATAATATACAACAGAAAAATGTCTGGACATAGCGCAGATGAGGCACAACTTGCTTCTTGCCAGGTTTTTGAAATGATATACTGTTAATTAAAGCTGGTAGCTTTAGAGTTGTAAATTAGGTTTAATGAGCTTGAAGAAAATTTTAAGTTTGTAAACTTAAAATTAAGTTGAGTCTACTAACTTGAAACTTAAAAAAGTTTCAAAATGAACTTGAAGTTAATAGAGTAATTAAAAGCAAAATAAACTTGTAAGCTTAAGTTTATAGTAAAAATTTGAAAATAAATTAAAAATTATTTCAAGTTCTAACTTGAAAATTTAAGTTTATTTTGAAGGCAAATAAACATTTACCAAAACTTGAAACTTGATTTAATACAAAACTTGAACAAAGTTAAAGTTAACAAGTTTAAAATTAAATTGTTTCAGGCTTATGTGCGTCAACACAATATTCAACAACTTGTAAAAGATGCCATAGTTTCTTTATGCATCCATAAACCTGAAAATCCGGTTATTTTCTTGCGTGACCACTTTGATCAGTTGTCAGCCGATCAACAAAACTTCTCACAGGTTTTTTTATTTTTTAAATTTTTTCTTCAAATTATTTTTTAAATTTTCTTAAAAATGATTATTTGTTCAGATTTTTAATATTTATTTGCTTTTTATGAAAATTTTGATTAGTCATCTTTTTTTTATTTTTTAATATTAAAATAATATTTTTTGATCATAAGATTTTAAACTTTAAAAATATTTTTGTGGCAACACTATTTGTCGACATATTATAGTTAAAAAAATTAGGATTTGATTATTCATTTTCAAGAAAATAGACTGTTTTTTTTTAATTTTTCTAAGTGGTTAATACAGTAAGAGTAATTATAATTTCAACCCACTAATTTAAAAATTAATAGCAAAATTTATTATAATAATGTCCATCACCCTCTCACAAATATTTTTACAAATCAGTCTTTTTGTGTGTTATTTTACATATCCAAGGAGGTAGACTATACTAACGAGTTCTACCTAAAAATTTAAATTATTAAAAGTTACTCATCAAATCTAGTCAAATGAGGGAGTGTAAAAATCGTAAACAGCTTTGAAGTAAATATTTTTCATTAAAGATTTATTTGAGAATTTTAGTAGCTTTACCCCTCTCTTTCTTCCGCTTATTGTCACCCAATGTTTAAAAAATATTATTTTTTTGATATTTCTCGAATTCGACGACAAAGTCTATTCTTCTATGTACATTTTTATTTTCTCAACTGGCTCTCCTTTTTCCCGAAAAATCAATCATTTTGGCCCCTTTTTAATGCTTTTTGGCTGAGCACTATAGTAGAATATATATTTATTTTTATGTAAATACTTAAATATTATTAAATATTCGTCCGATTTGTACCCATTTTGTTGTTTTTAAAAGTGATTTTTATTTTTTTTCTCATTTTTGAAATATTTAAAAATTTTTTTATATTTTACATACAT
Organism: Meloidogyne incognita; assembly: GCA_036172945.1. Classification (NCBI taxonomy): domain Eukaryota; kingdom Metazoa; phylum Nematoda; class Chromadorea; order Rhabditida; family Meloidogynidae; genus Meloidogyne; species Meloidogyne incognita. The sequence goes on from JARQAC010000001.1 coordinate 5,980,058, forward strand.
GTATGTATAATTGGAAAGGAATTTGAGAAAAATCTGAACAGAAACCGAGAGAACAGGGAAGACTCTTGTATCCGGCAGAGGCCCACTTCCGTTTTTTTAAATGCCCAGGCTTTTCCCTGTCTTGTATCATTCCCGTCCAGCTTTAATCAAAATTTAACTTTAAACTTTCAAACTCAAAGAAAATTTGTGAAAGATAAAGTATGCGAGAATAGGAATAGAACCTCGCTTTTGATACACTCTTAACAGTAAAATCATAGTATCTTCATTAGTTCACACTCTTTTGTTAAACTTTTAAAATACATCTTAAATAGAATGTACCCATCTATTTTTATGTAAAATCGAGATCCGATTGAACAAAAATTTTGCAAAAATCTTTTGCGAGATCTTCTCATTCATTTCCCAAAAATTCATTTTTTATTTTAATTTTTTCCCTCTAAATAAAATTAATTTGTCCTATTCTTCTCTTTTTGTTTTTTCTTCAAAACATTCTTTTCTTCTTTATGAAATTAATTTAATACTTCCCACACTTGTCTGACTCTAAAAGTGCATTAAAAGTTTAGCACGCTTATCCAGGATTTTCTTTTATGCATCAAGATCGACCCATTACAACTGAAAACAAGGAAAAGAAAATGGATTTTATAAAAATTAAAAATAAACGAAGTTGAGGAATTTGGGCGAAATACTATATAAAATGAAGAGAGACACCAGACACGTTAGAGAAAAGATTTTTATAATACCTCACTTTTGTGGATGGATGTGTGAGTGAGTGCCTATTTGATTAAATATTTTTACATGTTCACGCTACATTCGAGAACAACATTTGCACATTTCCCGGCTGTCACCAATACTCCTGCCAGTCTTCTCTCCTTTCTCCACACACTTGTTGTCTCATTCTCTCATTTCTTTGGCTGTGCTTTTCCTTCCGCTTTTTTTCCTCACTTTATAGTTCATTCTTCTCTCTTTTTACTAAACTTTATACAACATTCCTCAATAGCCAAAAATTCTTTTTTTTCCTTTTTTAAAGCCAACTCATTCTCCATATCTAAAACTTATTCTCTCATCTCTCCACTAATATCCCTCACAATCTCTTCCTTTTTCTCTTCTCTTTTTATACATTTTTCTGTCTTCCTTCTCTTTATTCTTGTCTTGGTCGAGAGCCTATTTTCCCCCATTCCTCCATTACTTTGGCCACTGACACAAAAACCATCGGCTGTCGAACTTTTATAGCTCATTCCACCATCCCCCACTACCAACCTCTACACATCCCTCAGTTTTTTCATTTCCCTCATCTCTCATTTTTATATGGAGCTCTTTTATCATTTAACATGGAAAGGGACGCTCCAGAGCGATACTTTGCGACATTGCGATTATTTTTGGGTTGTTCTACTTTGAAAGGAATTCCTTTGGGAATTTCTCCCATAAAATTTTTTTTCTAAAAAATTTTTTTAATTAATAAAATCACTGTACCATTCATTTTATGGAACACAGATGGGAAAAGTTGCCAAAAAATATATTTATTTTACAGATTTATTTAAAAATACATTTTCTCTTTTTTGTTTTATTTAAAAATTCGCGCCAAAACAACCCCCTCTCTCCCTCCCCCCCCCTCTCTCCCTCCCCCCCCTCCCTTTCTCTTCTCAACTAAACATTCATTCCTGAAAAATACACAGCTTTTCATTCTCCATGAGAGGAAGGAAAAGAAGGAAAAAAATATTTTTTATTTTTTTTATTCTTCTCGGCCATTTTCGTAGCTTTTTCTTTAACTCCCGAGACAACATCCTCTCTCCTTTCTTCACTTTGCAATTAGGCAAAAAATATTGAGAAAAGAGCAGCTAGTTGGACAAATGAGGGGAAAGAAAAAAATGTTGTTAAATTTACCAATAATTATTCTCTTGACCTCTTTTTTGGATACTTTTTATTTTTTTATATATTTTTTTTTGCAAATGACATGTAGATAAATAATGGGAGTTTTATGTTAATTAATTTAAATTAATTAATTTAATATACAAAAACAAGAGAAAATTAATTGACTTTTAAATTGATGGGAATATGAAACATTGTAATCTCTCCAAAAAATCATGACACTAAATTAATTCCAAAAACCTCGGACTTCTTTTAATCTCGATGGCTCCCCAAAAATGTGGATTTTTGGGCGAATCCCAGAAAACCCCATTCTTGTGTTTATAAGGAATGAAAAAAGATTTAAAATTAATTTAAAAATTTAAATTCGTCCTTTATATAAAAATTCTATAAAGTTTATACTTTCTTGGGAATTCTCAACAGAAAAGAATTCCCTATTTTAATTAATTTGAAATACTAAATTTATCATTTTAATTGGGATAGAAAACAAAATTTTCAACAATTTTTTAATGATAAACTCTGTTACAATTTTTAATTGTAAATGGATATATATTCGTTTTTAGTCCCTCATGGGGCTTAATATATTTATGTATATAGAAATTCTCTCTATATTTTTAACAAAAAACATTTCCTCATCAATCCATCAACCGATTTATATACTCAATAAATATACTATTGTCATCCGAATTTTCTTTTAAATTTTTTTTTTTATTTTCTTTTAGACTTTTTTTGTTTAAATATTTATTGGACCAACAGGTTCACTCTTTTTTATTTTTTACCTCTTTTCTGGGGTAAAACTCTAAATTTAATTCTCCTGCCCTGCATTCCTAGTCTATAAATCATTTTATTTCGTTTCACAATCTCCCACTTATCCCGACCTAAAATATTTTTATGGGCTTTTCTCATCAATTTATTTTTAGATTAATTAAAATATTTAAATTAAAAAATAATTTAATATTTTCTTCGGTGCTAAATATATTTTATAAAAACAATACTTCTACTTTTTATAATAAGAATTTATATATTCCATTTGTTTAAAAATATATTGAAACATTAACAAACACTAACAACAATAAACTTGAAACAAACAAGTTTTATTAAATTTTATTTATTAAAAAATGAAACAACTTGATAAATCAAGTTTACAAACTTGAAAAGCTTATAAATAAAGTTTTAAGAAGGAAGTTTTACAAATTGTAAAAAAAGTTGGTTTAATATAAATGCAACTTTTTTTTGCTGCAATACTGCAATAAATAACTACAAAAATTAGCAAACACTAAGTTTATTAATTTTTTTCTGAAGCAACTTTTATTTAACTGCCAAGTTTATTTATTTTAATTTTGTTGCTTCAACAATTTCAAATAAATTTTTTTGCTTCAAATGGGGCAAACACTTCGACGTTTAACACGTCGTAACCAGAACCAGTCAATAACCTCCACAGCCTCAACCACCACAGCCCCAGAAGTAAATCAAAAAAAGAAAAATGAAGAGGAGGGAGGTGTTGCTTCTGAAACAAAAACAGTCGAGAAACAATGTCCATCTTCTATACCTACAACATCTAAAGAAGAAGTAACACAACAAGAATCAACGTCAAAATTGCCGGGAAGGAGTGTAATGATTTTTGAAAATTAAAAAAAATTTCCTTTAATATTTGCCAAGTACTACCCTTTATTAGAATCTCGTAGTAGCGAATGCATTGAGGGCTGAAAAATTATACAGAAGTGCCCACTATAGTGGAGGTATCACCTAGGCGTTTCCTACTACCCTACCACCGATCAACCTCGGATCCCATCCCGGCATCGGTTAAGAAAATAAATCCCGACTCGGGATCTCGGAAGTACGATTTTGCCGGTCTCTACTACATATAATGAAATTTTAATTCTCCTTAAAATCTCAACTATTTTATTAAAATTTCTTGAAAAACTACATATTTTAATTCTCAACTTTTAGTTTTTAAAAATTTATTTTAGTATTTTTCAATTTTTACTCGAAAAAATATTTTTTAAAATTATTTTCTCACAAGTTTTCCATTTATGAAAATTCAAAAGTTGTTTAAATAAATAATAAAATTTAGAAAAAAAAAGTTGGGAATTAATTTGAATTAAGGTTGTCAAGAGCTTTTACGTATATTTAATATAAATTTAGTAAATTCCTCTAAAAGCTTAAAAAAATCAATTTAATGGATTAATTTTTTTATTTCATAATTTTTAATAATAATTTATTTAACTATTTTTTTCTTTTAAAAATTATTTTTATTAATTTAAATATTTTTATTTTTTTTAATTTAAAAGAAATTAAAAATTTTCTTAAAAATTTTTATAAAAATTCCCCCCCCTTCCCCTAAATTTTTTTTTATTTCCAGAGTTTCTGTAATTTTTTTTTTAAATATTTTTTAATTTTTTATTTTATTTTTTTCCTTTTTATTTTTAATCTTGAGTGCTATTTTCTATTTTTTTTCTCCTTCAATCAAGAAAGCTTATTGAGTAAAAATAATGACTAAAATTTAAAAAATAAAATCAATTATTTAATCATTAATTAAATTAAAAATCATTATTCTCTCATTTTCTTTTACAGGAAACAGTCCATTCAGTTCCCGACGAAGACGACACCCTGGAAGAACCTCCACGTCTCCCACAAGGCAATCGCCGCCGATTGGGCGTTTCTGCTGAAGTTCCAGATGAAAACGAAGCTGCGAATTACCAACGAGTAGTTATTCCAAAAGATGATGATACACAAAAAGCTTTGAGACAGGCAATGTGCCGAAATGTTTTGTTTGCACATTTGGATGTTGATGAACAAAAAGGTTATTTAACAATTTTTTTGAAAAATTTCAATTCTTTTTTTTTCCAAAATTATCTTTTTAATTGTTTATAAGAATTCGTTTATGTAATATAAAGGAGATAAGATAGAACTAGTTGTTTCTCTCTAGATTTTCGTTAATTTTAATCTTTCCAAACAATTTACTTTTATGAACAACCCACTAATAATCTACGCTCCTCCGCTAATTTTGTTTGTACACAATTTCATGCCAGTGGATTATAAACCTACAAAATTTGCCTAAATTTCTAGAGAGCTCCATTCTGACTCTCTATTCAATAATAAATCGCCAATCTGCACGTGAGACTATCTGTCAGAATTCTGAATATATTAAATGAGAAACAAATATAATTTATCATATTAAGCAGTATAAATTAGAAATACATACTAAGAAATATAAAGTAATTTTGCATATTAAGTAATTTTTGTAAAAAAATGAACATGATCTTTACTCTCATTCTTTTTTATTCCACCTTCCCTCAAAAATTTTTAATTTTTTTTTCAGCAATTTTTGATGCAATGTTTCCAGTAGAGAAGAAACAGGGAGAAATTATTATTGAACAGGTAAAAATAAAAATTCAGAATTTATTTAAAATTAAAAAAATAATTTAAGGGAGAAGAAGGAGATAATTTTTATGTAATCGAAAGTGGAGAAGTTGATTGTTTCGTTAATGGGGAATTTGTTCTCTCAGTTAAAGAAGGGGGTTCTTTTGGTGAACTTGCCTTAATTTATGGAACTCCACGTGCTGCTACTGTTGTAGCTAAGGTTCTTTTTTAAGATGTTTACATACACCCTATTTGACTGGTTTGCCAAGACGAGGGTTTCCGAGACATAAAAAAACGAGAGATTGAAATCAAAATTTTAATTTTACTTGATGGGAGAAGGAGAAAGAAAACACTTTTTAAATTTACCTATTCACAAATACAAAATAATCTTTAGTAAAATCATTCAAGTTTTTTTAAAATCAGTTGGGGGATATCGAATTCGAATTTTGATCGAGTATGAATTTTAATATATACTTAGAACAGAGTTTCTACCTCATTTACTAGTAGGTGGAAAGGTGTACCTCATTTACTTGTAAATTTAAATTCGCATTTTTTAAAGACCCCAACAGTCAAACTGTGGGCTATTGACCGACTCACCTATAGAGCTATTTTAATGGGATCTACAATGCGCAAAAGAAAAATGTATGACGAATTTTTGTCAAAAGTTTCAATTCTTGCCGATCTTGACAAGTGGGAACGTGCAAATGTTGCTGATGCTTTGGAACAATGCCAATTTGAACCTGGAACTAGAATTGTTGAACAGGGTTTGTTTTTTGGATGAATATTTGTTTTAAATTATGGTGTTCTCGATATGGTAGTATAGGAAACGGGGGACTTCAACTTTAATTAAAATTATAAGAAAAAAATGTTTAATATATAAAATTACATATATTTTTTATTTAATTTAAATATTTTATTTTAACTTTAAGATGAAGTGGAATAGGATAATTTTTGGGCCGGGAGTTCTGCAGGACTCCCTTAATTATTTTAAATGAAATTGACCGATACAAGAAGCTAAAACATTTAACTTCGGTTATAGTTCATGTTGGCTATAAGCCAGTACAAATGTTAGCCCCTTAATTTCCATTGTATTTGTGCTGTCCTATTATTTATTAACAAATGCACTGATTGTGTATTTTCGTTTAATTTTTGACCAAGGGCCGTTCCCTTTGGACTGTCAAAAACTTAATCTTTGAGATAAATTTTATATTTATATCAATTTAATTAAAGGCCAACCCGGAGATGAATTCTTTATAATTGTTGAGGGAGAAGCCGAGGTGCTACAACGGCCGAATGATGATGCCCCTTATGAAGTTGTTGGCAAATTGGGTCCTTCTGATTATTTTGGTAAAAGATTGTCGAAAATAAAACAGAATTTTTTAAAAAATTTAAAGGCGAAATCGCTCTTTTATTGGATCATCCACGTGCAGCGACCGTTGTGGCTAAAGGGCCCCTTAAATGTGTAAAATTGGATAGAGCTCGATTCGGTTAGAGTTTTATATTTTTTGAAATGTTTATTTAATTTTATTACAATATTTAAATTTCTTTACATTACCTCTTTATTCAAAAATATTTTTTATCACGAGATTAATTATTAGCTTAATTTTCAACTGAAATTCCATTTTTTGTTGTCACTCCTAGCAAGATTTGGTTTTAGGCATTACCCCGGGATTACCGAAAATACCTAACCGGATATTGAAAATATATATCTATTGCTCAGCGTAGTCCCTTTGGAATATAAGATAACCCTTCAGACAATTTCTTGTTAAAAACGGACAGCGCTACCTTTTTATTTTTTTAACCATCCTTTGGTATTTTTAAAAGATTTTTTTTGAAGATTTGAAGTTATACAAGTTTTGATTTATCCTAATAAAAATCTAAAATAGCTAATAAATTATTTAAACCTTAAAATATTTTAAGAGCGTGTTATGGGCCCGGTGCGTGAAATTCTCAAACGTGATGTTAGCCATTACAATTCTTATGTGAAGGTAAATTTTTAAAATTCTTTTTTTTTAATTATAAAAAAATTTTTTTTAAGTTGATGACCTAAAAAAAAATCAAAAAAAAATCTGAAGAAAGGAAACCTTCCCAAAAAATGCTAAAATATTCTTGCTGTGGCAATTTTGAATGAATTTATATATAAATATTTTTTATTATTTTTAAATTAAGAAAATAGCTTGAATTTTAATAATTACCGTATTATCTCTATTAGAATGCCCCCTTCCATTTGAATGCCCCCCTCTAATAGAATGCCCCTCTAGCGGAAGATCGAAAAATACAATGCCCCCCTCCATTTGAATGCCCCCCTCTAATAGAATGCCCCCCCCTTTTTTACTGAAATTTTTCTAAATAAAAAAAGATATTACTATTTATATTTAAAACCTTTACTACATATTCACTTTTAATTATTTTTCTTGCCATTTTTTGAACTATTATTTAAACTAGTGTGTGTTAGGCAAATGGATTTTTCCGGTACCGGTACCGGACGAGTACCGAAAATTCCAAAATCTGACCGGTACGGTTCCGGTACTGGTAGTATCGAAAAGTACCGGTACCGGTCAGTACCGGTGAAAAATTTCCGGTACTACCGCGGTACTCCGGTACTAACGAAAAATGTTATAATATTCAAAAATATCTATGTTTAAGCATTGGTTTCACTGAAGTTAACGGATATAATTGTATTTTAAGGATATAGGGGATATCAGTAGAATCGAAGGGATATCGGGTGAGTTGTATGATATAGAGGATATCGAGTGTTCATGAAGGGTTATTGGGCAGGGGTGTGCCGAAACGGATTTTAAAAAGCGACACGCGAAATGCGAAAAGCGAAAGTCCAGCTTAATAAAAATTTTTTAGAATGTTCTAACAATAAATCGGTTTGGTCTATTTTCGTTAATTTATTCAAAAATTAAGGAGGATTCGGAAAGACTAAAAGGATATAAGAGAATTTGGATGGATTATGTGGGATCTGATGGGATTAAATAGTATATCGGGGACATAAAGTGAAAACTATTTAGTATTATTTCATCTTTTTTCAGCGCCGCAGGCGGAAATTTATAAAATTTTAGAATTTTGTGATAAAATTTTTTTCAAACTTTAAAAAATTTACTCATCGAAAAATACAATGCCCCCCTCCATTTGAATGCCCCCCTCTAATAGAATGCCCCTTTGGAAGGTGATTGAAAAATAGAATGCCCGGGCATTCTATTAGAGATAATACGGTATATATCAAAAAATTTTAATATTTTTCACGTTGTTTGTGAGCTAATTTTGTGTGTAAAATGATTAAATTTCTAATATTTTTCTAAATATATTTTGTATATCAGGACTGGATCCGCTTCCGCGTTCCGACTTCCACAGTTCCGCCTTTTTTGAGCCTTCCGTCTTCCGCTTTTTAATTTTATTCCGCATTCTTCCGCTTCCGCCTTCTAAAATTCAAAATTCTCCAGCCCTTTTGTATAGCTAGAATACTTTAAGTTGTTTGAGGGTTTAATGACACTGTTATTTCCTTGACTTGGGTGTGTCCAAGGAATAATTTTAGATCTCGATAAAAAATCATTTATAGACAGACTTTGATATTTTTGCATTTCTATTCATTATTAATGAATGTTTCATGGAACTTTTCAAGCATGTTTAATATTTTTTTGCAATTTTAAGAGTGGAGTTATGTATGTGTAATTTCTTTGTACCAATTATTGAGGGAAAACTCGATAAACTTTAGAAGTTAGATTATAAAAATCAAATGGAGTTATAATTCATTTAACACGCAATAAGTATGTTTTAAAGAAAATCTATTTTTATATGTAAAACAAAATACTTAACATTTATCACAATATTTAAAATCAAAAATAATTCTAATCATCTTTAATTCTCTTAATTTATTTCCTCACTTCATTATTCCCTTCTTCCCTACAAAAACACCACCAAAGGAGAACACCAACAACACTAGCTAACCTTTAAATATATTTAGAAATAATTTGAATAACCCAAAAATTCTTACAAGACAATATTTACAGTAATCAAGGTAGCAGTAATTAATTCTTTGGAAGAGTCTTCAACAGGTTCCTTTATTATTTCCTCTGTTATTTCCTCTGTTATTTCCTCTGTTATTTCCCCTATTGTGTCCTCTGTTGTTTTCTCAGTTGTTGTTTCAACTTTCTCGTTTATTAAAAGCTTGTATTCTTGACCGCTCTTAAATAAGTTTTTTATTTGAAAACAAAATTCGTCAACTCACAAATTTAATTTCAATTTTGCAATTAGGTCCATCTAAAGGAGAATTCCTTTTAATATTTTTCCCCTCACGCTGGAAAGAAGCTTTTTGCGGGAGAAGGTAGAAAGCAAGCATTTGAGGGTAAGAATCGAAATCTTCATGGTTTTTATCCTCAATTCTCCAAGTTATCGGTTTAATTAGTCTGTTTTTGATTTCATCGTGATGATTTAAACATTTAAAAGACGGGCATACTGAGCTAGCCAAATAACGTTTAACTTTCTCAATTTTGAACCAGGAAATGTGGTCATCAACTTGGACATTAATTTCAGACTTTAAACTATTCACACCATCATGCTCGTGAGTACGTTCACACACAATAGGCTCACCAACTGTAAAAATATAAATTTAAGTTTTGAAGAGAAAATCGCTCTCCCTTACTTGGTTGCATGGTCACATGGACTTTATCTCCACTATAAGCCCAACCAAACTCTAATCCACCAGGTTTCAAGCATTCTCCACCACCTTGGCGGCACTCATCCTCCTTATCGCAAGAAATATACTCCTCGTAGGGTCCTTCTTTTAGCTTTTCAAAATGTTCAAAACCAATGCTATGCACAAAAGTAACCCTTAAAAATTTAGAAGGTTAGTCTATTGAAAAAGCAAATTTCTCTTACAAATTGGCATTAAATCCATCGGGCATTGCCTGAAGGCATTCTCCAATCTCCTTGTTGTCGTTACTTAAAGTTGCATCAAATTCGAACATAAAAGTGAGATATCGGTGCATAAGATCAACAGCACATCCAGTCTCTCGAACGGTGTTGTAGTTAAGAACGCTTAAAGAGGTAAGCATAACTTTAATTCTTAACAATTCTCTAAACTTACATATCCCCATTATCATCAAATTTCACATCACAAGCATTTTCCGTTCCTTTGTAATCTTGGAGATCCTCATTGTTCTTTGCAACACGTCGTGCTGTGCCAAGTTGAGTAATTTTGTTGTTGACCATAGTGTGTCGACCATAACCAACAAGTGTAGCCTCTTCTGACATAACACAATTGAGAGAAGTCCTTATAGCCAGGAGAATAACTAGAAGGGTGGTAACACAAACACGACACATTGAGAGAAGAAAAAGGTTTTTGTCGTAATAGGATTTGAATGATGATTGATAAAATATTTAAAAATTCTAAGCTTTTTATATACACCGTATTTACTAAAATAAAGCCCCATGGCGCTCTATTTTTCAACTATCCTCCAAAGTGTGGCTCTATTTTATGGTGGGGCTCTAATTTAGCATGGGCTTTATTTAAGGAAATACGGCACTTTGTTTAAAATTATTCGGTTATTTTCAAAATTAAGTTCAGAGTTAGTTCTAGGAGTAATACACAGAACTGGCTGTCTTTTTAATTTAACTAGTTATTTTTATGTTATCTTTAGAACCCAAAGGGCTGAAAATTTTACCATTAATGTAAAATTGAAATTTGCTCAGAGGGGGGGGGGGGGAACAGAAAGGCGCGAATTCAGAAGACTTCAACTAATGTGTTGAATCGGAGTCAAAATTTTGAAATACCCGAAGCAGGATCCAACAAATATTCAATACATTTGATTATTTATTCGTGAAGTACTTTTTGATGGTGGACTGGTTGGGTTTCTAGGATTTGTTGTTCGGCCTATTTGAAGATTTTCCAAGAATAAATACCTGTCTCAAACATAAAAAATAAGAAATTCTAAAGGATAATTATGACTACATTTTATTCTTGCTTCCATTTTAATTAGAATTCACAATTAGAGAGAAGTAAATTGGGGTGTATTTAAATATATAAAAGCCCTCTATTCCGTAAAATCCATTCATTCATCAGCAAATCCAATTGTTACAAAGTTCTTTTCTTCTGAATAATCGGCAACATCAATTTGGCTCGGATATTTATTAGCTGCTATAATCTCACTTCAACTACTTCTGGAATGGCTTTCGTTTCCTCCGTCTTTCGGTGCATTGTAATTCTTCTTATGCTGCTTGGTTTTGGTGTTCATTGTGATGAAGTTGGGCTCGGCAAGCATGTGCTGGATAACGGGAAAATTGTTGAGCTCAAGGACAATACGAGGATTGCCAAAGACGACACGGATCTTGAACGATACAGGAAGCTGCCGGGCGCTTGTGATGTCACTTTGGACAACGATGGAAATATGTAAATATTTTTACATTAATTTATTTAAATCCCCTCATTTAACAGCATTCTTTGGTACTCCAAAAACTCCAAAACGACTGAGTCTGGCTGTTCTGTTGATTTGGTCACAAAGAATAAAGGTCAAGTCTTATTGGAATTTGGTATCTCGCACCCTGACGGTCTAGCCGAATGTATCATGAAAGGAAAAGATCAAATTGCTAATTTGTATATCAAATTTTTATTTTTAAAAATTTATATTTTATTTAGGATATCGTTTTCCTTCAGCATGAATAGAAGTGAATTTGAAAAGCTCAAAGATGGTCCTAAATTGGGTAATAACAGCGATTGTAGCGATGTGACGGCTTGTGAAGGACGTTGCTGGAATTCGACAGCCTTCTACTCCGTTAAATGGTTGGCAGACGAGAATGGTGATTATATTGCCGTTCTTCATCCAGGTCACTTAAATAAAAAGTTTTTTTATATTTTTATTATTTAGTTCTTGATACGACTGGTAATGGTATTAAGATAGAATTTGATGATGGATTTGATAAAGCGTCGTCTAAGATTCTGTTTCGAGAGAACCAATTTCGGTTTTCAAGCGCAATAAGTGAATCATTTGAAACTTTCTCCCTCGATTGCTACAAGAAGGAAAAACTTGGAAAGGTTGAAGAATGGAAGATTGAGGACAAAAATTACAAAAACGACCAAAACTTCAATCATCTCTTTACTTTCAACATTATGCCTCCAAAACCGATTCAAGACCATTGGTGTAAAGACGATTCAACAAAACCAGGCTGTGAAAATGATTCACATATGCAAAAATGTGACAAAATATTCATCAAATTTGTAAGCAAAATGTTGCCTTTTAATTGTCAAAAAATATTTTTTAGGACAAAGAATACTTTCGAATGCTCGTTCCTGACTCTACTTTTGGACAAACTGTAAGTTCAAAACAGGGCTGTGCGTCATGGCGTTTTGGCGTTAATTTTGGCCGATTCTTGGCGTTTTGAGTTTGGCGTGTTTTTAAAATTTGAAAAATTGGCGTTTGGCGCGCCACGCGAAAATTTTGGCGCACGGCTCTGATTCAAAATTATCTACTTTTGAACTTAAATAATTAAAAAATTTCAGACTACAACGACCACGGAGGAAGAAGAGACAGATTATGACGATACCACAGAAGATATAAGTAATTCAAAAACTACTGTCGTTGCTTCAGGACTGGGAACGATTGCTATTGTTTTGATCACTTTTGGCATCCTGTTATGGTAAACGAAAATTGTGAAAGGCGATTAAAGTTTAACATTTCTTTTTCAGTGTTACAATAGTCATCGGAATTTTACTATGGTTCTTTGTGTGCCGTAGCAAGAATAAAAAGGAAAACGAGCCAAATGAAGAAGAATATCCTCCTCCAACCACTACAACAACAACTAAAGAAAACTCTACTATTGGAGGGAAGAAAGATTCTTCTACTGTTGTTGGAACTCAATACTATGAGGACTTGAATGAAGTTGGCACTGTTATGGGTACTCAAATCGGAACAAGCGACCTTTCTAAATTCAAAATGGGCGAGGGAGACGTTGATGGGTTTAGTGCAAAAGCTGGCAAAGTTCCTGATACTTTGCGGAGTACAAATACTGTTAAGGATGATCCAAATGTTGTCAATTCGAGAACTGGCGTTGCAGTTCCTGAAAGTATCTATGGATAGTAATAAAGATGTTAAAGAAGAATGTCTATAAAAATATATAATATTGTTCTTTTGATAAATATGTATGCAAAATATTAAATTGTATTTCATTATATAACTTAATTTGTAAAGTCTGAATTTATTCTTTTCTACTATTTAATTTAGGTAGCTATTATATGTACTGCTCTCAAACATTTAGAATTTTGGTCGTGCTTTGCATCGTACATTTTTCCCTTGAACCAAATCCACTATCCTCCTCCAACCACGGCACCCTAGAAGAGGGTTGAAAACCAAATCCACTAATATTCCCTTATCCACTAATACCAAATCCACTTATATTCTCTTAATCTGCATTAATCCCTGATATCCTTCAAATCCCTTAACAAGATAATCTTCCAAAGAAACTCATCACATAAAATTTTTTTCTAAAATTTTTTTAAAGATTACATTTAGTGTAAAAAATAAATAAACAAAGATATTTTTGGATATTATGTCATTTTATCATGAGTACCGGAATACTCCGGTACTCCGAAAATTTTTCTTCGGTATTATCAGTACTCCCGGTACCGGTAAGAATCCATTTGCCGAGCATTATTCTATATAGGTATTTGTTGGGGTAGAGGGGATGAATTTTAGAAGAAATTGATCATGAAGAAGAGGAAGATGGGATTTATAGTGATAGATCATTGAATTATAGTCAAATTTTTTTTTGTGGATTTTTTTGAAATATTTTATAAAAAAGGGTTGAAATTTAAAACGACAAACGACGCCCTAGAAGAGGGTTGAAAATTAAATCGACATGTCGTTATATTAGAATAAATACGGTAATATAATTTTTAAAGCATTTTAAAATTTAATAATTGATTAATTAATTTTAATTAATACGCTTCCTCTCGCTTCTTTCTTAAGGACTGCCATTGCTGACTGTCATTAACAAGAAAATCAATTTTAGATTTTTTTTATTAATAAAAATTTATTTTTAAGATTTTTAAAATTATTCTTTCGAAATTAGAAAAAAATATATTTAATATTGAAATGATTTATTTATTTAAAATGATTTATTTAAATGTTTTAACTTTTCTTTTGTTATTTTCTAAATGTTTTGGAGCTGACAATGATGATGATGATTTTAATAGTCATATTAGAGATCTTCAAGATCAACCAATTTATAGTCGAAATAATAGTCCACAATGGGTAAATCCTCCGGTTTGTTATTTAAAATTATAGGTTACAACAGGTTATTAACTGACTTACCGTATTTTCTCGATTAATTCCCCTGCGGAATTATTTTTTCAACCCTTCCTTGGCATGGGGAATTAATCGGGGGAGGGGAATTTTTTGTTTTTATAACCGATTGTGAACTCTTTTGTTTAAAATTTTATAAAAATATTTAAAAAATTAATTATAGGAAAGCGATAATCATAACTATGGATTCGGTAAATAAATTTTTAAAATTTCTAAAAATTTTTTAAGCAAGTAGTGAATAATAAAGTAAAATTTAACTTAAATGTTTAGGTGATTTTAATCTGTGGGAACATACCCAACAAATCCCCCCACAACACCCTCAAACATCCCTTCATCAACAATCAATATATAATCAACCCCCACACCATTCTCATCAACAATTCCCAACAATTCCTAGTCAAGGCGAATCTTCCTCAAACCCTAATTTACAAAACAATCCAAATGAAATAGAAAACGAGCATCAAAAATACCTTTTGGTAACACAAGAAATGATTAATCAACGAGAGAAAGGTCAGTTTAAAATTGGGTTCAAGCATTAATTTGTAGTGACCGGCAAAATCGATTTTGCCGGGCCCGGATTTGTAACTTGAACCGGACCGGATCCGGCCGTATTTTAACGGACTAATCCGGTCTGGTTTTAGTCCGGAAATCTAAAAAAACCCTGATTTGGGACCCGGACTTCGGGAATCTACATATAATAAACCCGACCCCGATCTGCATATAATAAAAATCACCTCTTTAGAGAAAGAAGAATATAATGCTATAAAATACAAAAAACCGGAATTATTAAATATGAAGAAATTAATTAACAACATTCAATTGGATCCTGGAGTTCAATTAAATAAAAGTAAAATTGATCCGGGATTTTCATTAAATTCTGAAATGATTACAGGTAGTTTTAAGTTTGTAATTTACAAATTTAAAATAAAAACAAAATAAATATTGAGAATAAAGTAATTTATGTTTTTTATATACAACTAATTTTTTCTAATTAGGCCGTCGAAGTTAAACTTCAAAAATAATGGCCGTCATTAGGGTTGTGTAAATCGGAGGATAAATCTTATTAAATAAAAAATATAAGTACCTATATAATATATTTAAATACTAAAAACAGGTGATCACATATATTATGTTAAAACTCGTATTTACAAATGTTTCAAATACACGTATAATCGAGTAGAAAAAGATACTTTTTATTTGGCATGTAAGGAAGGAACTAAAAAATGTAAGGGAAGAATGACTTTTAAAAATCCGCGTGATTTAACAAATAATTTTTACGAAAATCACAAACATACATGCAAAACAAATGGTTTGATAAATATTTTTGTTTATTAATTTTCAAAATAAATTCAATTTTGTGAACAAGATAACAATAGATTTGAATTTAGGACTGAACTCCCCGTCCAAGTTGTGGTCTTGTTTCATCTTTTTGAATTCTTATATCTACCTTTAGTGGGGTAAAAGTAATAAAATTTTGATCACAGAATAAATTTTGGAATATTTTCTTTTAATATTTTGTCTTCATTACGTATCTTACTTATACGAATAATTTAAGGTTCGTTTGAACACGAGATGAACATTTGTGTTACTCCTGGCGTAACAAATAAAAAAGAATTATCTTACTGTATTTATATCGAATACAACATTAATGCACATTCGGAGAGAATCACGAATTTTGTTGGAACACAAGAAATTGGGACTTTAAATGATTGCAAAGAACAAAAATTTAAAACTGAGGGGAATATAGAAAATATTCAATTTATTGTTGTTTGGAGTGAAAATATATTTTTTGGGAAGGACGATGTTTTGTATGAGGTTGGAAATAAAACTAGAAAATATTTTTAATTTTAATTTTTAGAGTCGTTTCAACGTTAAAAATGAAGATTTTGTGCCTAATGGTACAATTATTTTGGATATAAACAATGTCGGAAACACTAAACTTGATTATAATAGAGAGACTGTCTATTGAAGGAATTAAAATTTAAATTTGACAAACTTCATATTGAAGAAAAGCATTCATAAAAATTGATATTTTAGCGAATTTTCTGATTTTTAAAGTTTTTGGATTATATAGGGGGATTCTAAGGGTTTTCAACAAATTTTCGGGTTTCAAATGGCTAATCTGAAGGAAAAATTATCTTTTAAATATGTACAAACAGAAATGCGGGAAATGTTTTTCATTTTAGTTGCAAAAATACATAAAATTTGGCCAAACCGTATTCCCCAATTTTTATTTTTCAAGGGTTTTATTTATGGTGTTTTAAGAAATTATATGAACATTTTGGTTTTTCGTAGTTCTAGCAAAAGGAAAAATCTAAAAAGTCTGAATATATATGTCTGATGAAATATTTTTTAGATTTTTCCTATTGCTAGAACTACGAAAAACCAAAGTGTTCATATAATTTCCTAACACTCTATACCTAGTAATTCCGCGCGCCCCGTAAACTTTTCCGTGGTTTTTATTCATTGGGACATTTTCGGGCACAGCCACCTAATTCCTTTAAATTCGTACTATTTTTATTAATTTCTTTCTTTTATTTTCGACAAGTTTTATTTAAAATTTTGGATTATTTTTAGTATAAATTTAGTTTAGCTGAATTAAAATCTTTAATTGATTTGAGTTAATAAATTTCCAATCGATCCATATATCTCCAATCTCTAATTTTTTGCGAGGTTTGTCCAGTGGAAGCATGCACCAGAAAAAAATTTTTTAATTCCGCAAAGTATTTTACACGATTTATAAAATTTTGGACTTAATCCATTTGCATTAAACTAAATAAGAGGTATATTAGTGGACGGGATATATCAAAGGATAAATGGGAAAAAGAGGATTAAGATGAACTCCCTAATCCTCATTATCTCTCCATTTCAATGATATACTTTAAAACCACTTTTAATCCCTTTAATCCACTTATTTCCCCCAAATTACCCCTCACATCCCCAGATTACCAATTTGAGATTGCGTGTTGCGAATTACGTAAAATTGTGTGTTTTTTTGACCTGTGAACTGTGTTTGCGGATTTTAAAACTAAAATTGCGGAATTTTTCATTTGCGACAGCCCTGGTAACATTGAGCAAATATATTATTAGGAAAGGTCACGGCTCGAGCAACACTGAAATTCTGAAGAAAAACAAGCTGTTGTTGATGAAGAGGAAGGTCTGAATGAAAAAAAACCTAGAAAACCTTTTAGCAAATCTATTTTAGCTTTTGTCTCGACTTATTTTTACAAAAAACAAAAGTTCCTCCTCATTTCTATATGTATAATATCCCGAAGTTTAGCTAAACATGCTGAAACTATTAATTAACTTCATTCATTTTTAATTTAAAATTTTTTCCTTCTTAGTGACTGCCATTCCTTCTTAGTGACTGCCATTGCTGACTGTCAATAATAAGAAAATCAATTTTAGATTTTATTATAGCCATAAAAATTTTTTAAAATTTTTTATTTAATTATTCTCTCAAGAATTTACTGAAAATAAATTTAAATTTAGCTATAATTATTATTTTTTAAAATGATTTATTTAAATGTTTTAACTTTTCTTTTGTTATTTTCTAAATGTTTTGGAAGTGGAAATGATGATGACGATTTTAATCGTCGTATTAGAGATCTTCAAGATCAACCAATTTATAGTCAGAATAATAGTCCAGAATGGTTTAATCCTTCGGTTTGTCATTTCAAATTATAGGTCAACATATGTATTAACTAACTTAAGTCTTATTTTCGGTTGACCCGCCAATTCTAAATTTTAGTTTTAACCAAATACAAGTTTTTTTTAAATGATTATCATTTTATGGTTTTTATACATATTAAACGAAACGTTCAACTTTATCGTAACTTTATTTATTTAAAATTTTATAAAAATATTTAAAAAATTAATTATAGGAAAGCAATTATCATAACTATGGATTTGGTAAATAAATTTTTTAAAATTCTAAAAATTTTTAAGTAATTAATGAATAATATAATAGAATTTAACTAAAATGTTTAGATAATTCTAATCTGTGGGAACATAACCAACAAATCCCCCATCAACACCCTCCTCAACAAATCCCCCCACAACAAATGCATAACGAAGATTATCACCCTCACACCTGGCTTCATCAACAAGCAATATATCATCAACCCCCACACTATCCTTATTCAGAATTTCCAACAATTCCAAGTCAAGGTGAATCTTCTTCAATGCCTAATTTACAAAACAATCCAAATGAAATAGAAAACGAGGATCAAAAATACCTTTTGGTAACTCGAGAAATGATTAATCAAAGAGAGCAAGGTCAGTTTTTTCTAGGGTTGAGCTGTATCAAGATCCCGGATGGATCTGGCGATATTATACCGGTTTTTTGAAGGCCGGTATCGGTATGTCAATTATCGTCGGATACCGATATAAGACTCCCAAAATTCAAACGGCGCTGAAAAAGGAAGAAATCTCCCTTCTTGACATAAAAATTGCAAAAGAGAACTCGCTTTTGGTGCCTCGATTAAAATAGTAGAACTCGATTTAAGTTGTCATTTGAGGAATATATGTACCTCGGTTGAGTCCCCATGAAGGAATATATTAAAATTAGAAGTGATTAAGAGGGTATTATTCCTCGGAGATTTAGAGGGATATCGGTTGATATAAGCGGGTTATATTACGCGATATATATCAGAGTTTCCATCCTACTCCCAAAAAAAAATTCCTCGATATCTCAATCACTAAATATCGGTGGATTTAAGGAATAAAAATGATTTGGAGAGGCTATTTTGTGAATATGATGGATATCGGTATAGACTGTTTTCAGCCCCGATATCGGGATCGTTATCATCATTCCAAATACCGATATCGATCCATGTCGGGATCCCGATACCGGTCAACTCTAGTCTTAGCTAGTTAGTACATACAACAGTATTTTTGTGTTTTTATTGAGAAGATTATTAAAGTTTAAAATTGAAGTAGCTAATTTAGTTTAAAAAATCTTTGTTAAAGGTTTATAAAACGGTCTATCTAGTTTTTTCTCTCCATTTTTAGCTATACATTGTTGTATAAATTTAAATCACATTATCAAGTTCTCGATCATATAATGGGTTAGGGAAATAATTTATCGCAAATTATTTTATTTATTTAGAGAAACAAAAATATAACGCTATAGAATACAAGCCTCAGGAATTATTAAATATGAAGCAATTAATTAACAACATTCAATTGGATTCTGGAGTTCAATTAAATAAAAGTCAAATTGATCAGGGATTTTCATTAAATTCTGAAGAAATCACAGGTAACAAATTTAAAATACAAACAAGTAAATGCTGAAATAATCACCCTCTCCCAAATAATTACGTCCTATTTTGTAAAAAATCATATCTTTATCCCATTTACTCACTCCAAATCCACCGATATCACCCTTAATCCTTCCAAGTCCCCGTCCTTTTTAATCCCCCAATTAAACTTGTAATAAATAAAAAATAAAAAAATTTGTTGAAAAAAGTCTGTTGAACAACTATTTTAGAACATTTCTCGCCTATTTTAGCCTTTTTTGCCAGATATTTAGGTACCTATTTTTAAGTTTTTACGACCTAAATATCCGAGCCCTACATATAACACCTCTAAATAAATACTAAATAACAGGTGATCACATTTATTTTATCAAAACTCGTATGTACAAATGTTTCAAATACACGAGTAATCAATCAAGAATAAATACTTTCATTTGGAGATGCAAGGACAGAGCGAAAAGATGCAATGGAGTAACTATCTATATGACTTTTAAAAAATCGGAGGATTTAACAAATAATTTTAACAAAACTAAAGAACATATATGTAAAACAAATGGTTTGTTAAACTTTTTGTTTATGAATTTTGGGATGAACTCTCCGTCCAAGTCTGGTCTTGTTTCATCTTTTTGAATTCTTATATCTATCTTTAGTAGGGTAAAGGTAATTAAATTTTGGGCGTATCACAAAATAAATTTTTTAATTTTTTTAATATTTTATCTTCATTACGTATCTTACAATAATTTAAGGATCGTTTGAACGCGTGATGAACATTTGTGTTACTCCTGGCGTAACAAATAAAAAAGAATTATCTTACTGTATTTATATCAAATACAACATTAATGGACATTCGGAGAGAATCACAAATTTTGTTGGAACACAAGAAATTGGGACTTTAAATGATTGCAAAGAACAAAAATTTAAAACTGAGGGGAATATAGAAAATATTCAATTTATTGTTGTTTGGAGTGAAAATATATTTTTTGGGAAGGACGATGTTTTGTATGCGGTTTGAAAGAAAATTAGAAAAAATTTTTAATTTAAATTTTTAGAGTCGTTTCAACGTCAAAAATGAAGATTTTGTTCATTATGGTACAATTACATTGGATATAAACGCCGTGGGAAAAACTAAACTTGAGCATGATAGAAAAACGATTTATTGAAGAAAGTATTCCGTAAGAGAAATTGATATTTTAAAGAATGTTTTGATTTTTAAATTTTTTTTGGTTTACAAGGGTTTCTGAGTGTTTTTTTAATTTTCGGGTTTCAAGCATGGGTATTTTTGGATAAATTGGGACCTATAATTTCTTAACTACAAACAAAAGTGATGGAAAAGTTATGAGTTTTATTGGAAAAAGATGAAAAGAAAAGTGGAAAGAACCGAACTCCTCATTTTTTACTTTTCATAGGTTTTATTTAAACAATTTTTTAAAGATTTTATTTATTTTAAACTTCATTCTGTTATTATTTTATCATAATTTTGGCAATCTCGGAGAATAAAGAAAAAATCTTTGCTACAAAAATAAATTTTTTTTCCTACAAAAAAACGAGTTTATGGTTCTTCAATTTTCAGGGGTCTGTATCTCGGTCCAATCACGTCGGATTCCATTAATTTTGGTGTCATCGATGCAGCTCGATGAGTTCTATAATTTTTTTAAAGACTGACTATTTTGTACAATGTGAGACAATGTCCGGGGTTAAATGTCCGAATTCGGGTTTGAAATCGACTTTTTCAAAATCTGAGTTGGATTCGTAATCAGCATATGTTTTTCACCATAGAAAAATCCTTTTTCTTATTTAAAAAAATTTTTTTTGAAGAAACCCCTATTCTCACGGATTGCCATGATTTTTATTTAAAATTTTGGATTATTTAAATTTAGTTTATTTTCTAATAGATTTGAGGTATTTGTTTACTAATAGATCTAAATTCACCCTCTATAACGTACTTTTTTGATTTGTGATATGCGAAATTTATCCTCGGAATCCTGACCCAGAAAAGATTTAAAAAATCCCCTATATGGAATCTGAACATTACCAGAAACTTTGAAATCGTTCGATTTTTAATTAAAAATACAAAATCAAAAAATAACGAAATTACTTAATTTACTCGACCTTTTGAATTCCCAAAATTTTTGCTTAAAGTGCTAAAAAGGACTCATTCTGATTTAATGGTAAAAATACAAAAAAGGATAAATTTTGTAAAAATTTAGACTCATATCTCTGTTTTCAAGGGCTTTATTTTCCAAGTTCTTTTTAAAGTAGTAGTACATATTTTCATTACTTCATAACAATTTTTATTTAAAATTTTTAGTTTTAAAGTATAAATTTAGTTTAGCTGTATTTTTGTTTTAATAGAATTTTTAAATACCGTATTCCGGTATTTTTTTTAAAATTGTGTTGGTTGGTTAATGAATTATTGATAAAATTAAATTAATTTAAATTAAAAATTAACTAAATATAATTCTAAAAAAATAAAAATATAAAATCCAATTTTTTATCAAATTTTTTGAATTTTCCCATTTGTTGAAATATTATGCCTTCTCTTTCTAGTTAAGTTCTTAAGCCAACGACGTACTCCCTAAAATCAAATTTTATTTTAATACAGGAGAAAAAGTGTTTTTAGAAATTTAGGAAAGCTCTTTACAGGGTGACAATCCCAAACAATTCTCTTTCATGCTTCTAAGCGCAATTCTAATTAGTGTTTCGCCTGAACCGCAAATTTGGCCTGAACCGGTACCAAAAAATCCTGGAGCTTCCGGCCTAGCGGAACCGGAACTTCCGGCGAAACACTATTTCTAATATTTCACTTTTTTCCAAAATTTCTACATAAATCTTCATGTTTTAGCTTCCCTTTATTTATGTAAAAAGTAAGTTTTACCCTAACAATTTTTTAAATTATAATTTTAAGATTTAAAAACTTAATTTTGTTATCTGAAAAGATAAAAATTATTTTTTACTTTAATAGCATTGTTTGAAGGCCGTAAACTAGCTAACATTATGGCTAATGAAATTCCTAAAGCTAATAACCCAATTGGAAGGATTGGAAGTGAATTAGTAATTATTGCTTTTAGAGCTGGTGAACGAACAAATTGTTGTTGGGAAAATTTTGTTGAATTTATGTTTTTGTTGACAGTATTAGATATTGTTGTGTCTGATAAAAGTAAATAAAATTAAAAAAATTTTATATCTGGAGCTGTCAATTTTTGTTTAATAGAAATTTTCTTAGACACATTTAAATAAACCGATGTTTGTTAAAAAATTACTTCCCCAAAAATTTTTAAAATAGACAATTCCTCAGGTTGAGGTAAAATTTTAATTTATTAAAAAAATTGATCACCAGTGGTTGTTATACCACTATTATTATTTTCCAATTTATTATCCTCCACTCTTTCAATTATATCAAAATTTGTTGTTTTAGCATCCCTTCTCTTTTTTCTCAATTTTTCATTAAAAGAAATATTATTTTTATTTTCTAAAATATCATCATTTTCTTCATCTTCCTCCTCTTGGTTATTTATTTTTTCATCTTTCTGATTTTCTTCAGGTCTCCAAATAAACTCTGGTTTTGGTCTATTTTCACGTCTAATACCCGGAAAATCTTCATAAACAGCCTCATTTAATTTTTGATTTTCTTCCGACTTTGGAGGGATTTGTAATGCTGATATTGTTGCAGAAATTGGGAATGAATTGTTGTTGATGTTTTGAAAGGATGAGGGGATTGTTGAATTGTTTAAATTAACATTTTGGGCTGGTAAATTGAAAAAAATTCTTTTTAAAGATTCCTCTCGTTTAAGGTTGTTTTAATTTTTAAGTTATAGATAGAGACGTGACAAAAAACACAGTTTCCGCTTGTTTTAAAAACATTAAGGGAGTTTCTATTTACATATAATGCATATTTTGATGTTTTTGTGAAAACTAACACAAAATTGCCCAAAATCCTAGTCAAAATGGTGTAAATTTTGTCAAAATTTCAATAACCACCCCAGCAAACGGCCCCATCTCAAAATTGTCTCTGCCCCAAACACAAGGATATAATATTTTATAGAAGGTGTAATTAATTTAGGAAATTTAAGGAATTTTAAGTACCAGGCGTTTCAAACTGTCCAACAAGAAAATCTGCAAATGGTGGTGAAAATGTAAATAAATGTTGTTGGGGAGAAGGGAAACTGTCCAAATCTTGTGAAATCTGAATTAAAAAATTATATTTCTTTTTTATGGGTAAAAATAAGAAATTTATGTTTTTTATTACATTTGTTTTATCTTCTTCAATTTCGAAAGAAGTATTTGTTGTTGGAAATGAATGTCTAAAATTAAATAATTCACTAGGTGGTGCCATTTGCATTGTTGATTCTCCTTCTTCCTCTACCTCTTCAGTTGTACTTGCCTCTTCTGTTGTTGATGAAGATGAAGGTCTGAATTTTAAGAAGTTTTTTTGTTAAAATCATTGGGTCGAATAGGGAATGGAAGGAAACTAATTCAAATAATTTACATTCTAGATGAGCTAGTGATGGGCCTACGTGATGTACGTGTACGTTGCTGTGTTGATGAAGGTATTGAAGAAGTAGAGACAGTGTTTTGCCAATCTGGGGCTATTGGCCAAACTGTTGGAACAATTGGACCTAGAAAATAAATTTAATTATGAGACACCTCAATATCCTTTTCCAACATCTTCTCCTATAAAAATTTATACATTAATTTTAACAATCATCCAGTTACAAAAGCCCTTTCCCGTTAAAAACATCCCCTCTTAATTCCAAAAACCAACCAATTCCAAAAGGATCCTGTTCCAACGTTGCTTCAGGCTCTAACAACTCTCTGGGCAAAATTTTTGTATCAAGGAAGAAAATTTCCTCGTCATGTCCAGCACTCATACGTACAGAAACATTGCCGGCTAATAATTGTAATTGGGGTTGGCCTCCCAGCATTTCAACAAAATGTCTTAGAGCGGTTAATGTTGCCTTTAAATTTTAATTTATTTCAAAAATATTTTAACATTAGCCTGAATTATTTTAAAATAAATTACAGTAGTTCGATTAGCCCGAGCCAATTTTAATTGAGAATTTCTTGCATCAGCCAAAACTGCTGCAGATGAATTATTCTGATTTCCATCTCTACTTAATGCCAAATGTAATTGTCTAGAAAGTAATTCTGCCAAGTCTATTATATTGTTATTACTTTCATTGTTATCATTGAGAGGAGAAGAAATCTGGGCACCGTTAACTCGCAATAATGATGGGGGAAAGGATGACGAACGGTTTACTAAAAGCCTAAATTTTAAATTAAATTTTGAATTAAAAATAATTTAAAAGCTGAAAATTTTAAAAATCGTAAGGCGAAGCAACAAACAGACGAAAATTTCCAAAAAAATGAGTTAGGGGTGATGATGACTTACTGGATGAAGATGAAGGATTATGATCTCTCAAAAAGATCATCTCCAAAAGATGACTTACTCAGGGCTTCTTTAATATGTTTGTTGAGGTTCAACAAATATACGGATGACCTGCGCGGGACAGGATTTTCTTCTTTGATTTGCGGGATCCCGCTAAAAATAAAACCCCGCAAACATGACTCTGCCAGCCATTTAAATATCTATATAATTTTAACTTATTTTGTGGTAATCATTTTTAAGTTCCGCTAACTCCCCGAAAATTCTCAATCTTATTCAATAAATGTCACCTAGACAATCTTTTAACATCTACATTAATACTATCAGCAAAAACATCAACTGTCAAGGCTTCTTGATAACAATTAATTCGCAACATTTCACTTCCAGCCAATGCACGAACTTCAAAGGGGGATTGTAAAGAATATATATCAACACGCCATCCACGCCAATGAATTGTTAATGTGTGGTGGGGGGAAGGAATTTCGATTAAGGCATCTCGGAATTGGAGAGCTGTCTGAAAGATTAAAAAATTATGTAAAAGTTTTCTTTCAAGTAATTTACCTCAGCACCGATTAGACGAATTTGGAGCCTAAATTTGTTAATAATTTTTTAAAATCTTTGGGTTAGGTACACAAAATTCTACATCTTTTGTTATCCTTTGAATCATACATATTATCTAAATCCCTATATTTCTTTCTAAAAACAATCTAAATTACCCAGACTTGTAAATTGTTCCATATTCGACAGAAAAACATTTCCTGTTTAGTTTGATTCTATTTATTCTATTCAAGCTCACCAGAGTTGCGTCGTAATTACGAATTACGGCGTTTTTTGAGTTACAAATTACAATTACGAAAATATTGGGAAAAATTACAAATTACGATTCCGAAATTTTTTTTAAATTATGAATTAAGATTACAAAAAAAATTTTCGACTGGTTTGTGAAAATCGTTTCATTGAAAATGTTTCCTGATATAATATTACTTAAGATCCCCTGATACCCTAGATATCCATTTAAATCACCTAATATCGCCGATCTCCCTCCTAATCATTCCAGTTCTCAATATCCTTCATCAAACCAGATATCGCTTAATCTTATTATTTTTTAAATCCATCCAAATCTCACAGTATCTCCCTTTAATTATTCCTAATTTTGCAGCAGGTAAAAATTTCTGTGTTAAAAATTTTTTAAAAATTTTTAAAAATTTAAAAATCACGGAGAAGAAATCTATTTAATTCCGGTCAATAATTCGATTTTCACCAAGGAAGTCGATGAATTTAGAATTCAAAATTATTCGAGATTATACGATAAACTATACTATTTGTCCGATTCTCTACCCTTAATTCATCAAACAATTAATATAATTATTATAAAATAAAAATCTTTTTTTGTTTAAAATTACTTAACTTTAGTTAAGAAAATATTTTTACTTTAAGATATTGTTTGCGGAATTTTGTGTTCATAAACAAAAAAAGGAAAAAAATTTACTGATATGTAGGTGAATCAGCTACAATACTTAATTCTCTTTCTGTAATACCATTTATTGGAGCCGGCGCAGAAAGTATGCTTATTTCTTCTGGTTGATTAGGCCTTTGCCAATCGAGGCTAATTAAGCCGATTTTTCGAGCGTCGAAAGCTTAAAAAATATTTTTAAAAAATGCAAAAATTTTTAAGAAAGAAGAAAGGATTGTTATGTAAGGCACGGTCCGGTATTTAAGGCGGTATTTTATTTATCCAATTTTTGCTATGATTTTTACTGCACGATAGATATTGAAAGGGGATAAGATACGAAGGGATTTGGGTTATAACGTCTTTTTCCTAGGGCAAAGTTTTCTTTTAAAGTCTATAATTTCAAACTGCGAACTTTTCTATGTCCACCTTTCCAACTTTCCTAAGCGTTTTAAATGCTATAGGTGAAGCACCTTACAATTTTAGCAAATCTATTTTAGCTTTTGTCTCGACTTATCTTTACAAAAAATGAAAGTTCCTCCTCATTTCTATATGTATAATATTCCGAAGTTTATCTAAACATGCTGAAACTATTCATTAACTCCACTCATATTTAATTTAAAATTTTATAAATTAATTTAATTAATTTTTAAAGCACTTTTAAATTTAATAATTGATTAATTAATTTTGCTTAATTACGCTTACTTCCGCTTCCTTTATAGTGACTGCCATTGCTGACTGTCATTAATAAGGAAATCAATTTTAGATTTTATTATAGCCATAAAAATTTTTTAAAAATTTTCTCTCGGTAATTGACAAAAAATAAATTTAAATTTAGCTATAATTATTATTTTTTAAAATGATTTATTTAAAAGCTTTAACTTTTATTTTGTTATTTTCTAAATGTTTTGGAAGTGATAATGATGATGATTATATTAGAAATATTCAAGATCAGCCAATTCATAGCCCAAGTTATAGTCATGAATGGACAACCCCTCAAGTATGGACATTTAGAATTATAATAAAGAACAAGTTATCTGGTGCCTCCGGTTTTTGGCTAATAAGAATTTTATATTTTCTGTTTTGGAATTTAATCATGTTAAGTTACTTCGTGGGTTTATAAACCATTTATTTTCAAAAATGATCGGCTCCCGGTTTTTCTATTTTCACGAAACTATTAAATTTTGGCAGAGGATAGCAAAATTTTCGTTTTTGAACCAATCGTGAATTTATTTAAGGTTTTATAAAAATATTTTTTAATTATAGGAAGACTATTACCATAACAATTATGGAGAAGGATTTGATAAATAATATTTTAAAATTCTAAAATATTTTAAGCAGTCATCTAATGATAAAATAAAATTTAACTTAAATGTTTAGATAACTTTCATCTGTGGGAACATAACCTTCAAATTCCTTAATTTTTTAATTTATTTATTCACTGAAAAGGACCTTATAAAAAGGCCACTAACAATCAGACAAATTATAAAAGAAACATAAAAAATATTGTAAAACACAAAAAAAAACATATAGAAAACAGGCGTCAACAGACAATAGCTTTGGTAAACAAGTTGTTTAAACTGGGAGAATGTGGACGCTTATTTGGTGTATTCATTTTTCAAGAAAAAGTGAATTGGAGAAATGCTTTGAAATAGTATCTAAAATTTATTTTGGCTTATTAATTTTTTATTTAATAAGGTAAAAAAGACCCTAATTTTAAAGCAATGAGCTCTTGAAAAATGACAAATTGAAAAATGCTCTTGAAAAATGACAAATTCCTTACCAACAGCCCCCTCAACAAATCCAGCAACAAATGCATAACCAAGACTATCACTTTCGAACCTCACTCCATCAACAACCAATATATCACCAACCCCTACACAATCCTTCTACTACACAATTTCCAACAATTTCAAGTCAAGGTGAATCTTCTTCAATGCCTAATTTACAAAACAATCCAAATGAAATAGAAGACGAGGATCAAAAATACCTTTTGGTAACACAAGAAATGATTAATCAACGAGAGAAAGGTCAGTTTAAAAAGGGGGCACATTAATTTCTCATTTTTCCAAGTCCGAAACCCGAATATTGGACTTTCATTCAAGCGTCGCAGGCAAACATTTTTGAAATTTCAGAAGCCACAAAAGCTAAAAATTCTTTCATTAAAAGTATCCATGAAAAGTTAGAAAATCCCAAATCTTGTATAAACATTTGACTGAGTAGGACTCCGAATTTTTCGATATTTTTTTATTTATTACGATTTTCAAGGATTTTTTGTTTCAAAAAAGCTCTGTTTTTTGAAACAAAAAAACAGATTCTACATAATATTAAAATAAATCAAAACCAAACACTGAAGCTTTAAAAATTCGAACAATTATTTAAAAAATTCTCTACATATTTAGAGAAAAAAAAATACAATGTGCTAAAATACCAGCAAGTGGAAGAAAAAAATATGTCTGACATGGATTCTGGACTTGATATAAATAAAATTATTGACAAAGGATTTTCATTAAATTCTGAAAAAATTACAGGTTTTAAGCATTTCGTTTACAAAATGCTATAAATTTTAAAAATATTACAAAATGGTAAAAATATGGCAAATAAGAAAATAGGGAAAAAGTAGGGCGAAATTTTCAAAAATTTGGCAAATTCTCTATAATTTGGTTAAAACGGTCACCATGGGTTTCAGTCAACTTTGTTATATTAAATATCTCCGAGGCTGCGACTATCTCAAAAAAATATAAAAAATAAAAAAAAACAATGTTATGTTCTTTGAGCCATAAAACTTTATAAGTTAATACATAATTAATATTAATTTTCCTATGATCTCATTTAAGAAAAATTATTTAATAAAATTATAAATACAAAATAACAGGTGATCATGTATTTTTTGTTAAAACTCGTATTTACAAATGTTTCAAATACACGAGTGATCAATCAAGAAAAAATACTTTTAATTTGAGATGCAAAGAAAGAACTAAAAATTGTTCCGGAAGAATTACTTATATGACTTTTGATTGGGCGGATAAACAGAATTTAACAAATAATATTAAGGAAACTCAGCCACATACATGCAAATCAAATGGTTTGATAAGACTTTTTGTAGATTAATTTCCAAAATACATAAAATCCTTAATTTCTTTATGCTATGAAACAAGATAACGAGAGACTTTGAGGTATACCTTTAATGGGGTAAAGGTAATAAAATTTTGGGTGTATCACACAATAAATTTTGGAATATTTTCTTTTAATATCTTAATTTTAAAAATAATTTAAGGTTCGTTTGAACACAATAAAAACATTTGTGTTAAACCCGGTGTAACAAATATAAAAAAATTATCTTACTGTATTTATATCGAATACAACATTAATGGACATTCGGAGAGAATCACGAATTTTGTTGGAACACAAGAAATGGGACATGATTGCAAAGAACAAAAATTTAAAACTGAGGAGAATATAAAAAATATTCAATTTATTGTTGTTTGGAGTGAAAATATATTTTTTGGGAAAGACGATGTTTTGTATGAGGTTGGAAAGAAAACTAGAAAATATTTTTAATTTAAATTTTTAGAGTCGTTTTGACGTTGGAAAAAAAGAATTAATGTCTAATGATCAAATTACGTTGAATATAAACACCGCCGAAAAAACAACTAAACTCAAATATGATCCAAAGAAGAAGGAACTCATACCAGATATTTGAGAAAATTTCTTTTTTGAAATTCTTTCACACAGGGTTTTTGAGTGTTTTAAAAAGTTTTCGCGTTCCTATCTTTAATTTTTTTGCAAAATGCTATCTTAATCTCTAAATGCTATCTTTAATCTTTCAGGTTGGGACAGACATTTTCGGGGGGGGGGGGGGGGGGGGGGAAATTTTCGGGTAGTGGGATATTTTCGGTTATTTTCCTAAATTCCTTTAAATTAGCATTTATTATTAGGGATCGAACTTTTTGCAAAATTCTAGGCAGAAGTAATCTGGCTTCTGGCCTTCCAAGATTATCAAAATTTTCGCCTGCGGAATTTAAAAAAACAAACTTCACAAAATTTTGCTTACTGCACCGACTAGAGTTGTTGACCCTAGTTTATTTTTTTTTCCTCAATTTTTACATTTCAGGGTTTTATTAATTTAATTCTTTTTAAATTTTTATTTAAATATTAGAAAATTCATTTAAAATTTCTTTCTAGTATTTTATTATTACAAGATTTGCCTTAAATTTTGGATTATTTTTAGTATAAATCTATTTGAGCTGAATTACTTTGGATAAACTAAAAGTGCTGGGATTTTGATCCAGCATGCTTAGAGCTGTGATTCAAATGATTCTACGGATATCCGAGACCAAGCCGAACCAAAAGTTCCTTGGTTCCTTTATTCTAAATATTCTTTTTGAACCGATAACTACTCAAAATATCAACAAAACCTCCCCACTTTTTATTTTTAAATACCTCTAATTTTTAACGTCTCATTAGCATCCAGCCAACTTAAATTAACTTTATCTCCAGCTAATTCAGCAGCCATGTGTGCACGCCAAGTATTATCATCATCAACTTCTGTTTGATTATCATAAATTCGATTACTTTCGTTTAATTGTAAATTATCTCCAATTCCTTCTACACGAGCCCCTCCAGATAATTCAACATTTAAAGATATGGCCTAAATAATTTATTGAAATTTTTAATAGTTTTCGGAAGTCAATTGGTATATTTACTGTAGGAAAAAATTTAAAAAAGGGAAATTCGGATAGTTTAGACGATATCTTTCCCTTTTACTACTCGATTCTAAGAAAAATTAGAAATGGTCAACGGCACATTTTGGATAAATAAGGACATCAAATATAATCTTAAAATTTAGGGTTACTGATAAATGAGCGATCGTTTTTCTTTAAAATTCTTATTAAATTAGTTAATATAAGATTAAAATTACCTAAATGATAGCACAATTAATTAAAAGGATAAAGAAAATATTAAGAGTATAAAAGCAAAAGTTTATATTCCTAAAATAATAAAATTCCAGCAACAAGGTAGTCTTCAAAATCAACAAATTACAAGAGGATGCTGTTTCGTTACAACCAAATTTCTTCAAATATTTATTTGATGGTTCCTGTCTCTATTTTTCTGTTGTTTGTTGGATGTATGGTAGTCAATTGTAATTTAGTTGGGCATGGTGGACATTGGCTGATCAACAACAAAATTGTAAAATTGAATGGAAATACAAAGATTGCCGAGAATCCTGATGAGCTTAAGCTGTATAAAGAATTGGAGGGCTCTTGTGATGTTGAGATGGTGGAAGGAAATATGTAAGGAAGCATTTTATAAATGATAATGTTTCCTTCTTCTTTAGTAATATCTGGTATCAAAAAAATACACCTACAGCAAATAAAGGATGTTCAATAGATTTGGTAACAAAAAACATTGATAAGCTTTCTCTGAAATTTGGTATATGGCATAAAAGCGGCCTAACTGAATGTTTACAAGAAGATATGTAAGAATTTTCAGTAAACAACTTATTTTTATTATATTCTAGATTGCCTTTCTCCATCAGTCTGAATAATACAGAATTTGAGAATATCAAAAAAATTTTCGAAACAGACGATAAATGCAAAGATATGATACCCTGCAAAGTTAATCCAAGTAACTGCTTGAAATTAGCTAATTATACTATATTGTCTATTAAAAATCCAGAAAATCTGCTCTATTCAATTATAGGTAGTAGAAATTTATTTTAGTACACTAAAATTAAAATTTTTAAGCCATTGAATCCTTAATCAACCAAAATTCTAACGACGAAAAGCATACTACTATACAGACATCTTTGGATTTGGTTTACAATGAAAATCTTTTTGAAATTAAAAATTGTGCTTCAAAATCTGCTTTGTCTTGCAAAAAGAAAGAAAATCTTCGAATGCCAGAAATTTGGGAAATTAAGGATGAGGATTACAATAACTATGGATTCAAAAGCCTCTTTACTTTTCATCTTTTACCTCTAAATGCTGCGAGAAGGAACTTAAACAATTTTTTGAAATTATGTGGTCAAAATGTAACGGATGAGGCAAAATTTCAAAGATGTGACAAAATGTTTATTGAATTTGTAAGAGAAAAGGATTTTTCTTTTTTTGATATTAATTTGAAATTTTAGGACAAAGAAAACATCAAAATGCTCGTTCCAAAGACTGAAGTCACAGAAGTTGGTAATTCAACAACAATTCAAGAGACAGCAAAAACAACTACAGAACCTACTACAACAATTACTACAGAAGCTTCGGGGATGAAAAGCTCTATAGTTGTTCTGATCTTTATTGTGGTTATTGTATTGTAAGGGTTTTTAAATAATTATCTGAAGAAAACTTGAAGAAAACTGCTTCTTCTACATAGCTGATAATTATAAGGATTCCCTTATCTCTAAGAAATCTGGATTGAGGATTGGGATTCCTGACGAAGAGGGCGGGAATCCCTTCGGGAAGAGAGTTTCCTCTCTTGTGCCAAATACAATCTTACATTAATCTCTTAACTAAAATTAATTTCAGGATTTTGGTGATCATTGGCCTAGTATATTACTTCATACAAAAAGCTACCGAAGAAAAGGTTGAAGTAGCTGTAGATAAAAAGAAAGAAATGTCAACAAATATTGGAGGAACTTCAGTTGGAACTTCTACGGATAAAAAGACTTCTGCAGCTTTCGGCAGTCCTCAAACTAAATTTGGAAGGGGAAATGTTGGAGACCAAGAAAAGAAGAAAACGCTGGGTTCTGCCTCGCGGGTGACTGGGACTAAAAATTAATTTTCGAAGAAACGATGAAAGAAACGATGAAAGTAATGAAGGTAAAATAAATATTAATTGTGATAAAGATGTATATTCTAAATATATTTGTGTATATTTGCTTTGATGTTAGTTATGTGTTTTAGGTTTTCATTTCATTGGTCTATATTTGTATGTAATAAAATTGTCAAAAAATTTGAGTAAACAGACTATAAAAATGCAAATTATTCTAGAATGACAAGAAAAGTACAGTGGACATTTCTTGGCTTCGGCTCAGGCGTGTCCGGAAATTTGGGGAGTGGACACTTGGGGAGTAGACATTTGGGGAGTAGATAAATGGGGAGTGAGCGGACAATTGGGGAGTGGACATTTGGGGAGTAGCCTAACGATAAAAATACAATAGAATATTAAGTTTTTCTTGCTTTTGTATTTAAAAATAAATTAGGAATCTCTCGAATGAGCTTATATGCTTTTTCGAATTTTTGACTCTAAAATCCCACTATTGGTATTTGACCATTTCGAGCCCTATATCTCGACTCAAACTTGTTCAACTTCATTTCCTGAAATTGGGAGTTGGGGTTTTTTTCGAAAATTGGGAGTGGAGTTTTTTTCGAAAATTGGAGTTCGACTCAGCTCGCCGAGACTAATCGAATGACATATGACACGTCCCAAACTTTTACCTCCGGTGAACTTATATCAATTTTTTAAATACAAAAGCAAGAAAAACTTAATATTCTATTGTATTTTTATCGTTAGGCTCAGGGCTTTTAAAATCAGCTCTGAAGCTAGCTCCCTGAGTCATACCCATCACTGGAAAAGAGTATAAAAGGCACGGAAACAGTATTTTCTAAAACACATTTAAAAAATTCAACAAATCGCGAACATCAAATCGGCAAGTCTTCAAAATCAACAATTTCAGATTACAAAATGATGCTGTTTCGTTACAACCAAACTTCTTCGAATATTTCTTTGATGGTTCCTGTCTCTATTTTTCTGTTGTTTGTTGGATGTATGGTGGTCAATTGTGATTTAGTTGGGCATGGAGGGCATTGGCTGATCAACAACAAAATTGTAAAATTGAATGGAAATACAAAGATTGCCGAGAATCCAGAGGATCTTTTGCTGTATAAAGAATTCGAGGGCTCTTGTGATGTTGAGATGGTGGAAGGAAATATGTAGGGAAAGTTTTAAAATGATAAAATTTCCCTCTTTTTCAGTAGAATCTGGTATCAAAAAAATTCAGCTACGACAGAAGGATGTTCAACAGATTTGGTAACAAAAAATGTTGGCCAGCTTTCTCTGAAATTTGGTATTTGGCATAAAAGCGGTCTAACTGAATGTCTAGGAGATACAGGAAAAATTGTGAAATCACAAACAGAAAATCATACAGCAGCTGCCAATAATATGTGAGGGAGATTATTTTTCTTCAAAAAAATCTTTATTTTCACAGGTTGCCTTTTTCTTTCAGTCTAAAGAAGGAAGAATTTGACAGTTTAAAAAAAGAACCAAATTACGGTATAAACGATTATTGCGAAAATTTAAAAGTATGCCAAATGACTGATAGTAAATGCTTGAAGGTGGCCGATTATTCTGTTGCTTGGGCTAGAACAAAAGATTACGTGTCTAACTTTGTTCTTTTAAGTAAGGAATATTTTCTAGAAACTGGACTAGTGATTGATTGAGAATCAGGGCTGTGCGCCAAAATTTTCGCGGTCGCGCTAAACGCCAATTTTTCAAATTTTAAAAACACGCCAAACTCAAAACGCCAAAAATCGGCCAAAAATGGACGCCAAAACGCCATGACGCACAGCCTTGTTTGGAATCTCAGATCCAATCTCTAATATTTTTTACTTCTTTAAAAACCCCCATTATTTTTCAGTTGGGGACGGAGCAACAGAACCGTGTCTTAGTAACGAGAGGCATTCTACAGTAGAAACATCTTTTGATTTGTTGCTCAATGAAAACCTTTTTGGCATTGAAGATTGTAATTCAAAACTTGCCTTGTCTTGCAGCAAAAAGGAAAATATTCGAAAGCCGGAAGAGTGGGAAATTGTGGATGAGACCTACAAGAAGACTTACTCAAAAATGGGCTTTAAATTTCTTTTTAC
Organism: Meloidogyne incognita; assembly: GCA_036172945.1. NCBI lineage: Eukaryota > Metazoa > Nematoda > Chromadorea > Rhabditida > Meloidogynidae > Meloidogyne > Meloidogyne incognita. The sequence goes on from JARQAC010000001.1 coordinate 6,015,535, forward strand.
TTTTCACATTTTACCTTTAACTGCAATGAGAAAAAGCATTCAAAAATTTTGGACTTCGTGTGATTCTAAAGAGGGAATTTGTGCTGACGATGCGGAATTTCAAAAATGCGACAAAATGTTTATTGAATTTGTAAGAAGAATAGACCTTTCTTGTGATGTTTCTTTAAAATTTTAGGATAAAGAAAACTTCAAAATGCTTGTTAGTACAGAAGAAAATAATCAAAACAAAACAGACGACAAATTAAAAATTAACGAAGAAAATTTTATGGGTGAAGAAGATTCGGGGATCAAAACCTCAACAATTATACTAATTATTATTGGCGTTACTATAGTGTAAGTGTCTTCTCAATGTTAATTATATGTAGACCTAGAAAGCTTCTTTTCATTAGGACATTCTTGCGGACTAAACTTGCGGACTATTTTTTGACACTTCTTTTTTGCATGTATTAAATCATAAATAACTTACCTATAACTCTTTAAAAAGTCCGCAAAAGATTTCCGCAAAAATTTGTCCGCAATAAATGTCCGCAAAAATCTGTCTGCAAGAAAAGCAAATCTTCTGTATTAGCCAAGCAAGCTTTGGCTAATAAATAACCTAAAAAATGTTCTTAGTAAACACATTTCCTTATAACGAGCTAATTCTAACTTCCATTTTATGTTACAAATTATCAGACTCATATGACCCTAATTTTGCTGATAATTTTTACTTTTGGCGTTCCTTTATTGTTTTTTGGCGTTTTGACAAAATGACATTTCATACAATTTTCTTTATCTCTAATTTTTATTGATTCCCTATGGACAATGTTTTGTTTTTTAATTTCAACTTATTTATAATTTTTTGTGAAATTTTTTAATTTTTATATTTTTTAGCACTTTTTTCAAGCATAAGTGCCCTGTTGACAAATTTTTGTTCGTCAAAATGAATAAGCGCCCTCATACCTCTACTGACAACTTGGGTAATGATTCATCACCAACAAATCCACCTTATTCCAAAAAACAACTTTTACTCAAGACAATCACTGAATTAGACTTTACTGGATTTGTTGATGCCCCACCATCAGACCCAAATCTTCCGGAATATGCAAGAACAATGATAATAAATCAACAAAAAATGCTTAAACAACTTAATGGCCTTCTCCGTGTTGCTTCTGAACTCCTTACAGAACAGAAAAATTTTGATGACTCCTTTGAACAACGACAACGTGAACACCTTCTAGTTATTACTGGACTACCGGAAAGCAATGAACAACAACCAATGGATAGAGCCGCTTCTGACAACAGAAATGTTCGCCAAATATTAAATGAACTTAATATTGATCGTTGTCTACCGTCAGCGGTATTTCGACTTGGAAAACAACGGGAACCGGGCTCCAAGCCAAGGCCCATCAAAGTTCAATTTCCGTGCACCGCAGCAGTTGTAGAAGCTTTGAGAAACAAGAAGAAACTGGTTAGTGGAAAATTTAAAGGAATTAATATCCGTAAGAGTATGACAAAAGAAGAGTTAGATAAACGAAATGAATTAATTGAAATTTGTAAACAGAAGCGTATATCGACAAAATTTGATTTTGTTGTATATGCAGGGGAAGTTATGTTGAGAAGCGAAATACCAAAATTTAAACAAAACCTTAAAAACTTACCACAAAATAACAAAAATTTTTAAGTAAATTAAGGACTTCGCATTCGCTTTATCACCATAATTTTCTCTTAAATTGTCAATATCCAAAAGTAAAAAATTTATTAGTAAACAAAAAGTTAGAAATTAGTAAAGGTAATAACAATGTGTTTATAAACAAAAATATTTGTAATAATCTTGGAACAAGCAAGGACATTAATGGTGCTATATTAACTAAAGTCCCTAAAATTTTAAGTCTAAATACTGAATAAAGTCCATCAATAAATTGCTATTACTTTAACTGTAGATCAATAGTAAACAAATTATGTGATTTGCGACATTTTGTTGGTGTAGAAAATCCTGACTTATTAATGCTATCAGAGACATGGGTTAGGGATACCACACTTACAGCTGATGAACTATCGCTAAACGCAAAATATCAAGTTTATTTATGTAACAGATCTAACAATGATAAGAAAAAAGGCGGTGGTGTGGCTATTTTGATAAGATCCAATATCCCAAGTAAAAAAATATTAGCACAAAATAAAAATGGTTATGAATTAATAATTGTTGACTTACTAAAACCCCAAAAGGTCAGATTATTCTGCGTATATCTTCCGCCCAAATTAAACAAAAAAATCAATAATCACCTAATTAAATGCCTAGAAGATAACTCGGAAAGAAATTCTATTATTGTTGGGGATTTTAATATGCCAGGCATAAATTGGAATAACAAACACTCTAATACACTTTTTGAAGCTCAATTTTTAGAATTTTCAGAACTATTAGATTTTAAACAATACATACAAGAACCTACACACATTAAAGGTTCCACTTTAGATTTGCTATTAAGTAATTCTAATAATCTGATATGCAACCACCAAATAAGGCCCTCCTTCTCTACCTCAGACCATTTTTCAATATATTTTAAACTAAATATAAGGAGACCTAGCCCAGAAAAAATCTTAGTACGTGACATAACTGTACAGAATTTAAATAAAATTAAGCCCCTAATTTTACTTACTCTGGACAATATTCATATGTACTATAAGGTTGAAGAAAAAGAAAATTTTTTGTGTAATACTATAAACGAAATAATTACTAACAACATACCTACTAAGTTAATTAATTTAAGGCATAAACTAACTTATCCTAAATATATTAGAAAAGCTATTAATGATAAATTTACATTATTTCGTAAACTAAATCAGCTAAGCAAAACTGATGATACTAATAGAATTGAGTATAATAGAAGCTGTAAGAGAGTTAAATACCTTATACGAAATTACCAGAATATCCGTAATAATAGAATTATGAATAATCATTCTCTTCTCAGGAAATATATTCGTAACAATACTAAACCAATCTTCACAATTCCAATCTTACTGCACAAAAATAGATATATTGCAAATAATAAGGATAAATGCCAAATTTTTGGGCAATACTTTTCTCAGTTGTTTCAGAATGTACCTACCTGGGATTGCCCCAAAATTAGTTTTCATAATAAAAAAGAATTAAATGACATTGATTTCGACATTATTAATGTAGTTACTGAGTTAGCTGCATTACCTAATAAGAACTCGTCGTTTGAAAATATATCTTATAAAATTCTTAAAACATATAAGGACATACTTGCTCCTGATTTATGTGAAATTTTTAGAGATTCTCTCGACTCAGGAGAAGTCCCTTCTCAATGGAAAAGATCCTACATAGTTCCTGTTTATAAGAAAGGTGAAAAATCAGACTGTACTAATTATAGGCCAATTTCCCTCACATCACCCATTTGCAGAATATTTGAAAAAATATTAACCAAAGAGATATTAAACTTTATGATAAATAATAAACTTATAAGTAATTACCAACACGGATTTATGCCTAATAGATGCACCACAACACAGTTAATATATACAATGGAAAAGTGGTATAAATCCTTGTTAGAAAAATCCAATACAGATGTAATATATATAGACTATAAGAAGGCTTTTGACTCTGTCCCAATAGATTTTTTACTTAATAAGTTATACAGTTATGGTATAAGGGGTAAAATACATCGATGGATAAAAAATTTCCTAAAAGACAGAACATTTAAAGTTAAAATAGGAAATGATTATTCTGATGAACATTCTATTAGTTCGGGGGTACCTCAAGGCACTGTTATTGGTCCTTTATTATTTATAATATATATTAATGATGTTGTAACAAAGATAGGTCAGAATGTATCCATAGCCATGTTTGCAGATGATATTAAGCTTACATTTAGCTTTAGGAATGAATCAGAATGCCATGCATTGCAAAATGCTGTCAATAATTTAGTTGATTGGAATACTATTTGGGGATTAAATGTCTCTCTAGATAAAACTGTTATTTTTCATATTGGTAATAAAAATCCAAAATTTAATTATTACGTAAGTAACAATGAACTATCTAAGGCAGATATAGTTAAAGATCTAGGTGTAATTACAAATAATAGATTAACTTTCGAAGAACATATTAACCATGTTAGAAACATTTCTATGTTGAGATCTATACAACTATTACGAAATATTAAATCAACAAATCCAAAAATATGGGGAAATTACTTTAAGATGTATGTACTGCCTCTATTGGAATATGCTTCTCCTGTTTGGAACCCCTCTCTAAAGAAAAACATTAAATATATAGAACGCGTCCAAAAATTTTATACGCGTATAGCGTTAAGAAATTGTAAAATTCTACGTAAAATTTCATATGACAGGAGACTAGATATGCTAAATTTAGAGCCTTTATATTTAAGGAGGTTTAAAATTGACTTAATTACCTTATACAAAATAGTTTTTAGACATACTAACATCAACCCCTTAGAACTCTTTACCTTTAATCAAAGACCGAGTAGAAAGCACAGTTACATTATAAACATCCCACACAAAACTAGCAAAACACATAATTCATTTACAAACAGGATTATAAAAATATGGAATTCCCTGCCCAAAGAGGCTTTAAATAATAGCACCATTACAAGTTTCAAGCTTTGGCTAATAAATAACCTAAAAAATGTTCTTAGTAAACACATTTCCTTATAACGAGCTAATTCTAACTTCCATTTTATGTTACAAATTATCAGACTCATATGACCCTAATTTTGCTGATAATTTTTACTTTTGGCGTTCCTTTATTGTTTTTTGGCGTTTTGACAAAATGACATTTCATACAATTTTCTTTATCTCTAATTTTTATTGATTCCCTATGGACAATGTTTTGTTTTTTAATTTCAACTTATTTATAATTTTTTGTGAAATTTTTTAATTTTTATATTTTTTAGCACTTTTTTCAAGCATAAGTGCCCTGTTGACAAATTTTTGTTCGTCAAAATGAATAAGCGCCCTCATACCTCTACTGACAACTTGGGTAATGATTCATCACCAACAAATCCACCTTATTCCAAAAAACAACTTTTACTCAAGACAATCACTGAATTAGACTTTACTGGATTTGTTGATGCCCCACCATCAGACCCAAATCTTCCGGAATATGCAAGAACAATGATAATAAATCAACAAAAAATGCTTAAACAACTTAATGGCCTTCTCCGTGTTGCTTCTGAACTCCTTACAGAACAGAAAAATTTTGATGACTCCTTTGAACAACGACAACGTGAACACCTTCTAGTTATTACTGGACTACCGGAAAGCAATGAACAACAACCAATGGATAGAGCCGCTTCTGACAACAGAAATGTTCGCCAAATATTAAATGAACTTAATATTGATCGTTGTCTACCGTCAGCGGTATTTCGACTTGGAAAACAACGGGAACCGGGCTCCAAGCCAAGGCCCATCAAAGTTCAATTTCCGTGCACCGCAGCAGTTGTAGAAGCTTTGAGAAACAAGAAGAAACTGGTTAGTGGAAAATTTAAAGGAATTAATATCCGTAAGAGTATGACAAAAGAAGAGTTAGATAAAGAGTTAGTTTCCGTATAAAGAGTTAGTTTCCGTACCTTTTATACCCCTGGAAAAGAGTATAAAAGGTACGGAAACAGTATTTTCTAAAACACATTTAAAAAATTCAACAAATCGCGAACATAAATCGGCAAGTCGTCAAATCAACAATTTCAAATTACAAGAGGATGCTGTTTCGTTACAACCAAATTTCTTCAAATATTTATTTGATGGTTCCTGTCTCTATATTTCTGTTGTTTGTTGGGTGTATGGTGGTCAATTGTAATTTAGTTGGGCATGGAGGACATTGGCTGATCAACAACAAAATTGTAAAATTGAATGGAAATACAAAGATTGCCGAGAATCCAGAGGATCTTAAGCTGTATAAAGAATTCGAGGGCTCTTGTGATGTTGAGATGCTGGAAGGAAATATGTGAGGAAAGTTTTAAAATGATAAATCTTCCCTCTCTTTCAGTAAAATCTGGTATCAAAAAAATTCAGCTACGACAGAAGAAGGATGTTCAATAGATTTGGTAACAAAAAATATTGGCCAGCTTTCTCTGAAATTTGGTATTTGGCATAAAAGCGGTCTAACTGAATGTCTAGGAGATACAGGAAAAATTGTGAAATCACAAACAGAAAATCATACAGCAGCTGCCAACAATATGTGAGGGAAATATTCCTTCCTAAAAAATCTTTTATTTTTAGGTTGCCTTTCTCCTTCAGTTTAAAGAAGGAAGAATTTGACAATTTAAAAAAAGAACCAAATTACGGTATAAACGATTATTGCGAAAATTTAATAGTATGCCAAATGACTGACAGCAAATGCTTGAAGGTGGCCGATTATTCTGTTGCTTGGGCTAGAACAAAAGATTACGTGTCTAACTTTGTTCTTTTAAGTAAGGAACATTTTCTAGAGACTGGACTAGGGATTAATTGAGAATCAGGGTTGTGCGCCAAAATTTTCGCGGTCGCGCTAAACGCCAATTTTTCAAATTTTAAAATCACGCCAGTCGCAAAACGCCAAAAATCGGCCAAAAATGGACGCCAAAACGCCATGACGCACAGCCTTGTTTGGAATCTCAGATCCAATCTCTAATATTTTTTACTTCTTTAAAAACCCCCATTATTTTTCAGTTGGGGACGGAGCAACAGAACCATGTCTTAGTAACGAGAGGCATTCTACAGTAGAAACATCTTTTGATTTGTTGCTCAATGAAAACCTTTTTGGAATTGAAGATTGTAATTCAAAACTTGCCTTGTCTTGCAGCAAAAAGGAAAATATTCGAAAGCCGGAAGAGTGGGAAATTGTGGATGAGACCTACAAGAAGACTTACTCAAAAATGGGCTTTAAATTTCTTTTTACTTTTCACATTTTACCTTTAACTGCAATGAGAAAAAGCATTCAAAAATTTTGGACTTCGTGTGATTCTAAAGAGGGAATTTGTGCTGACGATGCAGAATTTCAAAAATGCGACAAAATGTTTATTGAATTTGTAAGGGAAAAGAAATTCCTTTAAAATATTTCTCTAAAATTTTAGGATAAAGAAAACTTCAAAATGCTTGTTAGTACAGAAGAAAATAATGAAGGCAAAACAGACGACAATTTAAAAATTAAAGAAGAAAATTCTATGGGCGAAGAAGATTCAGGGATCAAAACCTCAACAATTATACTAACTATTATTGGTGTTACCATAGTGTAAGACTATTTTGCGGACAATTCTTGCGGACTATTTTTTGAAAGTTCTTTTTTGCATGTAGTAAATCATAAATAATTTACCTATAACTTTAAAAAGTCCGCAAAAGTTGTCCGCAAAAAATTTTCTTTTCCCAATCTACTTATTTTTAAATTATAGGATTTTGGTGTTAATTGGCATTGCTTTTTTGTTCTTAGGAAATAATGAAATGAAGGCTGAAAAAGCTCGAGATAAATCAAGGGAATTTTCAACAAATATTTCAATTGGAAATTCTAAAAGTAAAAGAAGTTTGCCATCTTTTGGAAGTTCTCGAAGCAAATATGGAAGGGGATCTGTTGGGGAAAAAGAAAAGAAGATAACACTTAATTCTAATCGTGAGATAATTAGTAGTAGTTCAAGTTCTGTTTCGAAGAAGGTTTAAAGAAATGATGAAAATTTGATAAAATTTAATATTAGGTAACTTGTGATAAAATATGTATCTGTGATAAAATATACCTATGTATAGATTAATAAATTATAGACTGAAATAATGTGCATTTTTATAAGGAAAGAAATTTGTGGACTTTCTGCTAAACTGACAAATATTTTTATTTTTTAAAATAGAAAAATTATGGGATAACTAAATTGTTTTGGGCTATTTTCCAGGACCTAAAAGTCCTTAGGTTAACATTTGTTGATATACTATTAGATTTTACCCTAGAGGCACTTAGAGCCACTTCCCGCCCGTTAGGAGCCATTTGTAGCAAAGAAGCATTTGACCAAATAGTTGCATTTAAATGGGGCTCAATTAATTGAATACGGGACTCGCCTGAGAGAACCTTTTAAATATTTATTAAATTTAAATAAATACTTTTTAATTTACTTGGATTCTATCAGCAACGGAAACATTTGAATTTGTTGCATATACCTACAAATAAATATAAAAATGAATAAATTTTTGTATTGTATGGAAGCTAGCTACAATTTGAAACACTGGCAGTAAGGTTATCAGGAAATTTTCGTCTCGGATATCGGATTCGGATATGCGATGATTTCCACTATTCGCCAAACTTATTTGGCAGTAGTAAGCAAAAAATGGTTGCATATTTTATTCGTGCCCGTTGCCAAATTTTTACTAACTTTTTACTGTCGTTGAGATTTAAGTTTAAACAGCTTATAACTTTTAATCTTTGATAAAGAATGGTCATTCTCCCACTACAATAACCATAATTCATTTTTCTACATATTTCTTATTTCGCCGTCAGATTTTTTTCTCAACAAATTCTCTCATTCCAGCAGGATGCTTTAAGTCGTGTTTCAAAATTGACCTCGGATCGAATTTTGGCCCGGCATTTAGGGAACCTTCCGCATCCCTTATTTCAACCAAAAAATCTTTCCAGACCTACCCTAACATTATCTGCCGGTATTGTCTGTCTCCTCATTCTTTTCAATTGTTTCTCATCAAATATAAAATCTTTCCCTTTATTTATTTCAATTTCCTCTTTCAAAAAAACCGAATTTATTTTTGTAGAATTTAATAATTGTAAATAAACAATAGCCCCAATTAATAAAGCCAAAACAAAAAGAGAAAATAATAACGGTAAACATAACGCCAAGAATTGTTGCGGAAAAATATTTTTTGAAATTAAAATTGAATTTTTATTTTGTAAATTATTGGTGTTTTTTATTTTTAAATTAATTTTTTGTTTATTAAATAAATAATAAGGGGGAGGTTGTTGAAAATAATATTTTGTTGATTTTTGTTGGGGAAAATTAAATTTATTGTTGTTTTTAATAGACATTTTATTGCCCTTTTTTATTGTTTTTAGTAAATTTCTCTATTATTTTTGCTTTATTTTTAATATAGAACAGTCAATTGGAAGGATATAATTATGCCTAAAATATTTTTTGGATTAGCCAACTATTTAGTAGTTTGAAAATGGGAAGCTTTGAAATCTGTTCCAAAAAATGAAAAAAAGCAATTATTATGCTTAATGCTGTCCTTATTAAAGAGATAATCAGTGCTGGGTATAGCTCCGGGAGCTAGCTCCGGAGCCCGGCTCCGGAGCCGGCTCCGGCGGAGCCGGAGCCGGAGCCGGAGCTAAGATTTTGGAAACCCCGGAGCCGGAGCTGGAGCCGGAGCCAAGATTTTCAAACCCCGGAGCCCGGAGCCGGAGCCGGAGCCAAGGTTTTCCAATTCCCCACGGCTCCGGCTATACACCCCTAAAGATGGGTTAGAGAAAAAGAAGTAAGCAAAGATGGTGGGCGTGAAAGGAAAAGGAAGAGAAAATTAAGACGGGTAAAAAAGATTTTCTTTCCTTTCTTTTTTAATGTAGATATGGTTGAATGGATAGTGAGTTATGTTCCGAGTTTTATCCTTATAGGTTCGAAAAATATCACAACAAATAATTAAATAATTGTTTTTATTTGGAAAATAAATTTTAATAAGGATTTTTTTATTAAATAAGGCTGGATAAATTTTTTAAATTGATTAATTTTAGTCTCTTTTTTTTTTAATTTTTCAAAATTTTCGCCTGCGGCGCAAAAAAGGAAGATTTTTGGCTTAAGGTCTTCCAAAATTCTCAAAATTTTCGCCTGCGGCGCAAAAAAGGAAGATTTTTGGCTTAAGGTCTTCCAAAATTCTCAAAATTTTCGCCTGCGGCGCAAAAAAAGGAAGAAATCTGGCTTAAGCATCTTCCAAAATTCTCAAAATTTTCGCCTGCGGCGCAAAAAGCAGGCGATAATGAGAGTGATAAGTCTACCATCTCCTATTCACCCAAATCCCCGACAACCATCCCCCTTAATCCAGCTTAATTCCCCGATATCCACCTAATTCACACGATAATCCACCCAAATCCCGCTTAATCCATTGATACCATTCACATTCTCTTATATCACTCGATATCCCCCTTTATCTACCCAAATCCCCCAATGAAAAATAATTCATTGATTTTCCACCCGGAGCCCGGAGCCAACATGGAGCGGCTCCGAAAATCGCCGGCTCCGGAGCCGGAGCTGGAGCCGGAGCCAAGATTTTAAAAGGCCGGAGCCCGGAGCCGGAGCCGGAGCTAAGATTTTGAAACCCCGGAGCCCGGAGCCGGAGCCGGAGCCAAGATTTTCAAACCCCGGAGCCCGGAGCCGGAGCCGGAGCCAACAAATGGCAAATACCCAGCACTGGAGATAATCTTCTGATTTTTCATCTAAATTAATTATAAACTCTCTTTACTGTTAACTTCCCAATAAAAAAAATTTTTAACACAATAAACATCTTTACTATCCTAAGCTGTTTCTAAATAAAAAAAGCTGTGAAATCGAAAGTCTAATTTCGAAACTCTCTGCCAGTATTTAATGAAACTCGGTTAATGGCATGAGGATAAAATCTGGTATTTTAAAAATTTAGGAAAGCGATCTAATATTATATGAATTTTTCAAAACATCTGAGTTGATATGTGAATTCTGCTAATTTATTTAAAAATGTGTCATTTTTTGAATAATTTTTTTTTAATTTTCTAAAAATATTTTTAAATTCCAAAAATTTATTTTAAATATATTTTTATTGAAAATATTCCTATTTAATAAATCCAGAAAGAATACAAACGAAAGGAAATCTGTGAAAGGCAAAAAGTGCAAGAGGCCAGATAATAATAGTAGCCTTTTAACGTCTAAAAATACGTTCTTTCCTGCGCGGGGATATTGGAAAAGGAAAGGAAGAGAGAGAAAAGAAGAAAGGAATTAACACCTCAATTCATCTTGGTAATTACTAAAAATAAATATATTTACTGGCTAATAACAAATTTTCTTTTTTTATTAGTTTTTAAATAAGAAAAGACTGACCGAGAATTATTTTTTGCTTAAAATATTTGCGTGCAGAAAATCCCCCTTTTATTTTTACAGATTCAATAAATAGTAATAAAGTGTACTTTTAATTTTTTATTGGCACTTTTCTCATTTTTTAACGTCTTAGACACCTTCACAAAGTAATTTTTTACATTTGAGAGGGTAAAGTAGCTTGTTTATTATGTATTGGACACAAAATTTCTAAGAAATAAAGTAATTAGGGGAGAAAAATTAAAATATGAATAAAGTGAATAGAGCTGTGACAAAATGTCGATTTTCGAAAATTTCCTAAAAATTTTTCTACCATTGTTTTTTGCCTCCAATTTTTGTGAAGCTAAGCTTGGAAGGAATTTTTAAATTATCTGAATTCGAAAGATAATTAGATTGGAACATTTTTGACCTATAACGAAAAATATTTTTTGATAAAAATATTAGCTTCTTTAAAGTATTGAAAATTAAGAAGGCGCAAAAACTCGAGAATTTTCAAAGTTTAAATTTAAAAGTATACCTTAAAGCTGTAATAATCTATACTTATTACTTTTGTTTTCCCTTCAAAAGGCGTGACTATTGTTGGTCAAACAAAAAGGAAAAAAAAGGGAAGGGCCGTTTTTACTTCTTATTATTGTCCACCTTTTAAAATTTTTCTTTTTCTCTTTAAAATATTTCCAATCGCCATGACAACTTTGGAGAAAGGAAATATAAATATCGCAGCTCCGAAACCACCGGTCACTCCAAAAAGGTTTGTAAAATTTAAAAATGTTTAGAGCATTGCACAATAGAAAGGAGAAGGGAGTCTCTTAATCCCTAAAACAATTAAAAAAAGGATTTTTGTTTTTATTAAATTTAAAACAAAAATATAAACATAAAAGGGGAGGATTTACATTAAATTAAAATTATAAAAAAAAATAATGAAAATAGGAAATGATTTAAAATAATTTTGGAAAGAAATTGTAAAAATAAATAAAAACAAGAGGAATTAAACAACTCCAAATAACAACTCGAAATTCGAAAAAAGTTAAAAATTTTTTAAATCGGAAATCGAAAGAAAAATTGTTGTGTATGGGCGAGAGCCCTTAAGCGAATTAGTATAGTTAGTTCCAATAGTTAGTTCCTTCCCTTCTCTCTTTATTCTTCACCCCAAACTAGAGTAGCACGAGGTCGAGGCCTCGCCGAGGCCGAGGCCGAGGTCCTCGGCGATTTTTCAACCTCGACCTCGATTTTGCTGACCTCGGGCCTCGGAACCTCGTCTCGGTCCTCGCCCTGAATCTCGGTCGAGGACCGAGGCTAAATATACACCCCTAAGAATTGCTTTTTTTGTAAAAAATGGAAGTAATATGGTGACTTACCTTCCAAAATTCTCAAAATTTTCGCCTGCGGCGCAGAAAAAGGAAGATTTTTGGCTTCATAGCCTTCCAAAATTCTCAAAATTTTCGCCTGCGGCGCAGAAAAAGGAAGATTTTTGGCATCATAGCCTTCCAAAATTCTCTAAAATTTCGCCTGCGGCGCTAAAAATGGAAGGCTTTTTTTAATGAAAAGGGAAGGGTCATGTTTTTCCCCTAAATACCCTTAATCCTATTAATCCCCTATTAGAATATTGGAAGTCAAGTGAGTAGTTAAACCCCAGTCGGTGTCGTGGCTTTTTACCTTGTAATCCACTACCTTTACATCAGTGTCGTGGGGGTGGAGGGGTCCGACAAAACCAAAAGGAAGAGGGCATGTCGGGAGTCGCGCGGAAAAAATCAAAGGAGTGGGCACATCGGCACTGTCGGTGGTCAGACAAAGGAAAAAGAGTATAGTGGGAAAAATCAAAAGGAGTGGACAGTCGGCACTGTCGCGGGGTCAGACAAAAGAAATAGTGGGGAAAACCAAAAGGAGTGGTGGACATATCGGTATTGTCATGGGGCTAGACAAAAGAAAGATATAGTGGAAAAAAACTAAAAGGAATAGATTGGCACTGTCGTGGGGGCAAGAGTGGTAATTACATATATGCTTTTTTGCAACTTTTTTCACACTAATTATGCACTTTTCTCCCTAAAATCGACTATTTCAAACTCTAAACTTTGCACATTGTTTTCTTAATTACCACTCCTTTTGGTTTTCCCCACTATTTCTTTTGTCTGACCCCGCGACAGTGCCGACTGTCCACTCCTTTTGATTTTTCCCACTATACTCTTTTTCCTTTGTCTGACCACCGACAGTGCCGATGTGCCCACTCCTTTGATTTTTTGCCGCGCGACTCCCGACATGCCCTCTTCCTTTTGGTTTTGTCGGACCCCTCCACCCCCACGACACTGATGTAAAGGTAGTGGATTACAAGGTAAAAAGCCACGACACCGACTGGGGTTTAACTACTCAAGTGTCTCTATCCCTACAAATCCATGATATCCTTCTTAATCTACTAAATCCACTTACATCCCAAGAAGCAGATTTTTTCAATTTTAAAAATAAAATGTGTAAATCAAAAAAGTTCAATTCTTAGGAGTGTAAGTTTTTAAAAGCTCAAAAAAGTCAAGACCAAGACTACACCCCAATACCAAAACTAAAAAAGCCCATGAGTCTTGGACATCTCTATGGGCATACTGGGTATGAATCAGATGTAAAATATTAATTTGATAAGTATTATTAAGCAAATATTTGAAAAATTTACTAAATTTATCTAGATTTTGAAATTTTATAAATTTTTTTTTAAAAACCTCGGTTATCCTCGGTCCTCGACCTCGGTCTCGGGTCAAAATTAGCCCCTCGACCTCGATCTCGGCTTTTCCTGCCTCGGTGATCCTCGGTCTCGGTTTTTTCAAAAAACCTCGACCTCGTGCTACTCTACCTTTAACACCGTTCAAAAAAACTTTAGATTTCACAATTCAATAAATAAATAGTACATAAATAAAATTAATTTTATTTTCATTAATATGATAATCATGAGTTTTTTAAAATTAAATTTGGTTTTTAATATGAATAAACAAAAATAATAAATTTTAGTAAAAAAAAATTTGAATTTTAGCTTATTGCCATTTAAGTATAAAAATGAAAAATAAAAGCACAGATTGAATCTAAAAAAGTACAAAATTGAACAAAAAAAAGTATAAAATGGAATAAAAAATCAAAATAAATAAACAAAAAATAATAAATTTTGCTATTAGCAGGATTTGCCATACAAAAATAGAAAGAAAACCATTAAAGTCAACCTTCAGGTTACTAAATGGTACAAAATAAATTAAAAAATATTTTTTATAAAAAAAATAAAAAACTTTTTTATTAACAAAATTTGCTGAACAAAAATAGAAATTAAAAACACAAAACTTAACTTTGCCTTAAAAATACCCAGTTGTATAAATATTAAAGATAAGATTTGAAGTGAAGGATTCTTTGATGCTTATTTGGAAATTCTTAAGGAATAAAGTGCAGATTAGCCAATATAAATACAGTTAGGTTGAGTTAAGCAATAAATAATTTTAATTAATTAATTTAATTTTTATTTTAAAATATTTTTTATAAATATTCATTATCTTCAAACCTCGAATTACAGACCCGATTTTAGATCTTTTTAAATTTATTTGTTGACTGGGGGAAGAGCTGTTGCCTAGGTGTACTCCCAATTTTATGTCTTTTTTTATTTACTATCTTTTAATCCCGAACAGGCATATAGGTAGATTCGAAACCCGACTGTACAAATTAGCGATCCTTTAACATATTCTCTTTTATTTAGAGATGGACCCGACATTCGTATTTGGGTTGTAGGAGTACGAGTAGCCAATAATAAGTTGAGCTTTTTTAATTTAAATTTAAATAAATATTAAAAATATTTTTTTCAACTAAAAAATTTTAATATTAAAATTAATTAAATAATTTAATAATTTAGAATTTTAAAAGATTTTAAAAAATGTTTTCTTCTTCAACCAAAATTTGTTTATTTTTTCTTTCAATTTTTATTTTATTTCAATTAAACAATGCTTCTGTTGAAACTGATACGAACGAAAATGGTTGTCCTGATGGGATTTGTTCTAATAAAGCTAAATGTCTTGATCCAGGAAGAGTTTGTGTTCAGAATAGCACTCCTAAGTGTTGCCCTGGTCATAGTTGTCAAAAGCAAGGTGAATTCAACTCCTACATTTGCATGTGAGGATGTTATGAAATGAGGAAATATTTATAGTATTTTCACAAACGAAAAACGTTTTTCCTTTCTTTTTAATAATTTGGCTGTTAAATTCTTTCTTTTTCTTTAAATTTCTTCCTTTATTACTTTTTTAAATTATGACAATGCATTTAACAAGTTAAATAAAACAATGGATATATAATTGATAAAAAATTTCCAATTAAAGATTTTTAAGATTAATAGCCCAATCAGTAAGAAGCGTCTAAAATTCAATTACTGTTAGTGCTTTGACTTACATATATCCTAATTTTTAGGCGAAAATGTTAAGAAAAAATTTGTTATGGGAAAGAAAATTCCGTGTCCGGTAGTTTCGTCAGAGGTTAGTTTCGTCAGAAGACATTTTCGTCAGAATCAGTTTCGTCAGAGGCTTTTTTCATCAGAGAACAATTTCGTCAGAGGGTTATCTCGTCAGAGGTTAGTTTCGTCAGAAGTCCTTTTCGTCAGTAAGGCTCCCTTTTTAAATCTCTAATTAAACGGTGGTATTGTACTTATAATAAGTTATTTGTTTCGGGATCGATTTTAACAAATGAGGTGTCATTCAAAGGAGCTCTAAGAACTGAGTCGAATTAGTTGTGAAAGAAGTAAATCAGACATTCCTGGGTCGAGTTTCAGACTCCTGAATATTGGAAAATGGTGTAGTGAAGCTCAGTTCGCCGAACCGATTCAACTCGTCGAGCTGGGTCGGTTGAGCTATCATTTATAAAATAGATGAAATGAGTAAAAGATGGAACTGAAGATGTTATTCTACTATAGTATTTTACAAACGAAAAACGTTTTTAATTTTTCTTTTCTTAATTTGGCTGTTAAATTTACTTTTCTTTGAGCTTGCATCTTTAAATAATATAAAATTTAACATTTTTGCTGAATAAAACAATTGGATATAAAATTAATGGGAAATAAAATAAATTTTTAATAACCATATACATATGTATGTAGGTAATCCTTAGAGAAAAAAGACGGTTTTCTATCTAGGCAAAATAAAAGCATAAATTTACGGATTTTGGAAACCCCCTTGTTCAAGTATAAAAAATTCGTGTTTTCGGGGATTTAACCCGGGGATACAACTGTCAATCAATCACAAACAGTAAAATTCCAACCTAAATTAATCAAATTATTAAGGAATTAAAAATAATAATTCAAATCTTTAATATTTATCTAAGTATAAGTTTCCAATTAAACAAAATTTTAGAATTTAACATAAAAAACTTAAATTTGCCAAACTATTTTTGTTTGTATTTTCTTATGATCGAGGGTTTTAAGCCATCTTAGCCTCGACAACGTTCAGGCAAGACCGAGACGAGGTTCACAAGACCCGGGACTGATTGATCTGAAACCTCATGATCCATGAAGAGGTTTAAAAACAAATATAGAAGATACAAAAAAGGAACAAATTTGGTTACTAAAAAGTTATTTTTATTTTTTGTTTAATTATTTATTTAATTCAATTATTCAATACAGTTATATACCTAATCAATACAAGCCCCTGTTCTAAAATCACCCGATTTGGATACTTCATATTTTTAATACGATGCACCATGTTAGAAAGTATTGTAGGAGGTATAATGGAAATTTAACTTTAAAAAATTTTTTAATAAAAAAATACAAAAACGATAAAATTTACAATTCGTTGGTAAAAATGAAAGAAAATTCAAAAATAAATAAAAAAAATTTTTTAATTAAAAATTCACAGTAGGACAAAATATCCCAAAAATTTAATAATTTGTTAATTGTTGTCGTTTAGTGACAACAATCCTCTTTTGTTGCTGTAATGGTCTCCTTCTAGCAGAAGGTTGCCTTTTTGGAATTTTCGTTGTATTTTCTTTGCTATTCATAGAAATCTGCTTCTGATTATTATTTTTTACTTTTTTATTCCTAATTTCTTCATCCTCTTCTTCTTTAATTTTTCCAAAATTTAAATTTTTCCCTTTATTATTTTTTTCATTTTTATTCAAATTATTTCCATTATTATATACGTTGCAATCACTACTAGAGCATTCTGTATCAGTGCATATTTGTGTTGATGGATGTTGAAAAATATTTTTATTTTTTCTGTAAATAATCCTTTCATTAAATTCTTCATTTTCTTCATTATTTCTAATACTTTGAACCATTTGGGCAGGTGGTTGGGTAATTACTGTGGCATTCGGTAGGCGCAACTGTAAATCACCGTTTGGTGTGGCGTAAAGAGTCATGGCGTGGGGATTGTTGGTAAAGTCTGAAAATTGTTAATTAATGAGAAGAAAATATTTAAAAGAGCTTCGGTTTCTATAAAAATATTAGAAGATATCGGATGGAGGTTTGAGGATAAAATAAAAAAAGGTCTTGTCTTTGTTGTCGTTTGGAAGACGACATTGTCAACTTGGAGGATCTCCAACTTTGAGGAAGGGGAAACGGGGGAAGGACCTTATTTGGATCCGCAAATTCTATCTTCAAAACCCCATAAAACTTGTAGAAACAGCAGTCGACTCTTTATTGAGAAATTAAAACCATCATCATACTTGAATAAATAAATTTTCTAATACAAGGGTGGGATTAATAAATTATAAACAATTTATCTAAATTTTCTATTTATTTCTCCCCAAATATACGTATTTTTAAATTTATTTTAATTAACTAGACCATTATTATTAGCATTTCCATTTGCCCCAATTAATAATTGTGCAAAAGAAGGGTTGTTGTTATTCGCCCCTCCAACAGCCATTGAATTAAAAGCCCCAACCGCAGATTTATTAAAGCGGCAGCATATTTTATCTACTAATTGTGTCCAAATATTATTACAGGAAACGAGAATCTGAAAAATAAATTTAAAAAGAAAAATTGTTTTTCAAAACCATAGTCGGCACAATTAAAGGATGGAAGATTTTAATCATAGTAACAAGTGTATCTACATCTTTGGACGTTGTAGAGCCTGTAAATTGTGCAAAACTTTGTTGAACTTCAATGCTGTTGCGGATCTGGAAAAATTTAAATTATTGAGGGGAAAAGCAAAAATAAATACACAATATATATAATTATATTTTTTATTTTATTTGAGTGTAAATAAATTGCAGGAAGTAGGAAAAATTTATAAGAAAACTAATTTTTGGAACGGGAATTCGGCCGAGCTCCCTTAATAAATGATTTAAGATTAGAGAACGATTGCCGATTAAGTGTAGAAAAATTTGGATTTTGTTATTTGAATTATCCTTAATTTTCGCCTACTATGTCATCAGGATTTTTCCTCAAACTTTGATTTTATAAGTATCCGATTTTTTAAAATATAACTAAGTAAAAGTTAAGAAAATATTGCTTTAATTATTTAAAAAAATAGGTAATTTTGAAGAATTTTTTTAATTTTAAATTCCATAAATAAACAAGAATTGTGCTATTTTATGACAATTTTTAAAACAATTTGTTGATTAGCAATTTTTTAATTTTAATTTTTTCACACTTTACTTTTTAAAAACACAATTATTTATCTACCTGAACAAAAAAATCCAAGCAAATATAAGGTCCCTGAATGACAGCATATTCAAATACCAACCAAAAGAACAGTCTACTTAATTGCATGTGTTCATCCAAAATTCGATTCTCCAAAATAAAAGCTCCGTATTGTTCTGGTTTTGCTGGGAGTGAACGAACAATCCGTTTTTGTTTAATTATGGACCCGAAGCATATGAGGAGAACAAAAATGCAACCCTTTAGAAATATTTTTTCAGAAACAACTGTTAAAAGTGCCCCTGAGGGTACGAATTATTTTTGGTAGTTCTCGAGAAGATATAGAACAGTTTATAATAGCAGCGTCATAATGGGAGTCGATAAATTTTTTAATTTAAATTATTTAAAATATACCCCGTATACAAGCAATTGTGCAAGAGAATATAGTACTGGAGAACCGCTGAAATATTTGAAGGAAATAAAAATTTATATGAAATTAGCTAATTCTTTAAAATTAATTCTTATTCCCTATTTAGTTTATCATTTAAGCTTTAGTTGATCTCATTATCTCTAATTTGGATAAAGTTATGACGTAAATTATGTGTCCCATTTCTTTCTGGTCCTTATTTTGCCTTTTGTTTTTTAAATTTAATTTCGTTTTCCTTATTTTTAAACTCTTGTATACTATAATACCTATTTATAATTTTTATAGAAAATATAAGATATCTCGTTATTATTTTCAACAAATATTAAAAAATTTCAAAAAAACCTTCCAATAGCACATAAATATCGGTAGGGAAAGACAGAAACTTGAAAGCCTGGAATCAACAAAGGAGTAGCAAAACAAATTGGAATTATCATAAAAAGAATGGCTAAAGATCCAAATATTTTGCGTGTAACTAAAGGTCGGCGTATCAAAGTTAGTGCTCTCTCCATAGCAATCAGTGTTAATATAAGTAGATTTGCGAGGAAAAGGGACTGGAAAAATTCAAAATTTTATAATTTAGATCCCTTTATCATTTTCTATCATTTTCTAATTTATAAACATTTTCTCTATTTTTAGAAATATCATAAAGATCTATCTAAAAACTTTTTTCATCTGCTTATATTAATGTCAAACAAATTTTTTTTAATTAATCAAAAAATAAACACCTGTTGCGCAAAAGCATTCACGCGGCAAATTGTTCTACCAAACGTCCAAATACCACCTTTAAATATTTAATTAATTATCAAAACTAGTTTGAAATATTAAAATAAATTTAAAATTTAATTTTTAAAATTTATATCTAACCATTAGCTACACAAATGAGTGCCACAAATGAAATGAGGGAAACATCCAGTAAATTTAGTCTAAAATTTAAAATAAAATTTTTAAATTAAAATTATTAAACTTACAAAGATAACATACAAAACATCAAATTAAGTAAAGATGAACGTAATTTGTAACTAGAAATTATTAAATTAATTATAGTAAGAGCGAGGTAAAAGTTTAATCCCAGGCAGGCTTCGATCCTGCGACCTCCTGGCAGTTATTGCTAGGCGCTTTCGCTCACCACGTACAGGTGCTCTACCAACTGAGCTACCGGGACTCTGCTTTCACCTTCTCTTTTATTAGATCTTAAACCCCCGCAGTCAGCGTTTTAAATGCTAGCCAGCTGGATCTTTCTCTCCCTTACATTATCCATTTATTTTTTTAATGTCAAATATTAATTTTATATAGGTATTTTGATCAGTTTTCCTCTTGATCAAGAATGACTGGACAAATAATCAGGGTTATACTTCGAGATGGAGTTAAGGGGGATGTTAATGTAATGGAAAACTATAATCATTATGAAAATCATTCTGAAAAATATTTTCAGATTAGGCTGGAAAGATTAAACTATTAAGAACTTTATGTTATAAATAGTCCATTCTTTTTTTATTCCTTTAATTAATTTACCAAGTCAAAATAGTAACAAAAACAGCCATATTTAATAAAAAGGAAGCTATAACAATAATCCCCATTAAAATAGAGATTGCTGTAGAAAGCCCGGTAGTTGAAATTCTCTCTGGAATGGATACCATATTTGTGTTATAAAAATCAAATTGAATAGGTAAAGCAGTTAATAAATCTAGGCCGGTATTTAAAGTTGAATTTAAAGTATCGTTAAAGTAAATATTTTTGTTATTTGTTGTTATGTTTTCGTTCATAATCTGGCAAAAAATAATGAAGAAAAATAAAATTAATGAACGAGAAAATATTAATAAGAATTATTAATGGAGAAAAGAGAAGAAATAATGAAAGACACAAAATAGAGTATTTTAGAAGGTTTTAGACGGACAAGATGTGTGTAATTCGCTAATTAAATTTTTAAAAATTATATAACACCTACAGAAATTGAATAAATTAACGAAAAAAATATTCATGGACACAAAAAATAAAATATTCTTGTGTTTGGGCTGTTAAGAAAAATAAATTTAAATTAATTGGAGTCAAAGTTTTTTGAGCCATTTCCGATTACCGACAGTTCCGATTTTCGGCACCTCGTCATTTCAGAGCGATCTCTGCTGTCCAGCTTGATTTGTTAGACTCTTTAAATTTAATTTTTAAAAAAATTAAATTTAAAATTAAATAAAGAATTATTTTATTAAATTTATTTAAACACAAATAAACAATTAAAATTTTTTCTTGGCACAGAATGGCACTTAAATAACAAATTTTTTGATGTCTTAATTATTTTTAAATGAGGAATTAAACACGCTATTCGTTTCTATAGTGAAGTGTGTATTTTAAAATAAAAATAAATAATGAAATAAACAAAAAGAAATATTTAAAACAATAAATATTTTAAAGAAATTTTAATTTAAATTTCTTTTAATAATTTTATCAAAATAGAAATGTTAACCAAAAACAAAAAATCATTTTCCTTGGAATTTAGACTCTCTCCTATTTCCCCTCGCCGCTTTTACAATTTCGGCAGGGGCCTTTTCAACATTAATTTTTAAATGTTTGGGAACACATATTTTTGGATAATAAATGATGTATTTATTTTTTGATATTAAATTTTAATTTGAAATAAACGGTAAATTCATTAAATTTAATAAGTTAGCAACATTTACGATATATTTTTAATTTTTTGATTTTTAATAATTTAGAGAATAATTGATATTTAAAAATAAAAGAAAAATTTTTTTAATAAATAAAAAATTTTAAATTAAATCTTAACATTTAGATAACGAAAATGTTGAGGTAAATTATTAAATTTATTAACTTTTTTAATTTATAATATCCACGTAGTTTAAAATAAAATTAATTTAAATAAACACAAATTACATACAAATAAAATATACTTTGTGTCAAAAATTTATTTGAGACAATTTACATATGCGAAATTAATTTTAAAAAAATCTGTTCCTTTCTTTTCTACATATAAGAAAACCTTTAAAAGAAAAAAATTATTTTAAGGTAGAAATAAAAAAATTTTTTTAAATTTGTCCCTAACAATGACTTTCTGCCATAATTTTAGTTTTACATATTTAAATGGTCACCGTGGTAACGAAAAGGAAAAAAGTTTTTCCAATTATTGTTGGATATAATGCTTAATTTGTGACACAAAATAAAAATTTTTAAAAAAAGTAAAAAATGTTTAGACGTTCAGGGAAAGGTTATTTTAAGTAAATTATACTTGAATTTGGAAATTACTGAAGGATATTTTTGAATATTCTTTGAGTGTAATTAAAAATCTCACAAATGAAAAAAATTTGTAGTTATCAAACCGAAATTTTTCTGGAATTTAAAGAGATAAGGAACGAGCAAAAAAATATATTTTTTAGCTCACAATCACTTTGAAATTAAAATAAAGATCAATTATTACCTAAAAAATAAATTAATCAGGCCAAAGAAAGTCTTGGAGGCTGGCCCGAACTGAAAACTACAACTCTAACTATCGTACAACGATTATCTCCTATTGCACTTTTTAGTGGCCATAAAAATGGAATGGCGAACATTAAATGAGCCAGTTTTATCGCTTCTTTGGATGCGATAGTCAAATAATTTTAAATCAGGGAGGAAAAAAGGAGAATTCGAAATCTAAATTCGCATTTTTTAGATATTCAAGACAAATCACAAACGAAAGTAACAAAAAATATATCTATGACATTATTTTAAATTTTTATTCATCTTTATATATACTTCCAGGAACTCCAACGCCGTTTGCATCAACAACAGTATCAGGAACTGCAACTCCAATTTTGAAACTAGAAGCTTCTCCCGGTTCGATTTGCGTATCCATAACAGTGTCGACATCATTGAAGTCTTGATGATATTGAGTTTCGACGACTGTAGAAGCATCATTAAACTGTTTTTCTTCTTCTTTCAGTTCTTCATTTTCAACAGCAGAAGGAGGGGGCACTTCAACATCAACCTTGGAGTCTCTTAAAGAATTTTTTGTAGTTGATTGAGTTGAACGTAGATAACTGCCTTGACTTTCATCTTGCATAATTTGCTTGTCTTCTTCTTTTTTATCCTCTCTTCGAAACAAAATACAAAATAGAACGCAAACAATGCTTGCAAAAATTCTGAAAAATTATTAAATTAGACAAGGTAATTGTTACTCAAGAAAACTCACAAAACTACAACGCCACAAATAATCAAAACAATGGTAGTTGTAGACATTCTTGAAGGCTCTGTAGAAGTTGGAATCCTTGTAATCTCCACATCATCGTCAGTTGTAGTGTCTTCATTATCAGTTTTGTCGATATTTTGGGTTGTTGAAAATTCCAAATTTTTGTTCCCATCTGTTGAAGTTCCAAGTGTTGAGCTCTCAAGAACATCCGGAACAAGAATTTTAAAGTGTTCTTTGTCCTTAAAATATTTTTATTTTATGAGAAAAGAGTCAAGTTCCTCACAAATTTAATGAACATTTGGTCACATTTCAACATCGTTGCTTCTTTATTACATCCTAGTTTCGTCCCATTTATCTTACAACCTGCCCAAGAATTCTGCAAACTTTGTCGCATTGCTTTTATTGGCATAATATGGAAAGTAAAGAGATGGGTGAAGTTTTGATTATTGTTGATGTAATTATTGTCCAAAATCTTCCATTCTTCAGCCTTGCCAAGTTTTTCCTTCTTATAGCACTTTGTTGATAAATTAAAGAAGTTTTCTTCTTCGCTGAATGAAGCATAGCGGAATTCCTGCCCTCTAATCATAATCTTGAATGACGCTTCCTGCATACTAGGACTATTATTTTGCATGATATTTTGCCTATTTTCGTCACCAACTACGTTTAAATAAAGTTTAGAAAAATTTTTAAAGATCTTGCTACCTAGCTGAATGAAGTAACTAGGAACTCTCGATTTTCCAGACTTTGTGTCCATCCATCCAACAGAGTAGAAGGCTGTTGTATGCCAGCAATAAGTTTTCCTTTGGCATATTTTTGCACCCTCATCATTGCTACAGTCACTGGTACTATTCCTTGTTTTCGGTCCCTCTTTCAGTTCTTCGAATTCATCTCCTCTATTGCTGTAGGTAAACGATATGCTAAATGAAATAAATTTAATTTTGTAAATCAAATTATTTACAAATTATCTGGGACTAGATTATCTTTCGTGATACACTCGGATAGATTGCCAAAGATGCCAAATTCCAATAAGATTTGCCCTTCATTCTTTGTAACCAAATCAACAGAGCAGCCAGACTCAGTCGTTTTGGAATTTTTGGTGTACCAAAGAATGCTGTTAAATGAGGGGATTTAAATAAATTAATGTAAAAATATTTACATATTTCCGTCGTTGTCCAAAGTGACATTACACGCGCCCTCCAGCTTCCTGTATCGTTCAAGATCTGTGTCGTTTTCGGCAATCCTCGTATTGTTTTTGAGCTCAATAATTGTCTCGTTAACCAACACATGCTTGCCTAGTCCGACTTCTTCACTTTGAACAAATCCGAAAACCAGAAGAATTGAAATGCACAGAACGATGGTGGAGACATACAACATTCCAAAAGCCTTTGAATTGCAAATTCGCATCACGACTAAATTGAAGCTGCCGATTCAGAAAAAATAACGTTGATCTATATATGAATTTGAGAATGATTTGGTAGAATATTTAGCTTTTATAGTATGTTTACAGTGTTCATTAATATATAGAATTTTTGCCCAATAAATTTCGTCACGACAGAAAGTCTAAAACATAAGGCGAAAGTTCGCATTCTTAGACACACACAAAATTTATGTTGGAACCTAGAAAGATTTTTACACTTTTTTATATTTACATTACTGTAATTTATTTCATTCATTCTTATGTATGAATTGAGACAAAACATATGCTAATTATTTTTTAACTGATTTGATCCATAAGCGGATTCAGAATGAGGAAGAAGAGATGAAAATTCGAAATTCCAAAATTTATTTACGTACTCTAGCTTAAATAAAATACATCAAATAACAACAATATCAACAAAAAATAACAACAACAAAAATAGATCTACTAATTTATATATTATTCTTCTACTTCTTTATTACTCTTCATTAACGCTATCAGTAATTTCAACGTCAGATTGTGTATTATGAATAAGCGGATCTTCTTTAACATCGAGGTCCTGATGAACAGTATTTTTGCTAATCAAAGCATCAGAAACAGTTACGTCAGATTTAACAGAAAAATCGTTGTCGTGCTTTACTTCAATACAAGTTTTTGTGTCAAGAAAAGTATCAGGAACTCCAACACAAGTTTTCGTACCAACAGAAGTATCAGGAAGTGCAATACAAGTTTTGAGGTTGGAAGCTTCTTCCGGTTGTTCCATTTGTGTAGCCACAACAGAGTTAACATCGTTAAAGTCTTGATATTGAGTTTCGACGACTGTAGAAGCATCATTAAAAGATTTTTCTTCTTCTTTCTGTTCTTTTCCAGATACATGGGAAGGCATTTCAACGTCAACATTGGAGTCCTTTGTAGGTTTATTTGTAGTTGATTGAGTTGAACGTATATTAGTGCCTTGACTGTATTTAGTGCCTTCATTTTGTTTTTCTTCTTCTTTTTCTCCTCGAAACAGAATACAAATCAGAACGCAAACAAAACTTGTCAAACACCTGAAAATTTAAAATACGTAGATGCGAATTTTATCCAAGAAAACTCACAAAACTACAACGCCACAAATAATCACAACAATGATAATTTTAGACATTCCTGAAGACTCTGTAGCAGTTGGAATCCTCGTAACTTCTACTTTATCAGTAGTAGTAGTATCTACATCGTTTGTAGTGATGATTTTTGGAGATTGTGTAGTTGAAACATCCAAAGTTTCGTTGCCATCTGTTGAATTTCCATTTTCTGCTACTGGAACATCCGGAACAAGAATTTTGAAGTGTTCTTTGTCCTTAAAATATTTTTATTTTATGAGAAGAGGAAAGTTCCTTACAAATTTAATGCTTATATTGTCACATTTCAACAATGCTGCCTCTTTATCACAGCCTGGTTCTGCTGGATTTTTCTTACAGCCTCCCCAAAAGTTTTGCATACTTTGACGCATCGCTTTTATCGGCATAATGTTGAAAGTGAAGAGATGGGTGAAGTTTTTATCGTTTGTGTTGTTTATGTAATTATTGTCCACAATCTCCCACTTTTCGGCTTTGAGATGTTTTTCCTCCTTGTAGCACCATGTATTAGAAAAATTAAAAAACTTCTTGTCCATTGCAAATCGGAATTCTTGCCCTTTAATCATAAGCTTGACTGGTGATACTTTCTGTGTAGTATACGTAGAATAAATTCTTGGATCACCAACTAAGTTTTAAAATATATAAAAACGTATTAGACATTTTGCTACCTGGAAGCAATACGCTTCTATATTCTGATTTATCTTTTAGCACCCATGCAACAGAGTAAAACGCTTTTGTTTTTATACAAGTACCCTTTTTCTCGCACTTTTTCTTATCACTACAGTCACTGCTATCGCCAGATTTAGGACCATCTTTGAGCTCTTCGAATTCACTTCGATTAATGCTATATGAAAATGATATCCTGAATAAAATAAATTTGCTTTTTTAATAATTATACTATATTATACGTACATGTTATCAGAATTATGCATGATACACTCGGATAGATTGCCAGAGTGTGAGATACCAAATTCCAATAAAATTTGCTCTTCTTTCGTTGTAACCAAATCAACAGAACAGCCAAACTCAGTCGTGCTGGAGTTTTTGGAGTACCAAAGAATGCTGTTAAATGAGGGGATTTAAATAAATTAATGTAAAAATATTTACATATTTCCATCGTTGTCCAAAGTAACATCACAAGCTCCCGGCAGCTTCTTGTATTGTTCAAGATCCGTGTCGTTTTCGGCAATCCTCGTATTGTTTTTGAGCTCAATAATTGTCTCGTTAACCAACACATGCTTGCCAAGTCCGACTTCTTCACATTGAACAACAAATCCGAAAACCAAAAGAATTGAAATGCACCGAATGATGGAGGAGGCAGAGACCATTTGAAGTGTGTTTAAAATAAAAACTCAAATCCCGACTGAATTGACGTTGATTAGGAAGAAAGGACGTTGATCTATGTTGCAATTGGAGAATGATTTGGTAGAATACTTAGCTTTTATATTATTACATTGTCTAATGATAATTAAATATACTCTCCTACTTTTTAAGAAATGTTCGAGATCAGACTGTTCGACATGGCACGATGTCAGTCTCATCATACATATTATTTAATAACATTAGCTAAACAATAGAATCCAATTACATTGTTGAAAAAAGATAGGACCAAACGCACTAATTTTCCTTTCTTCAAATTATCTTTCTAATTTTACAATTTATACAAAAACATTAACAGAAATTACTGTTTAATTTATCCTCTATCAGATGAATAAGAAATCTCCACCTTTATTAACAATTCAGTTTACAAAAAAATCCAAAATAAACACTACTTGATATTCGTGTGGAAAAAAAGGATAGGGCCAAGCAATAAAAAATTAAAAATACCATTTTTTGTTCTCGATGAAGATTTAATAATTTCGATTTTCTTTTCTGCTTAGTACCGATAGAAATTCTCATGCAAATTTTTACAGAATTTTAAGAAAAATGGACGATAATAAAATAAATGATATTAAGTGGAAAAATGGATAAAAATATAAACCAAATTCGGCAAACACGCCAAGACCAAAACGCTATAAATCGCCCAGAAATGAACGCCAAACACC
The DNA here is from genome assembly GCA_036172945.1 of Meloidogyne incognita. Classification (NCBI taxonomy): domain Eukaryota; kingdom Metazoa; phylum Nematoda; class Chromadorea; order Rhabditida; family Meloidogynidae; genus Meloidogyne; species Meloidogyne incognita. The sequence continues at coordinate 6,043,325 of JARQAC010000001.1, forward strand.
ATTACGCTCAGCACTAACCATGAACCTGCAAGTATTTCCCGGCCATTTTTTCTTTAATTTTAGGTTTAGAAAAGTTTGAAGAATATTTTCGATATTATTGTATTTTTATGATTTTTGAAGGTCTTTTTTCTTTCGAAAAAGCTTTAATTACAATTGAGTAAGGTTTAGGAGGTTGATAGACAAAAAATTGAAGACAAAAATTTCCATTTTTAGACAAGCAGTTAAAATTTTAGGTTTAGAACTTGAAATAGTTTTTATGTCTATCCCCATATTTACATTAGATTATTGTATTTTTTCTAACTATTTAGAATTGAGATAAAATAATATTGAGGAAGTAAGAATGGGAAGTCGAAATTAAAAATTACCAAATTTATTTACACAGTACATAACAGCATAAATGAAATACAACAAATTTTTGCATACATACAGATTATATATCAACAAAAATATACTACCTATCTACTAATTTATATATTATTCTTCTACTTCTACATTAATCTTCATTAACACTATCAGGAACTTCCACGCCAGATTTTGCATTATGAATAATCGGATCTTCTGCAACAACGAGGTCTTCATGAAAGGTGTTTGTGCTAATCAAAGTATCAGGAACAGTTACGTCAGATTTTACAGAAAAATCGTTGTCGTGCTTAGCTCCAATGCCTTCCATATCAATAAAAGAGTCAGGGACTGCAACTCCAGTTCTGGCATTAGAAGGTTCTCCTGGTTCGATTTGTGTATTTTCAACAGTGTCGACATCATTGAAGTCTTGTTTTTCTTCTTCTTTATCTTCTGTTTGTTCTCCAGTTTCTTCTTCGATAGTAGCAGCAGGTGGCATTTCAACGTCAGGATTGGAGTCTGTTGTAGACATATTTGTTGTTGATTGTGTTGAATGTGGATTACTGTATTGACTTTCTTCTTGTTTACTTTGTCCGTTTTCTTCTTTTTTCTTTCCTCGAGACAATGTGCAAAACAGAACAACAACAATGCTTACAAAAACCCTGAGAATTTAAAATATAGGTAAATTGAATATTATCCAGGAAAACTCACAAAACTACAATGCCAGAAATAATAAACACAATGGTAGTTGTAGACATTCCAGAAGGCTTGGTAGCAGATGGCATCTTTGTATCGGTAGTAGGTGATGTCTTTGTATTGATAGTAGGTGATGACTTTGTAACCTCTATACCGTTAGTAGTTGTAGTGGTGTTTAATTCACTTCTAGTGTCCATATTTTGTGTTGTTGAAACAGACAAATTTTTGCTCCCAACTGTTGAACTTCCGAGTGTTGAGCTCTCAAGATCATCCGGAACAAGAATTCTGAAGTGGTCTTTGTCCTGAAAATATTTTTATTTTGAGAAAGAGAAAAGTTCCTTACAAATCGAATGAACATTTTTTCACATTTCAACAATGTTGCTTCTTTATCACAGCCTGGATTTGTCTCATTTATCTTACAACGTGCCCAAAAATCCTGCAAACTTTGTCGCATCGCTTTTATTGGCATAATGTTGAAAGTGAATAAATGCGTGAAGTTTTGATTTTTGTTGATGTAATTATTGTCAACAATCATCCACTCTTCTGGCTTCCGATGTTTTTCTTCTTTGTAGCACATTGTTTCTAACTTAAAAAATTCTTTGGATGCTAACTCATAGCGGAATTCTTTCCCTCTAACCGAAAGCTTGAATGACGCGTCATTGGATGATTCGTTGATCGAAAGTTCGCCTAGAAAACTTGGCTTATCAGCAACTAAATATAAAAAATATGAACGTTTAAAAATTATGTTACCGGGCTGCAAGAAGTAATTAAAAAGAAATGATCGTGGAAATATCTGATGCATCACTCCAATAGAATAAAAGGCTGTTGTACTCCAGCAATCACCTCCTACTGCTTCATTCTTGCAATAGGTATAATTAGCACAATTATCTTTACTCCCCGATTTAGGACCATTTTTCAGTTCTTCGAATTCACTTACATTCATGCTGTAGGAAAACGATATCCTAAATAAAACAAATTTTATTTTTTATGTAAGGATTTGCATATATACATATTATATGAGATAAATTCTTGTTGCGTGATACAGTCAGATATATTGGTGAAATCTAAGATTCCAAATTCCAATAAGATTTGACCTTCATTCTTTGTAACCAAATCAACAGAACAGCCAAACTCAGTCGTGTTGGAATTTTTGGAGTACCAAAGAATGCTGTTAAATGAGGGGATTTAAATAAATTAATGTAAAAATATTTACATATTTCCATCGTTGTCCAAAGTGACATCACAAGCTCCCGGCAGCTTCCTGTATTGTTCAAGATCCGTGTCGTTTTCGGCAATCCTCGTATTGTTTTTGAGCTCAATAATTGTCCCGTTAACCAACACATGCTTGCCAAGTCCGACTTCTTCACATTGAACAACAAATCCGAAAACCAGAAGAATTGCACTAAACCGCAAGAAAAAAGATGTTGAAGTCATTCCAAGAGCTTTTGAATTGATGTTGTCGACTCGAAGAAAGAAATGTTTTTGATGTTTTGTTGGAATACGAATTTTAGATTTTAAATGCTTTTATAGTAAGTCCTACATAATTTCAAACCTTTTTAACAAAATAAAATTACATGAAGAGTGATAACTTGTAATGAAATAACATTCTAGTTTTTCTCGTTTTAATCCAAAATTTTAAAAATCATAATTGATGTTGAACACATTCTAAATATTTTTTAAATGCTTGAATATAATATTAACCGAAGATGTAATCAAAGCAATCTTCTAATTTAGTCATTAATCAGATTTTGATTTTAATGTTTTGTTTTATTTAAAAATATTGTTAAAATACCCTAATCTTTTCTTAAAAATTTATTTAATAAAAGCTTAGCCCTTACTCCTCCAAATAGAATTTCCAATTTTCTAGCCCCAAACCTCTTCCTGGAGGGTGGTGCCACTCTTTTTTTTTATTATTTTAGTAAACTCAAAAATATTAGTCCAATAAATTCCATTAATATTATGAATTTTCTGGGATATGTATCTCTAGCGGATTTATTGGAACTTATAAATTCTAACGAATGACATAAAAACTAACTAAAGTCGATTTAATTAAATTTAATAAATTTAAAATAATCATACAAACCTTCATTAAATATTTATTATTTTAGTAAACTCAAAAAATATTAGTCCAATTAATTCTACTAAAATTATTTTTATTTTTCTTACACTACTACATTAACGGGCAAATTTTTAAAACTTTTTACGAACAATTTTACAACAATAATTTCTTCCTTTTTTATTTTAAAAATAATTTAAAAGGAAATAAAAACCTATAAATAAATATTTATTTATACATATTAAAATTTAAACAAAAATAATTTTTTAATTTAAAAAAATGTTGGCACAACAAGCTGTCTTTATAAGTTTAATTATTATTTTGTTTTTTATTATGATGATAATTGATGAAATTGGAGGTTAAATATTTAGTAATTATTTTTTTATTTAAATTATTTTTATAAATTTAAAATTTAACAAAATAAAATTAGGTAATTATCTCTTGAATTTTATTTATAAACGAAAGAAATATTGCTTAAATATGAATAAATTCGAATCTCGTTTCTGATTTAATTATTTTTTTTATTTAAATTATTTTTAAAAATCTTTAAAATTTAACAAAAACAAAATTAATTTTAAAATCTTTTAAATTTCCCTTAAAAAGGAAGGAAATGTTGCTTAAATCTGAATAAATTCGAATCTCGTTTCTGAAAAAAATGTAAAGTATGAGGACGAGATCTTAAATTAAGGGTATCGTTTAGTTACTTTCCCTATCCGGCGGCTAGCAAATATTTTAAATTGAGGTGTTGAGGTTGAGGTTTTAAATACTATTCTAAAAATAAATTTGGTTCTATTTAAATTAATATGGTCGTATTATTTAATTTAAAATCATTTTATCAATTAATTTTATTTTTAGCTCCATACTGCAACGAAAAGAAAGATTGTGCCCCTCTAGCTATACTTCATGGGACAAATTGTGTTAAACATCGATGCGCGCCATAAAATGAAAAAATATTTGAATAATATATTAAATGATAAATAGTTTTAAAATTTTTATATAATTACATTTGATAAATTTAAAAAAATTTTTATGTATTAACCTGTAAGTCAAAAGATGGGAATAAGCGCAAAGGATAATCACCAGGGTTGTCCTTTGTCCTTTCAAAAAAAGGGCAAAAATAATTACAACCCTGATAATCACTAAACTGCAAAAACAAATAATGCAGAATATACGGCCGCCACTCAAAAAATGTTATAGAATCCAAAAAATGCAAAAAAACTTGAAAATAAATTAACCATTACCGATTTGTATTTTTAAAACTTTTGTTCATTTTTTTGCCATTGAGATATTTTTTGAATGATTTTTGGATTTCTTTGATTATCATTTCAATTACTTTTATTGTATTTTAACACTATTATTTTGTTTAAATTTATTTTAATTAAATAATTAAAATAAATTATTTTAAAATTTATTTAAAAATAAAAGGAAAAAGAATATTAATTGACAGAAAGCTACATTCAAAGAAAATATTAAGTGTATTTAATTATCTATAAATTCAAAAGATTCTTCAATCATCTTAAGGACAGGAGCCGTGATCACAATCTCCACCACAACATGGTAACGAACCACATGTAACACCAGCACCAACACATGTGCGACAAGTAGTTCCTTCACAGTAAGCTCCGTAGCAACATCCGGCGTTTTTAGAACATCCATTTTTTTGTCCAACAGGAGGACAGTTTCCTTTTTTAAAACATTGATAAGTATTTATTTTTGTTTGTTTGCAAGTCAAGCCTTTGTTGCATGGGTGGCCATCATGATCGTCATTGTCGCAGCCAATCTGAACACTAAACATAACATATTGGAATGAAAATAATGAAAATAAAAAAAGAATATTTATTGACGACATTTTTTGAATAAATTTAATATTTAATTTTTAATAAAAAAACAAAAATATGCTAAAATAAAATAGGTAATATTTTTAATAAATTAAAAGTAAAAATTAAATATAAAAATTATTATAAATAACAGGGAAGGAAAAAAGTTTCCTAAAAAAATTAAATTTTAATTAAATAAATTATTAAATATATTTAATGAAGCTTTTTTATATTTTTTGTTGGATAAAATAATAAATTTAAATAAAACTTTTCTATTGGGATATTTTTGCAAAAATTTTTTATTATCTATTTTACATTTCTTGGGAAACTTTTTTTGTTTATTTAATTCTAAAAATAGACATATGTACATATTCATAAAATTTTTTGTGAATGTTAAAATATTTAATTATTGTTTATATTCAGTAAATTTTTTTGACGAATCAGTGGTAAATAATTGAAGATTATTTAAAAATATTAAAGCGCTGAATTTTGCATGGTAAAATAAAGTTGTAGAACCGTTTGGTTATTATATGTTTTTAGCATTATAGGGCAGAGAAGAATTCAGCTGGCTGTGATCTAAAGCGCTTAATAGGCGGGGGTCTAAGATCTATTAAAAGATAATGTTTAAAGCAGCGCCCGGTAGCTCATCAGTAAAGCACCTGTATGTGGAGAACGACTGCGTCAAGCAGTAACTGGCAGGAGAACGCAAACTTTTGCCTCGCTCATTCTGTGTATTAACTTTTAGTTGAATGTAATAATCTCTATATTTATTTACTCCATTTATATAGATGGACTTTCTTGCAATTTCGTCATTTTTTACACTCTTAAGAATAAATTAATATATAAAAATATTTTCTAAAGACTTTTTCTAAACTTTGGAGATTATTTTTGCAGCGAACTGGATGAAGGAAAGATTCCTAATATCTGGAAAAAATCTATTATTATTCCTATTTTTAAAAAAGGAGATAAATCAAATCCTGATAACTATAGACCTGTTTCTATCACATGCTGCATGTGTAGAATTATGGAAAAAATATTGTCAAAATACATAACAAATTTTTTAATGATAAATAGCTTAATAAATGAAAATCAATTTGGATTTATTCAAAAAAGATCAACAACAACGCAATTTATTACAACACTAGAAGATTGGTATGATGCAATGTTTAAAAAAAAGAATATAGATTGCATTTTTATTGATTTTAAAAAAGCATTTGATTCGGTTCCACATGATCTCCTATTAAAAAAGCTCTATGATATTGGGATTCGGGGAAAAATAATCAAATGGATTGCAGAATTTTTGTCATATAGGACTTTTGAAGTAAAAATTGTTAATGAGGTATCACAAACAAGAAAAATTACATCCGGTGTTCCTCAGGGTTCAGTTCTAGGACCTCTACTATTTTTGATTTACATAAATGACCTTCCTGAGGTTATGCCAAAGGAAATAAAAATTAAAATGTTTGCTGATGATGTAAAAATATATAATGTTCATAGTAATAAAATTGAAAGAAACCATTTAAACCTTGCAATAAAAAAATTGAAGAATGGTCTAAATTATGGAAAATTGATATTTCACCTAATAAAACATTTATTATGCATATTGGAAAAAATAACCCTAAAGATCAGTATAAAATAAATGCAAATATTATAAATGAAGTTGAATCAATACGAGATTTAGGGATTATTATTGATAATAAATTAAAATTTGATATACATTTAAATAAAATAATACAAAGAGTTTATTCTAGAATGAGGTTTGTTTTCAATGTTATTAAATCTAGAACTACTGGAACATGGATTACCATCTACAAAAGTTATATAAGGCCACTTTTAGAGTACTCACCTGAAGCATGGAATCCATTGCAAAAAAGCGAAATAACTAGATTAGAAAAATGTCAGAAATACTATACTAAAATTTTATTTAAAAAATGTAGACTTCCATACGTCGAGTATTTTAATAGGTTAGAATACCTTAAAATTCAAACACTAGAAAATAGGAGAAAAATTTCTGATCTAGTTTTAACCTACAAAATTTTAAATGGGTATACCCATTTTAATCCCACCAAATTTTTCAATTTATCCAACAGAAGAAATGAATCCTCTAAAATTAGAATTCTTTCTAAAGGTCAAAACAAATTTAGTTCAAAATCCTTTGTAAATAGAGTAACTAAAAATTGGAATGTCCTTGATAGTCAAACTATATTAGCCAATTCCCCATTATCCTTTAAAAATAAATTAAAATCCATATTGGTGCAATAATTAAAAAAAATATTTTTTTGTGTACAGGCCAACCCTATTTATTATTCAAGTTTTAATTTTTTAAATGAAAAAGGAGGAAAAAATATATATATATTAAAAAAAAATTTAATCAAGCAGTTCCAAAAATTTAAAAAATCAAAAGTTATTTACCTATTCAGACTCTATTATACAATAAATTGGCATTTTGTATATTTTTCAAAAAATCGATTTATTACAAAATATATACATATATTTTTTCCTTATTTTTCCTTTTTAATGCAATTAAATGTTTTTTTTTATTTTTTATTTAAATCAATTATTTTAGACTTTAAAACCTTTATTTTGACTTTTGTTGTTTTTTAAGCCTATAAGTTTCTTATATTTCAATTTATATTTAAAATTAATCTAATTTTCAAGGCAATCTTTTTTTGACAATTTAAGCCTTCTTTTTTGACCTTAATTGGGTAAACAATGGCAACAAAAAGAAAACAAGCCAATTCAAATGTTTCTCCAATTGGAAATGACAACAAAAGACATTTTCTTAATCAATTATCTGAATTAAATCAAAAAACAACAGAAATTGAACAAGACTCTAATATTCCGGCTTATGCTCAACAAATGCTTAAACAAATGTCAGCACTTCTGCAGCTTGCAGGTTCAATTATTGGAGATCAAGTAATGGTGGCCGATGCAATTGAAGAGGACCGACGACAACACAGTGTTGTTTTTTCTGGAATCAAAGAAAGCAAGGCAACAACACCAACACAAAAAGCTACTGAAGACAAACAACAAATAATTAAATTATTGGACTTGTGTGATGTGGAATGTCTTCCAGTAAAAGTATACAGAATGGGAACAACGAAAGAACATGGAAACCGCCTTATTAAAGTTGAATTACCAACACGTTGGCATGTGCGACGTCTTCTTGGTGCAAAAAAGAAAATGGCTGATGGTATTAAGGTTAGAGAATCTTTAAATAAGACTCAATTAGCTGAAAGGGCTCATTTAATTTCGTATTGTAGGGACAGATATAAATCTGATCCCAATTGTAATTGTGTAATTTTTGGTGGTCATGTTATGACCAGGGATGAAATTCCCCGGTTCCGTAAGGATCCGGGGAATTTCATCTGTGCTTGTCATAATAAATAGGGGGAGCCTGCCACTTACACAAAAAATAACGGTTTAACAAAAAAGGGTTTCCAGAAATTATCTAATGTTAATAAAAATTTACGACTAAAAATAAATAATTTAAATCCTGGTAATTTTGAAGGTATAAAATGTGGATTGGCTAATATAAGGTCTTTAAATAAAAAAACTGATGAAATAACTCTTGCCCTTGACAATTTTCAATTAGATGTATTAGGATTAACTGAAACTTGGTTAAATAAGGATGAAAGCCTAAATTTTCTAGATCTAAAAATTATGGAAAAATACAATACTATAGTTTCTAATAGGGAAAAGAAAGGAGGGGGGTGTGCTCTAATAATTGATAAGAAATTCTCTTATTTAATAAAACACAGTCTATCAAAATTTAACTCTGAAATTCTTCATATTCAAATCTGTAATTCGAAATGTCTAAATTTAATTCTTGTATATAGACCTCCTGACACCAGTCTTTACCAGACTAAGAAACTTTTAAATTTTTTAGAAGAATTATTAACCTATAATTGTATGTTTTTTGGGGATTTTAATTTTGGAAACAAAGATATAAAATGGATTAATTCTGTTCCTTATGCTAAATCAAAAATAGGAGAATTATTTTATGAATTTTTTAACAGAAATAATTTTGAATCTGTAATTAATTTTGCAACTAGAGATAACGCATGTTTAGATCTCTGTTTGACTAACCAATATCAACTTTTTTCAAATGTTTTAAACCAAGGAAAATTTTTCTCATCTGATCATGACTTTATTACATTTGGGATTAAATATCCACAAGCTAAAACTAATACACAATTTATAAAATATAGACAATTTAATACTAATCAAATAAAATTACTTAATTTATATTTATCCTCTATTATACCAAATCTACATACTTTTAATTTTTATGTAGAGGATAAATATAATAATTTAACTAAGATTATAAATGAAGGATTAGAACAATTTTGTCCAATAAAAATTTTAACTAAGAAAGAAAAGGTTCACAAATATCCTGCACATTTGCTAGCTTCCATAAAAGAAAAGAAAAGATTATATAAGCTTCAAAAATTAGATAAAATTAATTTTGAAGAAAAATATAAAAGTATCTCACTACACATTAAAATTCAAACTAAAAATTTCTTTGCTAAACAGCAGAATAGAATTATTAATAATAATCGTATGAATATTTTTAACTATATGAGAAAATTTAAGTTAATAGATAATCAAATTCCTGCAATAACTTTTGAAAATAAAATTATTAATAACTCATATGATAAATCTGAAGTATTTGCACAACTTTTCCAAACAAGCCTTGTAATAGTAATGATCTACCAAAGTATAATGTTGAAGGATTTGACTCAAATAATCAGAAACATATTCTAACAGATATTAACTTTGACATAACAGATGTTATTTCGATTTTAAAAAAGCTACCTAATAAAGATGGAACTTCTCCAGATGGAATAAGTTATAAGATTATCAAAAATTCATATCTAATTCTAGCACCCTATTTATTAGATTTTTTCGAATATCACTGGATGAAGGAAAGATTCCTAATATCTGGAAAAAATCTATTATTATTCCTATTTTTAAAAAAGGAGATAAATCAAATCCTGATAACTATAGACCTGTTTCTATCACATGCTGCATGTGTAGAATTATGGAAAAAATATTGTCAAAATACATAACAAATTTTTTAATGATAAATAGCTTAATAAATGAAAATCAATTTGGATTTATTCAAAAAAGATCAACAACAACGCAATTTATTACAACACTAGAAGATTGGTATGATGCAATGTTTAAAAAAAAGAATATAGATTGCATTTTTATTGATTTTAAAAAAGCATTTGATTCGGTTCCACATGATCTCCTATTAAAAAAGCTCTATGATATTGGGATTCGGGGAAAAATAATCAAATGGATTGCAGAATTTTTGTCATATAGGACTTTTGAAGTAAAAATTGTTAATGAGGTATCACAAACAAGAAAAATTACATCCGGTGTTCCTCAGGGTTCAGTTCTAGGACCTCTACTATTTTTGATTTACATAAATGACCTTCCTGAGGTTATGCCAAAGGAAATAAAAATTAAAATGTTTGCTGATGATGTAAAAATATATAATGTTCATAGTAATAAAATTGAAAGAAACCATTTAAACCTTGCAATAAAAAAATTGAAGAATGGTCTAAATTATGGAAAATTGATATTTCACCTAATAAAACATTTATTATGCATATTGGAAAAAATAACCCTAAAGATCAGTATAAAATAAATGCAAATATTATAAATGAAGTTGAATCAATACGAGATTTAGGGATTATTATTGATAATAAATTAAAATTTGATATACATTTAAATAAAATAATACAAAGAGTTTATTCTAGAATGAGGTTTGTTTTCAATGTTATTAAATCTAGAACTACTGGAACATGGATTACCATCTACAAAAGTTATATAAGGCCACTTTTAGAGTACTCACCTGAAGCATGGAATCCATTGCAAAAAAGCGAAATAACTAGATTAGAAAAATGTCAGAAATACTATACTAAAATTTTATTTAAAAAATGTAGACTTCCATACGTCGAGTATTTTAATAGGTTAGAATACCTTAAAATTCAAACACTAGAAAATAGGAGAAAAATTTCTGATCTAGTTTTAACCTACAAAATTTTAAATGGGTATACCCATTTTAATCCCACCAAATTTTTCAATTTATCCAACAGAAGAAATGAATCCTCTAAAATTAGAATTCTTTCTAAAGGTCAAAACAAATTTAGTTCAAAATCCTTTGTAAATAGAGTAACTAAAAATTGGAATGTCCTTGATAGTCAAACTATATTAGCCAATTCCCCATTATCCTTTAAAAATAAATTAAAATCCATATTGGTGCAATAATTAAAAAAAATATTTTTTTGTGTACAGGCCAACCCTATTTATTATTCAAGTTTTAATTTTTTAAATGAAAAAGGAGGAAAAAATATATATATATTAAAAAAAATTTAATCAAGCAGTTCCAAAAATTTAAAAAATCAAAAGTTATTTACCTATTCAGACTCTATTATACAATAAATTGGCATTTTGTATATTTTTCAAAAAATCGATTTATTACAAAATATATACATATATTTTTTCCTTATTTTTCCTTTTTAATGCAATTAAATGTTTTTTTTTATTTTTTATTTAAATCAATTATTTTAGACTTTAAAACCGTTATTTTGACTTTTGTTGTTTTTTAAGCCTATAAGTTTCTTATATTTCAATTTATATTTAAAATTAATCTAATTTTCAAGGCAATCTTTTTTTGACAATTTAAGCCTTCTTTTTTGACCTTAATTGGGTAAACAATGGCAACAAAAAGAAAACAAGTCAATTCACATGTTTCTCCAATTCAAAATCCAATTGGAATTAAAAGAAGGAATTACAAATAAAAATTATATATCATACATAATTTATTATTTTTTGTCATATTTTTTGTCATGTTTTATACCTATTGTTATTTTATTGTCAATGTGTAAGTGGTTTCCCCCTTCATTGACATTTTTTTGAATAAATAAATAAATAAATGATAATTGAAGAAATTGGAGGTTAAATATTTAATTATTTTTTAATTTAAATTATTTTTATAATTTTAAAATTTAACAAAACAAAATTAATTTTAAAATCTTTTAAATTTCCTTTAAAAAAGGAAGGAAATATTGCTTAAATATGAATAAATTCGAATCTCGTTTCTGAAAAAATGTAACGTAAAAGGACGATACCTTAAATTAAGGGTATCGTTTAGTTACTTTCCCTATCCGGCGGCTAGCAAATATTTTAAATTGAGGTGTTGAGGTTGAGGTTTTAAATACTATTCTAAAAATAAATTTGGTTCTATTTAAATTAATATGGTCGTATTATTTAATTTAAAATCATTTTATCAATTAATTTTATTTTTAGCTCCATACTGCAACGAAAAGAAAGATTGTGCCCCTCTAGCTATACTTCATGGGACAAATTGTGTTAAACATCGATGCGCGCCATAAAATGAAAAAATATTTGAATAATATATTAAATGATAAATAGTTTTAAAATTTTTATATAATTACATTTGATAAATTTAAAAAAATTTTTATGTATTAACCTGTAAGTCAAAAGATGGGAATAAGCGCAAAGGATAATCACCAGGGTTGTCCTTTGTCCTTTCAAAAAAAGGGCAAAAATAATTACAACCCTGATAATCACTAAACTGCAAAAACAAATAATGCAGAATATACGGCCGCCACTCAAAAAATGTTATAGAATCCAAAAAAAGCAAAAAAACTTGAAAATAAACGAACTATTACCAATTTGTATTTTTAAAACTTTTGTTCATTTTTTTGCCATTGAGATATTTTTTGAATGATTTTTGGATTACTTTGATTATCATTTCAATTACTTTTATTGTATTTTAACACTATTATTTTGTTTAAATTTATTTTAATTAAATAATTTAAATAAATTATTTTAAAATTTATTTAAAAATAAAAGGAAAAAGAATATTAACTGACAGAAAGCTAGGTAATTCTTGCGTTCGTATACCCCATCCTTTTTCCTTCCTCAAAGTATTAAAAAATGGTCAGTCTTTTATCTGATTATAGAACTCGTCGAGCTGTGTAGAATGACACCAAAATCAACCCCCGGTCTTAACTTTGGGCCGAGATACAGACCCCCGAAAATTGAAAAATAAAAGGGTGGACCAAGCTCATTTTTTGGGCTAAAATTGGATTAAACAAATAAAAGCTCATTCGAAAGAGCTTGTCAAGCTGATTCGAATGACATCAAAATCAACATAATTGAACAAGATTTGACAAAGTTATGACATAAAGTAATCCTATTGTAGTCGGTGAGACGCTTTTGCAAAACCTTTCGCTTTGCGCAGGGTTTTTGTCTGTATCTCGGGCCAAAGTTAAGATTTGGTTGTTGATTTGGTGTCATTCTACACAGCTCGACGAGTTCTATAATCAGATAAAAGACTGACCATTTTTTAATACTTTGTGGAAGGAAAAAGGATGGGGTATACGAACGCAAGAATTACCGAAAGCTACATTCAAAGACAATATTAAGTGTATTTAATTATCTATAAATTCAAAAGATTCTTCAATCATTTTAAGGACATGAGCCATTATCACAATCTCCACCACAACATGGTAACGAACCACATGTAACACCAGCACCAACACATGTGCGACAAGTAGTTCCTTCACAGTAAGCTCCGTAGCAACATCCGGCGTTATTAGAACATCCATTTTTTTGTCCAACAGGAGGACAGTTTCCTTTTTTAACACATTGATAAGTATTTATTTTTGTTTGTTTGCAAGTCAAGCCTTTGTTGCATGGGTGGCCATCATGCTCGTCAGTGTCGCAGCCAATCTGAACACTAAACATAACATATTGGAATAATAATAATGAAAATAAAAAAAGAATATTTATTGAAGACATTTTTTGAATAAATTTAATATTTAATTTTTAATAAAAAAACAAAAATATGCTAAAATAAAATAATATTTTTAATAAATTAAAAGTAAAAATTAAATATAAAAATTATTATAAATAACAGGGAAGGAAAAAGTTTCCTAAAAAAATTAAAATTTAATTAAATAAATTATTAAATATATTTAATGAAGCTTTTTTATATTTTTTGTTGGATAAAATAATAAATTTAAATGAAACTTTTCTATTGGGATATTTTTGCAAAAATTTTTTATTATCTATTTTACATTTCTTGGGAAACTTTTTTTGTTTATTTAATTCTAAAAATAGACATATTCATAAAATTTTTTGTGAATGTTAAAATATTTAATGATTGTTTATATTCAGTAAATTTTTTGACGAATCAGTGGTAAATAATTGAAGATTATTTAAAAATATTAAAGCGCTGAATTTTGCATGGTAAAATAAAATTAAATTAAGTTGTAGAACCGTTTGAGTTATTATATGTTTTTAGCATTATAGGGCAGAGAGGAATCCAGCTGGCTGTGATCTAAAGCGCTTATTAGGCGTGGGTCTAAGATCTATTAAAAGATAATGTTTAAAGCAGCGCCCGGTAGCTCATCAGTAAAGCACCTGTATGTGGAGAACGACTGCGTCAAGCAGTAACTGGCAGGAGAACGCAAACTTTTGCCTCGCTCATTCTGTGTATTAACTTTTAGTTGAATGTAATAATCTCTATATTTATTTACTCCATTTATATAGATGGACTTTCTTGCAATTTCGTCATTTTTTACACTCTTAAGAATAAATTAATATATAAAAATATTTTTCTAAAGACTTTTTCTAAACTTTGGAGATTATTTTTGCAGCGAAAATTATTTTATAGAATTTTTTCTTATATTTATAACATCTCAACATTGGTTATTGTGTAAATTTTATTAGAATAAATTTTTTTACTTTATTATTCGAGAGAGACATTTTTTTTAGATTTTAGCTACAGTCATGGAAAAAAGTTAGGAGCAAAGACAGATTTGCATATTTAAATATACATACATATTTTTTTATTTTTTCTGTGTTATCGATAAAATATTTTCTACAAATCTTATTTCATTCTTTGTATTTTAAAATAAAAAGACAGCACTACTATATGTCCACTAATAAATTATTGATTGATGATAGACTACACAATTATAGGAGAGACAAATATCGGGCGAGGGGTGTTAGAGGAATTTTTCCCTGGCCGGCCGGAGGAGGGGGCTGGCCAGTTATTGCCATTGGGTCGTGCGACAAAATGCCACATGACAAAATGTCAAGGGACAGAATGTCACAGGCCAAAATGCCAGGGGATGAAATGTCCAGGGACAAAATGTCAACTGCCAAGTTGCCAATTTTTAAAAATACTTTTAAAATAAAAGCCGCTCGGCAGTGATCGAACTGGCGACCTTCTCTGTATAGGCGGATGCTCTACCAACTAAGCTATTAAGAAGCTAAATCAATTTTACTATTAATGCATCATGAACCTATTGGAAAGCTTTTTTCCTATTGAACTGTTGAATACTTTAAATGCCCTTTGTTCAAATTTCCAACTCTACCAAAAAATCAAAATTTTTGATTGATTGTTAAAAAAAAAAGCAATGATTTAAAAAACTAACTTTTTCAAAAAAAAATCTGATTTTTCGACACTATAGATCATAACTTTTTTTTACCAGTAGCCTATTTAATGCTCTATCCAATGGTACCTAGAGCAAAAAAAAAATAGCTTCGTAAGTTATAGGGTCCGGGACTCAGTTGAGTTGGTACTCAATTGAGAGTAAGAAAAAGATTAAAAATACCTAAATTTCAAAGTGCCAATTTTAAAATGGAAAAAATGGAAGAAGAGCCAATCCATTTTAAAAATTTTGAGAAAACAAAAAAAATTTTCGTAATTATCTAAAGTTGTGATCGATGTAAAAAAATGGAAGAAGAGCCAGAACGTGGATTGGTTGCAGGAAAATGTTATTGCAAAAACAATGTTGATGGACCAAAGTAATTTTAAAAATTTTGAGAAAACAAAAAAAATTTTCGTAATTATCTAAAGTTGTGATCGATGTAAAAATTGATTTTGGGAAATGAGAAAAGATCCTGATGGTTGTCGGCCATGTTCTTGGAATCTAATTGGGACTTATGGAAACGAAGGTTGAGACAAAGTGACAGGGAAATGTACTTGTAAGGCTCTTGTAATGGGAGAACAATGTGATCATTGTCTTCAAGAACATTATGGACTAAGTGTTGACGATCCTAATGGATGCCAGACTTGGTAAAAAATTTTATATTTGACTTTATTTTTTTTTTGTAAAATTTTTATGAAACATCTATAATGTTGGATTTTTTTTTAAATTTAATTATGAATGTAATTAAAATTTTTGATTTAAAAATATTTTATAAATTCGACTAATTTTTTAAATATTTTTTAGTGATTGCGATCCTGGTGGCGCTTATGCCAATTACTGTGATAGTGCTGAGGGTATGTGCCGTTGCAGACCAAATTATATTGGGAGGAAAATGGATATTTCTGGCGATTCATCGATAAATATACATTTGAAGTAACTTTTAAAAATTTTTTAAAAATTAAATAGTTTTGATCTTTAAAAAAAGTTGACTTTTTGGGTTGGGTTTTGCTCCTTTTTTTCTCTTTCCGGTCAACCTTTTGTAAAAAAGATGGTGTGAAGTACAAGTTACTTCCGACTATAAAAAAATTGATGGAAATTTAAAAACAATTAAGTTTATAATATAAAAAGACCTAAAAACTTTTTTCTCAGTAGGATCAAACTTTACAAAATTTCCGAGTAGATGGGCGGGTTGTGCAAGGAGCAAAAAATGAAATAATTCATTAATTCATTTTATAAATTTTATTTATTTTTTTTGTAAACATTTTATAAAATTAAAGTTTATTATCTCCCGTTTTCAATTTAATTTATGAAAATAATTTTTTAATATTCACTTTAATTTTTTAGTTAATAATGAGTTCCAATCGACGACGACCAGCTAGTAATTCTTCTGATGCTCCACCTGCTAATAGATCTCGGATTGACAATGGGCTTAATATTCTACCAACTGCAAATAATAACAATAATAACAACAACAACGTTCCAATCAACAACTTAGCAAACAACAACAATAACTTACCAAACAACAACAACTTACCAAACAACAACAATATTGACGTGATTTTTACAAATTAAATTAATTTTGTTATTAAATTTAATTTTTATTAAAAAATTCTTTTTATGGGTAATAAAAAATTTTTATTTCTATAAAGTTGGATGCAATAATAGCCGCTGAAAGGGCACGTGCTAATATTATTGAAATGCCGCCTGCGGCTATGCTTCTTCCACTCATAGACATCCGCAATCGAATGACATCATCCAATTATGCCTTTGCCGGATGGCGCACAAATCACGTATTTAAGTAATTTTTTGTGTAAAAAAAAAATTAAAAAATTTAATTTAAAAATTTAATTTAAAAATTTTAGTTCTCTGACTGGGCTTGTTCAATTTGTACATCGTGGTGCAACTCTTAGACGCAGCTTTGATCGGTGTGACGTTCGTGTTAGTTTTGGCTTTGGCACTGATACCCAGACTGTTGGTATATATGCTTATGATCAATGCGCTGCTATTCTTGAGACTGCCCGGGTTAATGGGGTAATTTAAAAAATTTATTTGAAATGATTTCTTTTAAAGATCTGCACATTTACCGCACTTACGGTGGTGGAACAAGGGGACAATAGAGGACGGTGGACGGGCACCGTACCTTTTGTTTTGCGATTTACACGTGCGTCAGCATTTGCTATTACTGGGACAAACAACAACAACAACGTAGATAACAACAATAATAATTTGCAGCAAGCTCCCGCTGAAAACAACAACAACATTCCTATTGGTAATAATAAAAGAAAAAAATATATTCATGTAATTTTTAGTAGGAAATATTGCCAATCAAAGAGAGATGCCGGGAACAAACAACGGCGCGGCAAACAACGTACTTCCTATTGGTAATAATAATAATAATAGGAGGAAAAAATATTTTGTGTAATTTTTATTAGGAAATATGGCCATGCAAAGAGAGGTGCAGGGAACAAGCAGCAGCAGCTCTACAAACAACGTAGTCGCGGCACCAGTTCCTCGTGTTTCTCAAACTAATGCACGTGCAAATCGTGAGCGTGCTACGGATCGAGGGGTAGATATTTTAGAAAAATTATTCAATATTTAGATATAAAATTTTTTACTATTTTCTTTTAAGTAATCTATATTTTATTTTAAGTAATCCAACGAATAGAGGATTAATAAAATAATCGAGGATTAATAAAATAATTTGGATTTTCTTTTAAGTAATTATTTTTAATTTAAGTAATTTTCACTCAGTTAAAAAATGTTTATTCTAAATTCAATAATTTAGTAATTAAAATTAAAGAATTTTTTATTCATTTTATTTGTATTAATCAAATTAACTTAGCTTTGTCAAAAAAATTATTTTTGAATGTTTTCATGATTTAAAAAAAAATCATGTTTTTGAAAAAAAAATCAGTTTTCAAATGTGAAATAAAAAATAATCATTTTTTGACAACTTCAATTTTTCTATTTTTTAAATTTAATTAAATTTGTTAAATTGTTTTATTAAATAAAATTCATATATTTTTTAAATAAAATTAAAAAATGTTATTAATCTCTTTTTGTTTTTTTAAATTCTATTAATTAATTTAATTCTTTAAAAAAAATTATTCATGTTTTTTGACAATTTCAATTTATAAATGTTTGGAATTTCTATTTTTAAATTTAATTTTGTTAAATTGTTTATTAAATAAAATTCATATGCCTTTGATAAATTTAAATTTTTTTATTTAATCCAAGATGTAAAATATTTAAGAAAAATTTTTTTAATTTTATACATTTAATTTCAAAAATTTTTTAGATTAATCATGTTTTTTGACACTTTCAATTTCTAACTGTTGGGAATTACTATTTTTAAACGGATATAAATTTTTTTATTAAATAAAATACATGTCTTTGATAAAATAAAATTTTTTATTTAATCTCAGATGTAATAATATTTTTTTGAAAAAAATATTTGTTTTTAAAATATTATCTAATTAATTGTTTAGCATTTTTTGAAAAAAAAATAAATTGTTTTTTAAATTTTATATAATTAATTTTTTATAATTAATTTTTCAAATTTTTTACAGATTAATCATGTTTGTTGAAAATTGCAATTTATAAATTTTGGGAATTTCTAGTTTTAAATGGAATTAAATTTGTTAAATTTTTTATTAAATAAAATTCATGTGTCTTTGGTAAAATTAAATTTTTTTAAATCTCTGATGTAATATTTTTTGAAAAAATTTATTTTTAAAATATCATTTAATTTATTTAAAAACTAGAAGGATAAGTTTTGTTTTAAATTTTATCTAATTAATTTAATTTTTTAAAAAATTAATCATGTTTATTGACAATTCAATTTAGGAATTTCTATGTTTTAATTTAATTGAATTGCTATTTTTCTTTGATAAATTTAAAAAAATTATTTTTTCTCGGATGTAATAATACATTTTAAAAAAAATCTCGTTACAATAAATACGTATATATTTTTAAAAAAGTGTTTTTTAATTAATTTCTAAAATATTTAATAAGTGTGTAATGGTCGAGAATATACCTAGTTTTTAATTTTATTACTTTAAAATTTGATAATAAATTTTTAAATTGTTGAGTAATCTACTTTTTTGGTTGAAATTTTTTAATAAATTATTTATAATGAACATTGTTTGGAATATTTAAATAATATATAAATAATTAGTTAAATGCACGAAATGCTCTGTGGAACCAAGATTTGAAATGATTCATATAGGAGAAAATATATAGAATAAAATTAGTCATGTTTTTTGACAATGAATATTTTCTAGTTTAATTCGAATATTTTCTAGTTTAATTTGGAGGGTACTTTTTATTCGGAAATTCAGTCCCTATGTACTTTTAAATCGTTTTTTGTTGATCGTAACCTTGTTAAAAATAAAAATTTAAAAAAATGTATTCTAGTCATCATCATCATCCTTAGTAGCATCTCCATCGCCATCACCATTCTGGGCCTTCCAGAATGCCCGGGAGCGTGAGGTTGCAGCTGC
This sequence comes from Meloidogyne incognita, assembly GCA_036172945.1. Classification (NCBI taxonomy): domain Eukaryota; kingdom Metazoa; phylum Nematoda; class Chromadorea; order Rhabditida; family Meloidogynidae; genus Meloidogyne; species Meloidogyne incognita. The sequence continues at coordinate 6,063,219 of JARQAC010000001.1, forward strand.
AACATCGGCTCTCCGGGCATCTGGAAGGCCCCCGGCTGCAAGAGCTGTATCGCCACGTTTGCGAGGGCGTATTGGAAGAACTCCACCTCTTGGAGTATATGTCAATCCTGAGGCCGTTCAAAATAACGGTTAGTTTTCTAGTTGTGAAATTGTCTTTAGGTGGGGGGTATTGATTTTAGGGAGGGGTACTGGTTTAATTCTAACCTAGCAAAAAAAAATTTTAATTTAGTGAGAAGAGCTGTCATCGATGACGATGATGATGATGATGATGACGTAGAAGTTGTGGAAGTGACTCCACCCAGCAGGCCTGCATATTTTTTTCGCGAAAATGGTTTGGAGTTGGAGGTCCCTGAGGATGATGAGGATAATGAGGGTTTAGGAGCGCGAGAGGTGAAAAAATTTGCCTTACATGTGGTAACGCTCCCTCCTAATTTTGACGCCCAAGAGGAAGAATGCTTTTGCCAGGAGCCTTTTGCAGGCACCCGAGTTGTTTTTATGGCATGCCTCCACAAAATGCATTATAATTGTTTTGTTCAGTGGGCGCAAGGCTCACGTGTGTGCCCGTATTGCCGCCGTGACATGCTTCATGGCGCGGCGGTTGACGGGCGCGCACGTGATGGGCAGGGATCCTCATCCAATACTTAATACTAAAATTATTACTTTTTAAAATTAAGGCAAGAGGATCCCTGTTTTATTTGCTAATGTTATTTATAATTAGTTTTTGTTACTTTATTAATATCCCGCCCCCACCCCTGTTTGAGTCTCAGATTAATTTTACCTTTTATTTTTCATGCCTCGGTATTGTCAGATTTCCTTCTTTATAAATGTTAAATTTTTCCGTTAGACCGATTTTTGCCGCCGAAGGCTATTTTTTCCTTCCTAATACTTGCTCTTTACCAGTAATCTTTTAAGGAAAAAAATGATTGACATTAAAGACAGCAAAATCTGAGACTCAAATAAGGGTGGGGGTGGGATATTAATAAAGTACCTAGTTTTTTTGTTAACTTGCCTGCCTTAATACTTTTATTTAAATTAGTAAATGTCTTAATATTATTTTAAATACATGCCTTAATCTTTTAAATAAGTTAATTTTCATAGAATTATTTTAAATATATGCCTTTTTTATTATTAAATAATTATAAACCATATTATACCTACATTTTTAATTAAATAAATAAAATTGTTTTTATAAGAATAAATCAAATGATAATTTGTTTTGAAAATGGGCAATTAAAGCGTGTCGGGCTACAGAACCCGGAATGACCAAAACACGGACTTTTAAAATCATATATTTAAAAAATCAGAATTTATTTAAATAAGAATTTTTAAAATCAAATTTATTTAAATCAGAATATTTATAATAATCAGAATTTTTTAGAATCAACATATAAAAATAATCCTGAAAAGTTTTTTTTAAATTTTCTCTTGACTATGTTTTGGTATGGTCAGTATTTTGGTCGTTGCTTGCTTTGTCGTTCCATGTTTTATCCGTTCCGTGTTTTGGCATTCCTTCTTTTGCCCCTCCCCCAATTAATTTAGTATTTCACTAATTTAGAGAGAGACCCTACAAATATTTGAAAATTTCTTTAATTTAAAAATTTATTGTATTCAATCTTATATGGGAATTTAAATCTTTTAATTATAGGCACAAATTCAACAAGAAATGAATAACGACCCATTTATAATCGAATCTGTACAGCAATTAAATTCAAGATCTCGAAATACCAGAGGGGAGGTCTGTAATGGGCGGTTCAACCCACTTGAAGAACATTCTCGGCCAGATTTAACAATGACAACTCTAATCACACGATTACTGGATCGGGTATTAGCTGGATCGGGTATTAGCTGGCCGGCCTCCACCGCTTCGAGTTGGGTTGCAACTACACCCGCCAGCATTTCACAACCCATTCACAGTACCGCTTCGCCCACCAGCTCAGAATAATCCTGCAGCGTTGGCAGCAGCAATTGAGCGCTTGAATGAGATGTCTCAAGCTGGAATTGACTTGCTGGCGGGCACCACAGTGACTAAGGTAGTTGCTGTTTGGCCTCTGAATCCCCAGTTGACAGACAGTCCAGCAGATCATACAGGTGAGTAACAGTCTTGCTTTACATATTATTATTAACTATGTAAGGCGTTTCTGTTATTCAAGGTCATGCAATGTTGATGTGGAACACAACTTAACACCACAATGCCGATCAATTGTCCAAGTGGTTAATCCAAATGATCGGTATTGTCTTGCACGTGCTGTGAACATTGGGCTCAAAAGAATTAGATTGATGGAGGTGAATGGTCCGCAACAACAACAACAACAACAATTTCGTTCTTTCTGCAGGCAACAAGAGCAACATTTCGAGGCAGCAGTAGAACTTATGCAGAATGCGGGTCTTCCACTTGATTTACAATATTATTCGCTCGACCATGTTACTGCCATTCAAAATTTTGTTAATCAAACAATGGGTGGGGAAATTCGAATTGTCGTTTTCCAAAAAGAACAACAATATCGGATTGTATTTAAAGGTTACCCTGCTAAATTTTCCACAAAATTTGTTTTATCTAAAGGGATCTAAAGGGATCTAAAGATATCCACAATCATTTTAGTAAAATTTTTATATTTCAATTTTTAAATATTTTTTTGATATTAATTTTTATTCAATAAATTTATAATCTTGGAAATTTTTTAACTAAGGGTAAAAGAAAATTATCAAACAAATTATCCATCTGTGTTTTATTAGTCAATCCTGTCATAATAATCCGTCCAGAGATGTATATTAGATATGCAGTTTCTTTTTCTTCTTTGTTTTTCATTTTGAATCGAAGTGCCGGAAATATAGATGGCTCGTAGAATATTTGGCAAATATCCTTTTGTATCAATCTTTGTTGTTTAAGATGTCCATAAATATTCTCTATAGCTAATCTATTTGGTTGTCGATAAGAGCCAACTATATTTGTAACTCTTAGGTGTCTAACGCATATATCATACATTTCCTCGCATTTTGCCGCTTTATATGACGATTTTATACTTTTCGTTATCCTCCAAGCTATTTTTCTTGCGTCCTCAGGACTTGGAACTCCAGTTAATACTACTTTGCTAGATTGAAATATTAATGCTGCCGTTGTTTTATAATTTTGATGTCTAATACGCATTATTATAGCATGGAAACGCTGGGGATTATATTCTGTATTAATCCCATTTCGAGCTATTTGATGAAAATTTTCAATTTTAAATCGTTGAACACCAGGCAAAATTTTAAAAACACATGTGCAATTTTCAATATTCATAACATTTATTTACTAAAAATAAAAATTACAAAAAGTTTTTTAATGAGAAGGAAATTACAAAGAAAAAAACAATTTGAATATACAATTAAATAAAATTTAAAAATAATTATTTATTTATTCTTAATTAGTTAATGGCCTTTCATCTGCTTGTTCTTTTCTGTTACACTGAGAACTTCAAGCGGGTAATAAGATCGATGATGGCCACCACCAAATTCGATTACGCATGGTAAATATGGGTGTCGCAATTTAAAGTTGTGTTTGACATAGTAGTATCCGCGGACCTAAATTAACATTTTATTTAAGTGACTTAATATAGTTTACCGTAATTCCCAGATATCCTCCCATTGCTGGGACATTGCACGCTGATTGTACTGTGAAGTCGTTACAACGGACAATAAAATTCCTTGATGGTGGTAAATGAGAGGTGCGTAATTGTACATTAGTTTGCAAATGCGAAATAATTTCCCGTCGTATCTCAAGATTGTAGAATAATACGTGCATCTCCTTTAGCACGCATTTACGTAGCTGACAAAGATATTCTATCAATGGCATTGATCGGCGTTTAATGATGGGGATATTCAACGGTTTCTCAGGATTAACACATTTTGGTTCAATAAATGGATTTTCTGGCTCTTTCTTATCTTCGTTCATCTGTTCTTTTATATCTTCATCCTTCTTTTCCATCTCAGCTAACCAATCTAGTGGTTTATGTTCGGCGTCTTCATCATCACCATCATCGCTGCCAAGAACAATTTCGAGTATTTTCTCATTCGTATCATCCATAATATCTTCTTCAGTCTTCTTATCTTGTAAATTTTCATCAATATTTATAGTTCCTCCAATTTCTGGCACTATTATTGCAGCATCTTTCTGAAAATGTTTAAAAATTACAAAATATTAATTAATAAAAACAGACTTTCTCCGCAGATTTATTTTCTTCCACTTCTTGCTTCGAAGAGTTCTTTTCATCTTCATCGTCATCGGGAAGAACTCCCCAGACGGCCCAATTGTTGAATGCGTTAAAGTTCATGTTTGTATAAATTATAAGATAATAATAATAAATTCGAAAAAAGGGTTATATATATAATCTGAAAAAAAAATATAATTATTAAGAAATAAAAAATGGAAGGATTCGAAAGAATTGACCTTATTCACACAACTTTTAAACATCCCTTTACTATGATCGTTTCCGGAAGTACCGGTTCTGGAAAATCAGAATGGGTTAAAAAATTTTTGAAAAATTTGACGGAAATGGTAAGTGGTGATAAAACTATTTCGTTGGTATTTTACTGCTATGGGGAATTGAATAAAAATATTTTGCAAATGCAAAGGAGCGGCTTTGTTGATAAAGGACAAACCCGCGTTATTGTTCATAACGGGTTACCAAATGCCGGGGAAGATTTTATACACAAACAAGCTATACAATCTGGAGGATCATTGCTATTGATTTTAGACGATTTGATGGTGGGTATAGACCAACGTCTCCTCGACACTGTATTTACACGTGGATCCCATAATTGGGGTGTAAGTGTTATATTAATTACTCAACATTTATTTAGCAAAGAACTTAGAATTCCCCGAAATAATTCACATTATTTATTATTAATGCGAAATCCTGCGGGGGCATTGCAAATTAGAACTCTGGCTACCCAACTTTTTCCCTCACGCACAAAGTATTTCTTGGAAGCATATGCTAATGCAACAAAGGAAACATTTGGATATTTATTAGTTGATGTACACCCCAGTACTCCCGAATTGCTTAGACTTAGAACACATATATATCAAAATGAAAATGAGAAACCAATTATATATCTTCCAAAATGAAGAAAAAATTTTCAGCTAGTGCTTTATTAAAGAAAAATGCGAATTTCCTAAATAGTATTCTTGCTAAGTCAAAATCGAAAAAATCAATTAATGAAATTATTTCCAAAGCTTCAGAAGAGCAATTACTATGTCTTGTTGAAATTTGTTTAAATTTACTCAGAGGGCGACTCCCATTTCATAGGAAAAGAATAAATAATCTGAAAAATCAAGCTGCTTTACTCCGAAAAATTAGTAGGTCTCGAAGCGCCAAATCAGCTCGGCGTCTTTTAATACAGAAAGGGGGTGGTTTTCCACCTGTTGCGGGTCTTCTTGCCAGTATCGCTTTCCCCTTAGTAGTAGAATATCTTGCTAAATAATATAAATGATTACGGACAAACTTGATAATTACTTAAAATGCATCATGCAACTAGAATGCTGCTAATACCCGAAGATTTTTATAAGAGTTTAATTGGCATAGACAACCCAGAAGAAAAGGCAAATAACACTGATGGAACTGCATTAGGTTTATTTCGAGAGCGTTTGCAAAGTACCGAAAATAATTCCATTTTGGACCCTCATACAAAGGCCGCTCGTTATGAGCAGGACTTTAAGAGATATAATAAGCTTGTAAGGGATAAAGAAGAGAAACCTATAAATGTTAAACTTAAAAATTTTGAAGAAATTGTAGAAACATTAAATAAAAATGTAGATAAAAATAATGATACTAATAATAATGAAACTAATAAACCTATACAAAAAATTATTCGTAAAAGAAGGAAAAAGATATCAGGTTTTAAAATTAACAAAAAACTTTTACCGGGTAAATTGAAAGTTGCCCCTAAGGGAATAGCTGACAAAAATATAGAAGTTGAAAGTGATTCTTTTTCACAAGAAATTGACCCAACCACTCGTGAACAAGCTCTTAAATATGTCAAAGAAAATTCTAGACCCTTAGGTATAACAGATGACTTGAAAATAGCCAAAATAATAGGTGGGCAAGAGCCACTATATAATAGTAACGTTGAAAAAATTATAAATTATATACTTTCGAATAAATCTGTTCGTAAGAAACCAATACCTATTGGCTACAACGAATTTATTCGAAGAATCGCTAATCATACATACCTAAAAGATTTGCTTCTACCTCCCTCCTCCTCGTCAAAACAAACAGGTAACGGTACATTCTCGTTTAAGCCATCCCTATGGAAAAATCAGAAGAGGAACGAATAAAAATATTAGATCGTTTATATAAGGATGTTAACTCCCCAACTTGTTTTACTTCAATTGAACCTCTCTTGCGGGAGGCTAGAAAATTTAATAAAAATATAACCCGGGACCAAGTTAAAGAATACCTATCAACTCAAAATACTTACACCCTACATAGAAGAGTAGTTAGAAAATACAGTCGAATGCATACATTGGCTGCAGGTTTACATACAGAATGGCAAGCTGATCTAAGTATTTTTGATAGGTTAAGCGGTCAAAATAGAGGTTTTAAATATCTATTAGTTTGTATTGACACACTTAGCCGTCAAATATTTGTTGAGCCAGTTAAGAGTAAACAAAGTATGAATATGATTGATGCTTTTAAAAAATTGTTTTCAAGAATAAAAATTGTTCCTTGGAAATTACTAACAGATCAAGGAATTGAGTTTACAGCAAAAGATGTCCAAAAATATTTTAAGTCATTGGAAATGGAGCATTTTTCTATGCTTACATCACCGCAATGGCACGCAGGAATGGCAGAAAGGGCTAATCGAAGTATAAAAGAACGACTATATCGCTACTTTACTGAAAAACGAACATTAAAATGGATAGACGTTATTCAAGATATAGTCTCTTCCATAAACCACTCCTATAATTCAAGTATTGGTATGCGTCCTGTGGACGTCTCTTATAAAAATGCTGAAGAATTAAGAAATAAATTAAAGGTAAAGGCCATTGAGGAATTTGCTCCTAAGCGTTGGAAGACCAAAAAGTTTTCAGTAGGTGACAAAGTTAGAATAGAGAAGTACAAGCATGTATTTCAGAAGGGATATTTGCCAAATTTCACTAATGAGATTTTTATCATCAATAAAATAAGAGAAGTACCGCACCAGCCACCTACATATAGAATTTGTGATCAAGAGGGAGAAATAATAAGGGGGTGGTTCTATTCAGATGATTTGTGTTTGGTAAAGGAACTCAAGCATAATGAAAAATTTTATGATATAGAAAAGGTTTTAAAGAAACGGCGAATCGAAAATGAAGATCAGTGTTTAGTAAAATGGAAGGGTTACGCTTCAAAACATAATAGTTGGGTTCCTGCAGGTTCAATTATTTGGAAATAATATAAATAGATGGGCAATGGGAAATACTATTAAATTAGAATGACTTCATTTTATATCGTTTTACCTTCTAATACTAATGTTGACGGGAATAAAACAAATTCGTTCAGAGTTCGATTACCCCATAAATTGCAATTTAATTCAGAGTGGTCAGTTGGATTAGCTGTAATGGTTTACCCCCATACATGGCCATCTCTTGGTACTACTTCCGAACAATTTTTTAGTGTAACATGGCAGACCGGGGAAATTGTTAGTTTAAAAGTACCTTCCTCTAGTTTTGTTAATCCTCAACAATTAAAAGAAAGTTTGGATAGATCACTTAATGAAGGTTGTGAAGATTTATCAGAAAAAATGAGGATATTTCATTTAGAATATTTGGGTAAGTTAAAAGAACTTAGAGCCCAAGCAAAGCAAGAATATATCAATTTAAAAGCTGAAAAAAATAAAAAGCCAGCAGACAATACAACCAAAAATGAACATGAACCAGAAGAGAATATTAATATAATGACTGAACCAGAAATATACTCTAATTTACTTTTGGAATACCATAATAGTCTGGATGAAAATAAAAGAAAAATTATTTCATTAACAAGTGATACTGGATTCGAAAAATGGATAAGTGTTTATCGTAAGCCAGGATCTGTGTGTAACTTTGAGTTTTATACTAAGAAAAATCGTTTCGCACTGACTCTAGATAAAACATATATAAAAAATATTAAAATTACAGATCAACTTGCCTATATTTTAGGGTTCGAATCTTATGATATATCCGAATCTACGGTAGCAAGATTTATACCAGATATGAGAGGGGGAGTATCATCTTTTAACGTATATGCCCCGGGACTAATCGAACCCATGGTGATTGGAGATGTAAGTGCTCCTGTTTTACGTATTGTAAATATTAGGGGGCGGCAAGATGAAATTGTTGAAGAACAATTTCTTTTTATACAGTATCATAAATTGTTAATAAAGGAAATTTATGAAATTTTTATTGAAATAAGAACATCAAGTGGAGCCCTAATGCCATTTCAATATGGAACTTGTACATTAACCCTCCATTTTAAAAAGGCACCCTATTTCTAATGTGTTATGAACACTTTACAAATAAATAAAATATTAAATAGAAATAACATCACAAAATATTATTATATCGGTTGTTTCCCTTCGGATTCCATTCCTAACCCCATTGATTTTAAAATCTTTTGTATGGTTGTAAATACTGATACAAGTAAGGAAGCTGGTAGTCACTGGATAGCAATATTTTGTCAATATCCAAGTGTAGATTATTATGATTCGTTGGGGATATGGCCCCCAATAAGCTTACATATACGAAACTATCTGAGTTTATTTCAAAGCGTTCGCTTTAATCGAATTCAAATTCAACATCCCTTCCAGTACACATGTGGACAACATGTAATATTTTTCTTGTTTCTGCGATGTAAAGGATTGCATATGGATAAGATAATTAAATATTTAAAAGGAGTTGACGCAGACAAATTGGTTTCGGAATTTGTCTCCGCTAAGATATTTAGTATAAATAGTTGAGAATTTATTACATTGATATTAAAAACAATGCATATCGAATTTGATCCCTCGCATGTTGATTGGTCAACATTGACCGATTTATCATTAGACAATTCGGTTCATCAATGGGGTGGTTATAATGTTTTTCGAGGTGTCCCATACCAACGAGGCAGTGGTCTAGGATCCGTATTTAGAAGTTTTTTGCGATACCTGATTCCTTATGGAAAACAAATTGGTAGTGCAATTGGCAGACAGGGCTTGGAATCTGGTAATCGGGTTCTAACAAATGTTTTAGAAGGTAAAGATTTAAAGGAATCACTTATAGATGAGGGTAAATCTGGTCTAAAGAATTTGCTTCAAAAAGCAGCAGATAATGTTGATAAACAAAAGGGGAAGGGTTTTGATTTTAAGCGTTATAAAAATATTGAGAAACGCCCTGCAATAGGTCAGATGAATAATGATAGTCATGATTTAGAGGTAAAAACTATAAATAAACGACCATATTCAAAAATTGGTCCACCTAATTTTATTCCAAAGCCTTCACGAAAATCACGCAAAAAATCTACCAAAAAACGATTTCGTGTAGACGCACTTGGTACATATTAAAATGAGCTGCTGCAAGAAGATAAACGAAAACAGCCCCTTAGCTCTTAATAGTGCCTTGAGTATATTCACTGTTCCACCTACAAACGTTTCAGTAGTTCGTTCCTTTTTCCGTGAAATACTTCCCTTAAGCACAATTACCCAAGATTCTCCATATTTATTTCGTTTGTTTAGCGATAATCTCTGGACTGATTTATCGCGTACTTATCTTTATCTTGAGCTTTCCATTGAAAAATTAGGCGGAGACAATAAATGGAGTGCAATTACCGCCACCGATACAAGCATTGCCCCAATTCAGGGAATTGGCCAAACATTTATTCAACAATTAAAAGTCACAGTGGGAAATAATGAAGTGTACGATAGTGGAACTCTCTATCCTTACAAGGCGTATATAACAAATGAACTTTCATTCCCTAATAATGTTAAATCTAACTTTCTCGCATCCATAGGATATTATAAAACCGATAAACATGATGATAGCATTGACTTTGGTTTCCTAAAGAGAAGTTCTCTCTTTTCAAATGGTAAGAAATGCCAATTTCTTTCTCGCCTAGATTTTGATTTGGGAAATCAAGAATTATTTTTATTAAATAATTTGGATGTTAATTTTAGCATTTATCGATCTAAAAATTCATTTGCCTTACAAAAGATAAACTCTACTGATGAGAATCAGTATAGACTCTACGTTCATGACGTTAAGCTTTTTGCAAAAATGATTGAAGTTCAACCATCCCTTAACATGAACATTTACAAGACTCTAGAGTCCAACCAGCCACTTATGCAATTCGTAAAACTGAAATTAAGTCAACTTTTCTTACTGCGGGACGAACTGAAATCGAGTACAATGCATTTAGTGCAAGCATCCCGCGGCGAATCACAGTTGCACTGGTAGGTAACAAGGCCTTCAATGGAGATTTTAGTCTATCTCCTTTTAATTTTCTACCCTATGACTTGAGAGATATTTCAGTTCATACTGGTGGGCATATTTACCCCATGGTCGCCTATAAATTAAAATTTAAAGAAGATCTCTTTGTTCGCGCGTATGTTGACATGTATGAAGCATTGGGTATGGCTAATTCAGATAGATCCTTCGATATTTCGATGGAAAAATTTAAAAGCGGCTGGACCTTCTTTGTAATCCCCTTAACTTCCACATTAGATGATTCATGCGGGTTCGAGCTTTTGCGAAGCGGTACGACAAGTATTCGCTTAGAATTCAATACTCCAATTCCCACGGGGGGTGTTGAGATGATTGTTCTAGGGGAATTTGATCAGATGCTCATGATTGACTATAATCGCCATATTGTATCTGACTCAAATTTGGGTTAATACATAAGAAGCCTTTTCTATTTCAATAACAAAAAATGCAGAATATTTCTGACTTTGGTAATTTCTCCAATCAATCATTTGATTTTTTGACTATAGAAAAAGATCATATAATTGCCCCGGTGCCTTATGAATTATTGATTCTTGTAATACAATACACCCTATTATTACCTATTATTTTTCTCTGTTGGATTTTTATGCTTAAGTTTTTAAGGACCCATGGATTTATTACTCAGACTCAAGCAGACAATATGATAGATACTCTTAGAAACTTCCCCTTAGATGAATGATTAGGTTTAAGATACATTAATAGTAAAAGTAATTTAGCTTCTTGGTAGCTTAGTCGGTAGAGCATCCGCCAATAACGTGAAGGTCGCCAGTTCGATCACTTCCCAGCGGCTTTTATTTTAAAAGTATTTTTAAAAATTGTCAAATTGGCAGTTGATATTTTGTCCCTTGACATTTTGTCATGTGGCATTTTGTCGCATGACCAATTGACCGAACGCTCAGGCCAGCCCCCTCCGGCCGGCCAGGGAAAAATTCCTCTAACACCCCTCGCCCGATATTTGTCTCTCCTATAATTGTGTAGTCTATCATCAATCAATAATTTATTAGTGGACATATAGTAGTGACAGCAGTCAGACACCATATGTTATCTTAATTTTAATTAGAGGTTGGTCGAAATTCCGATTTCCAAAATTTTGATAAGATATTTCCGATTATTTTTAAAGCATTGTTTCTACTGAAAATTTTGCCCAAAATTTCAAAATTTTTGCCTGCTGTGCTAAAAATGTGAATCTGGTTTCCTAACGTGTAAATCTGGCTTCTTGGCCTTTATAAATGTTAAAAATTGTCGACGTTTTAATTTTGCTGTTTTAATTTAAAATTTTAATTTGGTAAAATAACAAGAATTAAATTGGATATACCTATGTAGATTTGGAGGGATTAAGGGGGAGATCGAGAGAGTTGGGCGTGATATCAAACGTGAATAAGGAGGACATCGATTTTTGGAGGTATACATCCTTTCTACCCCTCAAGCTTTTTAAAATGCTTCATGATTGAAGGAAATTAATATATAGGTGACAGGGGTGAGCGCATTGCGTTTTGCGTTATTTGCGTTTTTTGAAATTGTCTCTTGCGCTCACCCCTGGTAGGTGATACCAAAATTGGCGGCCCAATATTTACCAATAATAACAAAGCTCGACTAACAGTTCTAAGTAATTTTAAGTATGGAAAAAATTTGATTAATACTTTTACTATTAGACTTAGTATGATGACTTAAGACCGTTTTTAAAACCCAAAATTTTCAATTAAAGCGATTATATAAAATTCTACGAAAAACAAATTAGAAAAAATTTTTTATTTCATTAGTATTTTAGCAAGCTCAATCCATAATTTGATTACTCTACCCATTTTTTTGTTTGCTAACTTAAAAGAAATTTACCAAAAATTGCATGTGATATTCATTTAAATGTTTAAAGATTATAAATTAATTTATCTAAACGAATTTTAAAATGCAAAATTTAATTTTTTTTTGCAAAATAAATAAAATATTTAAATTTACGAGTAAATTTTTTTCAAAAGTTGATGATTTTTTGATAAAAATAATTTTTGTTTATTATTTTATAAAATTTTATTTTATATTTTTAAAATACAGATTATCTCTATGAAAGACACTACAAAATTTTTATATTCAGCCATATCCTGGGATACAGTTTTAATAAATTTAGAATAAAATTTGAGTTTAATTTATAACAAAATTAATTTTTTATAGTTCAGGTAGAGCTGATAAACAAGTCTAGAATAACAGAACTTTTAAAAATAAAATTATTTTAAAATTTAAAACACTAGAAAATTAATTTTTAATTTTTGTTTTGCAATATGTTAAACAAAAAATAATAATTTTTAGTTTTTAGTAAAATTTAAAATTAAAAATTTTTTTAAATAAAAAAATAAAAAAAAATTAGCAAATAATCATGAGGGTAAATTAAACTTTGAGCTTTTCTAAAAATATTTGAGAAGTTGATAAACAAAATTTTGCCATTTAAAAAATGATTTATTTTAGCAAAACATACATAAATACACAAACCAACTCAAATAAACATTTATGGATTTATTTTATATATTTAGAAAAATTTAAATAATGAATAAATTCCCTAAATTTATTAAATAAAATATTTTTATATTTTATAAAATTTCTTAAATTTTTTTCTAAATTATTTTAAATTTTAATTTAAAAATCAAATTTATTTTATTTAAGAATAAAATATTCTGTGTATTATTTTAAAATTAATTTTCGTTTTTTAAATCAGGACTTTCCTCATTTCATAGTTTTTTGAAGGTTGATTAGGTATTATTTTAAGTAGTAAAAGGCAGAAACGAACTTCAATTCTTAAAAATATAAATTTATGAGAATTTTTTATTCCTTAAGATTTTGAATAATTTTTGGGAAAAAATATAAAAGAATTAGTGTAAAACAAGACCGTCTAATTTATGTTTATGGATTTTTGTGCCGGTTTATCGTTCATCGTTTATTATAGCTAATCTAGAAAAACTAATAATTAGAAATAGCTTTAAAGCCTTTAAACATAAATTTAAGACAATAAATTTTGTTTTCTTTGTTCCTTAATTTTAGATAACAAAAAATTTTCGTATACAATCTATACATAAATGTCTCCTTCAATCAAATTTTGTTTTTTATTTTTCTTAACAACTTCAATAATAATTCAATTAATTAACAGTGAATGTAGAAAAAACGGATTTCTAGGTTGTGATGAAGACGAGTATAAATGTTGTGATAAGAATGATACCTGCACAGCAATTAATAAAACAACTACATGTAAGACTGGTGATTGTAAAGCTGTTGGGGAAGAATGTGGGGATAACAACAAAAATTGTTGTGGAACTTTGCTTTGCGGGGAAAACAATTTATGTGAATGTCCAGATATAGGAAAGGATTGTGTCAAAGATTCACAGTGCTGCGGAAATTATTGTATGGATGATATGAAATGTCATTGAAGGGATTGATATATATATAGTTTTTAAATTTAATTGAATTTATTTCCTTTCTTTTCGTTTTAAATTTTCCTTTTCCTTTTCTTTATTTATTAGATGTACTACATATGTACAATTTCATTAAATACTTTTAATTAAATATTTTTTAATTTGTATATTAAGCTTTAATTGGAAAGAGTCAGTAGAAGGCAGTTAATAGAGTAGCTCAAAAATAGTCCAAAAATGGACACTCAGTTCACACTTTTTAAATTTTTTAAAATCGGTTAGGGTTTTGATTAAATATTGTTTTACTTATAGAGTGAATTAAAAAATAGACATTTCTAGTTTATATTTAAATTTAAAAAAATTAAAAAATCTAAAGCATTCACATAACTGGTTAGAGACAAACAATCCTCGAAATTCTTAAATAAAAAAAGTTAAAAATTATCAACATTGCTAGTATTCTCTAAAAATTTTGAAATAAAAAATTTAGAAAAAAATGAACGAATCGAAAAACAAAAATATTTTTTTAAAATATTTAATTTTAAAATTTAAATATAATTTACAAAAATGATCTTTTGCAAATTTTTTTGTTTAGGGTGCTAACATAAAACAAAAATAAGATAAGGATTTAAAGAGATTTTTCAATGTTTTTAATTTCGAATATTTATTTATGAAATAATGTATTTTATTCCAAAAAAAATCCTAAAACTTCAAAAACTTTCATTTTCTTCCTTAATTAATAAAAAAACACAACAACCAAGACAATAACATTTTAAAAATGATAAGAAGGTAATAAATAGAAAATACAAAAGTTTGAAAAAAAAGTTGAAAAAATTTTGGTCGAGCTTCCAACCACGGTCTCCTATTTCAATTAATTTACGTAAAATATTTTTTCCATTTTTAAAATTAAAAAATTAGTTAAACATTTTAGATAAATTTATTATGCTTTTTTATTAGCGCCAACCATTTTTATTTTTAAATTAACTTTATTTAAATTTAAATGAAATAAGATTTAATATAAATTATTAAATATTTTTCCTTTTTTTAAACCATCGAAATTAATTAATTAAATTACTTAAAATGTGCTGGATACACTCTTCTTCTATATTTTACATTTTCCCCGCAACACGGATTTTCATCACAAAAATTGCTATGCTTTAACACAAACCGAATTGTCACATTTAAAACCAGGACAACACTTTTGATCCTTAATACCAGTGTCAACACATTTAATTCCTTTAGGAATACAGGGAACTGCAAACAGAATTTTTTTAAAATTAAAGATAGATAATTTTACCACATCCACAATTAACATAATTAAATAAAAATAAAGTTAAAAATAAAAAGAGAAGAATTTTAATAGTTAATGATGACATTTTTTAAATTTATTTTTCCTAATTTTAAAAATATTTTAATTAATTTTTAAAATAACTAGAGATGATCTTTAGTTAATATACTAAACAACTCTCTAGCAATGGGCGTAGGTCCTGACCAGACCCAGTGGGCGTAGGTCCTGAATATGACGAAATGTTCAGGAACCATACCGCAACTTTGTAACACCAAGAAAACTGCAGGAGAGTCATCCCAATAGTAAACTTCTATCCCCCAGATAATAACTAAATATAAAATAGATCTAAAATCCATTTAAATTTGAGTTACATATGTAAATTTGATGTTTGAAGGTAATAATATTTTAAGTAAAATATTTTAAAATAAAAATTAAATTAATTAAAATGATTTATTGCTAAACTCAACCTAACTGTATTTATATTGTCTAATCTGCACTTTTTACTTTAAGAATTCCCAAATAAACATCAAAGAATCCTTTACTTCAAATCTTATCTATAATATTTAAACAACTGGGTATTTTAGCAGAGGTAAAAGTTAAGTTTAGTAGCTATAAAAATATTTTTTAGTATGTACTTTATATGTACTTTGCTTCATTTATTTTCTATTTTTGTGAATAAATGGCAATTTAGCCAAAACTTAAATTTTATTTTTTTGCTAAAATTTATTAGTTTTGTTTATTCATATTAAAACAAAATTCTATTTAGAAAGGCTCATGATTTATCAAATTAATGAAAAATAAAATTAATTTTATTTATTGACTATTGTGAAATCTAATTCTTTTCTAAAACTGATAAAAAACATTTTTATATTTCTAGTATCCATAAACCATTATTTCTTCAGTACCGCTTCGAGGTACCGCTAAAATTTTATTATATTCAAAAACCAGGAACATGAAACTATTTTACAGAGTGACCATAAAACAGCAGGACACATTATTTATGACGTAACTTTATTCAAATTGAAGATTATGAGATAAAATAAACTTTGTCCTCAATTCACTTGATATTTTATTTAATTGTGATTATTTTGTTAGTTTATTAATTGGATTTCCTTTACATAGTAATTATTATTCTGATTATTCTAATTAATTTTAAAACTCCAAAAGAAATAAAAACACAGTCGAATTCTAATAGAAAATTGTATTTTGGATATTTTGATATTGACGGTTTAGATGTTTCTTCAAGTGATAAAAATTATTAAAAATTTAAACAAAAAATATACATATTATTAAAAATATAATGGATAACACACCAGTCCGGGCAACTGAGAATATGCGGTTTCGCTCCTAGTCGATTAATTCCAGCCGCCTTCTGCATTAGCTGAAGAAGTAGCTATAGCTCAGCTCTGCTTTACGCTACATATAAAGCTTATACATATTTGAATTAGTCAAGTAAGTTATCTTGAAAATAAAATAAAGATACCTATTAGAAAATTCTAGACAAAAGACAAAATTTCTTTGTTTAATTTATCTTGATTTTGCCGAGTAAATTTTGAAAAATAAATTTAAATATGTATATGTATTATGAAAGAAGTTTAAAATTATTGTGTATAATTTTATGTAATCTTTTACCTTTACTAATATGGACATGATTGGAAATAAATATTCGTATTTTGTGTTTAGGGATTATAAATTTTTGTGAATTATTTTTATAAAAATTTATTCTTTGCTCTTTTTATATTTATTTTATGACAATTTATTTAATTTATTTAAAGCCCTGACAAGAATTATTGTATTTCAGGCCTTTAATAACTTTATCAAGTAAAATACTCCAACAAAATAGTCAATGTTAAAAAATACAAAAATGTGAATTTTGTTGAAATAATCGAAAAAATATCTCTCTATTATATTTTGGTGAGTTTTGTTTGAAAATATATTTCGATTATGTTTGAAATTAAACATGATTTGAGTTTAAAAAATAAAAATATTTTTAATGTAATTTATTCAAAACGTGTAAAAAATGACAAAATTATTAGAAGGGGCAAATATATAAATAAAGTAAATATTTTAGTGATATTCGATTCAATTCGAAGAGATAATAACAACAATTACTTGAATACAATTGCTTAATTCAATTTCAAAACTTTACTTAGCAATCCTCGTCTTTTTTAATTTCTAAAAGACTGTAGCCCTGTCCACTGTTTGTCCCGCTCGAATATTTTGATTAAAAAGAATTTTATTTATGTTTAAATTTTGTTAGCTATATATTTATTTAACATTTCAGAAGAATTATTTTTAAATTGTTTTTAATTAAAGATAATTAATATCGAGTTTTTAAGTATCCCTTTATAAAAGAGAGTAATAAACGAAAGAAATATTTAATATAACAACCCTTTTTAAAAAATATATTAGTTTACCTGTAAATTATCTAAAATAAAAATAATTTTTTTTTCTTAGAATTAAAATAAATTTAAAAAATGTCTCCAATTAATATATTTCTCTTTATATTTTTAACTTTTTTATTATTTAATTATGTCGACAATACATGTATTGTTGAAGGAAAAAGTTGTATAAATGACGAACAACAGGGGAATCTATGTTGTCAAAAACCAAAGAAATTAAATTGCGTAGAAGATTTAAAAACAAAAAATTATAAATGTTCGGAAACAAAATGTACTTACAATGGAAAATGTGGTAAAAATGGTGGAAGTTGTTGCTATGGCTCTAAATGTAAAAATGGGAAATGTCAAACATGTGCTGGTGGAGCATCTAGTTGCTCGACCTATCCGTGTTGTGTTGGAACATGTGGGAAGGAGGGTTATTGTCCCTAAAGGCTAACTCAATTTTGAAAGAAAATGATTTAGAAAACGAAATTTAAAAGAGAATTATTTTCTCGATAATACAAACAAATTAATTTTTATAATTTTATTTTACTTAAAATTTGAATAAATAATTTTATAATTTTTTTCCGCTTTTTAATTTAAAATTAAAATTAAATAGAGATTTGAATCTATGAAAAATCTACATTTTATTAACCGATATTATTTGTATGTTAATTCTTTAATAAATTTATTTAATTATTTAAATATTATCCCATTCATCATATGAATGTTCTCTTACTAGCTTCTTCTCACTTTTATTATTTAAAATTTGTTGCCGTTCTTGCTGTGGTATTGGACTTTTACTTTCAGAAATACTTGATTGCTAAAATTATTTTGAATTAAATTTAAAATTTAAGAGAGTCTGTTTTGTATAGGGCTAATTTGCTTCCTCACCTAATACAAGCAGAAATACTAAATACCTACATATTTTTCAGACTTTGTTCTTTTTAATTTTGTGAGGAGAAAACTTTTGAGTAAGTATGTATATCTTATGGTCTTATTTTAAATTAAGTGGCATTATATTCCGGTATCATTATTAAAATAATAGAAAATAAATTTCAAATTACCTGCTCCTTTTCAAACTGCCAAGCTTCTAAATCACGCAACGTCATTTGAACATATGAGGCCATCTAAAAAGAGTATTTTTTTGAAAAATTCTTTTAAAAATTCTATTTAAATTACATAATGTTGCTCTTCCATTCTTAAATATTTATTTAACATTTCTAAAGCAATTTCTTTTAATTCTGCTAAATTTAAAGCTTCACATTCCCCCACTAATTTAGCTAATTCATCTGGGAGTGAAGGAAGTGCTTAGAAAAATTTTTTTGAACTTCTAAAGAAATTAATTTTTTACCTAAAGACCCAACAAATCTCTCCTTTTTAAATCTCAAATAAGCCAAAATATGTCGAAAAGTTTTTGAATCAGAATCGATAAAAACATTTCCTGCTCTATCCGTTGAAATTAAACGAACAGCCCCTGGTCTAAACCAATCGGCTAATTTACTTGAAAATAATTTTTTATTTAGGATTCTCTTTTTAGAAGTACTTATTTACCTTCTAGGATCTGCCAACATATCACTTCTACGAACCTGCAAAATTACTAACAAAAATTTATTTTCTTCTGAATAATTTATTCCATATAAAGTACGAATTGTTCAATAATGCCTTTATTTGTGGGCATTATTGGACTGGCTGTTTTTATGCTGCATTTAAAATAGGACATGTTTATTTAATCGGTTATATTTATCATTCAAACTGAAAATATGTTTTTTCATCATTCAAACTGAATATAGCTAGTTCGCCCGAAAATATTTGGGACTCTTATTCTACAACATATTCGTTATACTTTTCGTCAATAAAATTAATTTTTATATCTCAATTACATGGACAAAATATGTAAGAGAAAAACAAAAAAATCTCTGATTTACCATGGTTGCATTTTTATTTTAAAATTTAATTCCTACATATTCAAATTTTAATAAACTATTTATTTCAAAAATTTCTTCACCGTATATTTTTTGCCTCCAACATTTATATTCTAAATTTAGAAACATATTTTTCAAAATAAATTCTTTAAATTATTTCTTGCCAAAATATCATCAGTGTGAACTCTCCCATTTTGTATTACACGTGTTCCGTTTCCATATCCATGCATTGCTCGACGTTCTGTCCCCAAAGTTCGGAGAATACTTCCACTTCCATAATAAGGTATTCCACTACCTTCGTTTTCCTCTCCGAATTTAATTGAGGAACTCTTTAAAAAATTTTGGAAGGATATTGGGGATTGAATAAAAAAATTCTTTTATTTACCATGATTGGTAGAAATTTTGAAGAAATTTACTATTTAAATTTATTAAAATTTTTATTTTCTATTTATCAATGAATGCTTGCTCAATTTAAATTTGTGTGGAAAAATAAAAGAATTCCGCCTACCAATTTCTCTTTTAAATTTCTTTTTATTTTCTTTATATAAATTTTTTTTGTGTTCCTTAAAAATAATTTGGTATTAAATTTTATATAGAAATTCCAGCTGTGCCAAAAATAGAAAAAAATGTTCTAAAATTTTTAGTTTTACACAATATTCTTTTAAAAAATATTAGAGAGGAAATACGTATTATTTAAAATAATATAGGGACGAATGTAAGAAATATTTTTTGAAATTTAATTTCAAAACAAGACAATAATAGTATTGTTTATTACAATGCTTATTAATTGGACGTCTAATATTAGTAATTTATTAAAATTGCTTATATTTATTAACGGATTTTGGTTATTTATGTCTTTGCAATGAAACTATTTTTACAACTAAATAGAGATGTTTGTGAAGGTATCAGAAATCATAAGAGTCAGAAATAAGGTTGGCGGATAGTTGGAAATCATCGGATATCCGGATCCGGTATCCGAACCGAAAATTTCCGGATATCCGGCCTTTTTCGGATCCGGATATCCGGATCCGCCAACCTTAGTCGGGAAGCGTAATTTAATTTATTAGAATCATTGCAACAGGCGAGATTGAATATATAAAAGCTCGATACTCAATGACTTTATTCAACATTAAATCCAATCCTTACACCGTTCAACGTTCTTTTCTTCTGAATCAACGTCAATTCAGTCGGGATTCGAGTTTTCATTTTAGACACACTTCAAATGGTCTCTGCCTCCTCCATCATTCTGTGCATTTCAATTCTTCTGGTTTTCGGATTTGTTGTTCAATGTGAAGAAGTCGGACATGGCAAGCATGTGTTGGTTAACGAGACAATTATTGAGCTCAAAAACAATACGAGGATTGCCGAAAACGACACGGATCTTGAACAATACAGGAAGCTGGAGGGCGCTTGTGATGTCACTTTGGACAACGATGGAAATATGTAAATATTTTTACATTAATTTATTTAAATCCCCTCATTTAACAGCATTCTTTGGTACTCCAAAAATTCCAGCACGATTGAGTTTGGCTGTTCTGTTGATTTGGTTACAAAGAATGAAGGTCATATCCCTTTAATATTTGGTATCTCACACTCTGGCAATCTAGCCGATTGTATCACGAAAGAAAATTCCGTCCCGGATAATTGGTATACAAATTTTGATTTGTAAGATAAAATTATTTATTTTCTTTAGCATATCTTTCTCCTACAGCATGAATGTAAGTGAATTCAAAGAACTCAAAAATGGACCTCAAGAAGGCGAAGTCAGTGACTGTAGTCATGAAACTGACTGCAAGAATAAAGGAGGCGTTTGCAGAAACACAACAGCTTTCTACTCTGTTGGATGGATGCCAGAGACTAATACCGGAAACTACTATTATTTTTTGCAGCCTGGTAATAGAATACGTTCTTATACAAAATATATCTTTAATAATTTAGTTGGCGATATAGCTACTAATGCAATTAAGATGAAGAATGCACAGGATACGACATTCAATCTTACGATTAAAGGAACAGAGTTTAGCTTTCCTAAAAAACAATATAAGAGCTTTTCTAATTTATGCTACAAGAATGAAAAACTTCGCAAAGCAGAAGAATGGAAGATTATGGACAGTAATTACAACAATCAAGACTTCACCCATCTATTCACTTTCAATATACTGCCTATAGAAGCGATGCGACAAAGTTTGCAAGACATTTATGCAATGTGTAGAAAAAGTCGGACGGCTGGCTGTAAAGAGCACGCAACATTGCTTAAATGTGACAAGATATTCGTTAAATTCGTAAGCAAAACGTTGTCCATTTTTCATAAAAATTATTTTTAGGACAAAGAGTACTTTAGAATGCTTGTTCCTGATATTACAACGGATGTGCAAACTGTAAGTTTTGAGATTGCATCTAAGCTGGAAAAGAGTTAAAATATTTAAGGGTAACACAACTCGATCTGCTACAACGAAAGATGGAAACACTACAAACGATAAAGAGTCAACTCAAAATATAGGCACAACTTCTGATGCCAAGAATCCAAATACAGGGCCTTCGGAAACTACCACGACAAAATATAAAGTAAACACAAGAAAAGTCTTCACAATAACCCCAAAGACTACTGTGGCTTCAGAAAGTGGAACGATCCCTATTATTCTAATCATTATTGGAATTTTAATATTGTAAGTCAAAATGGGGGTTGGGACAATATTAAATTGATAAACTTTCAGTGTTACAATAATCATCGGCATTCTAATATGGTTCTTTGTATTCCATAACAAAGATAAAAAGGAAGATAAGAAAGATGAAGAAAAATGTCCTCCTCCATTAAATGCTACAAAAAGTAATCAGGACTCTACCATTGGAGAAAAAGAAGATCATTCGAAAGAGGATTCAAAAGAGGATTCTATCGTCGATAAAACGCAAAGTGACCCTACTGAAGAGAGAAATGATCCATCTACAGTTGTCGAAACACAAATTGACCATGCTGAATCGTTAAATAATCCATCCACTGTTGTTGGTACACAACTCGATATAGATGTCAAAGCTGGTGCTGAAGTTCCCGATAGTATTGAGTTTGATTAGAAGGATGTAAAGGAATAAATATATTTTTTGATAGAAGACTTTTTTGTGATATTATTAGATTTGTATTTTTACTTTTCAATATTGAAATTTTTTGTTAGTAAACCCAAAATTATTCATAAAATAGTCAAAATATAGGGTTATATATTTTGTTCATATTTGTGAACATTTTTATCACATTTCCTAATGAATTATTTAAAATCGAAAGCATGTATTAATTTATGGTATAAATTATGCTTAAATTTGGAAAATAAAGATAAGAAAAAGTCTAGAATAAGTAAAATCGTGAAACATTTCTTTTTTAAATGAATTTTAGAAAAAGTTTCTGTGTTTAATGTGATCTTCCATTTTAATGTGGTTTCATTAAAATTTTCTAAAAAGCCTAAAATATATTTAGATAATTCAATGCAATTTATACACAATATGTGACATTCAAATAAAAAAAATTAAAATATAAATAAATCTGTTTTTTTTTCTAGTCTCGGCGAAGGATTACTGGGATAGGTTTTTGTCAAAAATTTAAAATATATCAGCGAATTTAAGAGATTAAGAAATAGATCGATGGATGCTTTTTGAATTTCTGCGGGAAGTTTTCTATAGATATCTGGGATTATGAAAAAGGGATTATTAAAATTGACCCAAAAAAAGTTAATAATGGTTTTAGCTCTGTAAGGTGAAGAAAGTTTTTATGTTCTGGCAACTTAGAAATTATGAGCAACTGATTTTTTAATAGCAGAACATTTCATTAAATTTCAATTATTTATATTCAATTTCGTTGTAGATTATTCAAACTCCACAAGACTGAGTATATAAAAGCTCTATACTGAATAAATCTGCCCATTATTAAATCCAATCCATACACCATTCAACGTTCTCTTCTTCTAAATCAACAACCTGAATTTGGTCGCTACTTCAACCACTCTTGAAATGGCTTTAGCCTCATCCATCATTCGGTGCATTTCAATTCTTCTGGTTTTCGGATTTGTTGTTCAATGTGACGAAGTCGGACTTGGCAAGCATGTGTTGGTTAACGAGACAATTATTGAGCTAAGGAACAATACGAAGATTGCCGAAAACGACACAGATCTCGAACAATACAGGAAGCTGCCGGGAGCTTGTGATGTTACTTTGGACAACGATGGAAATATGTAAATATTTTTACATTAATTTATTTAAATCCCCTCATTTAACAGCATTCTTTGGTACTCCAAAAATTCCAACACGACTGAGTTTGGCTGTTCTGTTGATTTGGTTACAACGAAAGAAGAGCAAATCTTAATGGAATTTGGAATCGAACACTCTGGTAATCTATCCGACTGTATCACAAAGGATGAAAAGTCTGTCCCAGATAACATGTACACATATAACTTTATTAAAAGTGTAACTTTAATTTTTAGGATATCGTTTTCCTATAGCATAAATAGAAGTGAATTTGAAGAACTCAAAGATGGTCCCAAATTTGGTAATAGCAGTGAATGTGATGATAAGATAACATGCGAGAGGGTTGGGAATAATTGTCTGAAAACAACAACGTTTTACTCTGCTGGATGGGTGTTAAGAAAGAATTCAGAATTTCTATACTTTTTTATGCCAGGTAGCAAACTTTTTAACACGTTTTATACGTATATTTTAAAATTTAGTTGGGTATACAACATATTATTACATTGTGAGACGGAATGTATCCCCATTCAAGCTTATGATTAAAGGGCTAGAATTCCGCTTCATTTCAGATGAGGATGTATTTAATTTTTCTGATTCAAAGTGCTATAAGAAGGAAAAACATCTCAAAGCCGTAAAGTGGGAGATTTTGGACAATAATTATATCGACAAAAATCAAAACTTCACCCATCTCTTTACTTTCCATATTATGCCAATAAAAGCGATGCGCCAAAGTATGCAGAATTCTTGGGCAGGTTGTAAGATAAATGAAACGAAATTAGGATGTGATAAAGAGGCAGCATTGTTGAAATGTGACAGAATGTTCATTCGATTTGTAAGGAAATTCCTCTTTTCCCATAAAATAAAGATGTTTTAAGGACAAAGAACACTTCAAAATTCTTGTCCCGGATGTTCCAGTAGCAGAAAACGGCAATTCAACAGATGGCAATGAAACTTTGGATGTCTCAACAACACAATCTCTAAAAATCATCACTACAGAAGAGGCAGACACGACTACTGATGAAGTAGAAGTTACAAGGATTCCAACTGCTACAGAGTCTTCAGGAATGTCTAAAATTATCATTGTTGTGATTATTTGTAGCGTTGTAGTTTTGTGAGTTTTCTTGGTTAAAATTCGCATCTGCCTATTTTAAATTTTCAGGTGTTTGACAAGTTTTGTTTGCGTTCTGATTTGTATTCTGTTTCGAGGAGAAAAAGAAGAAGAAAAACAAAGTGAAGGCACTAAATACAGTCAAGGCACTAATATACGTTCAACTCAATCAACTACAAATAAACCTACAAAGGACTCCAATTTTGACGTTGAAATGCCTTCCCATGTATCTGGAAAAGAACAGAAAGAAGAAGAAAAATCTTTTAATGATGCTTCTACAGTCGTCGAAACTCAATATCAAGACTTTAACGATGTTAACTCTGTTGTGGCTACACAAATGGAACAACCGGAAGAAGCTTCTAACCTCAAAACTTGTGTTGGAGTTCCTGATACTTTTCCTGACACAAAAAGTTGTATTGAAGTAAAGCACGACAACGATTTTTCTGTAAAATCTGACAAGACTGTTCCTGATGCTTTGATTAGCAAAAATACTGCTCATGAAGACCTTGTTGTTAAAGAAGATCCGCTTATTCATAATACACAATCTGACGTTGAAATTACTGATAGCGTTAATGAAGGGTAATAAAGAAGTGGAAGAATAATATATAAATTAGTAGATAGTATATTCTTGTTGTTTTATTTTTTGTTGATACATAGTATGTATTGTTGTTATTATATTTTGTTGTATTTAATTTAAGCTAGATTAAGTAAATAAATTTTGAATTTAGTCATCTCTCTTTTCTCCTCATTTTTACTATTCGCTTGTGGATTAGCATCTTGCTTTGTAATATTTTTTGCTTTGTAATACTAATATTTTTTGAGTTTACTAAAATAATATTTAATGAAGGTTTGGATTATTACCTATTTTAAATTTATTAAATTAAATCGACCTTAGAGTTAGTGGGTAGGTTTGGGTCTAAAAAATTGAAAATTCTATTTGTAGGAATAACGGTGAAGCTTTTATTAAATAAATTTTAAGAACATATTAGGGTATTTTAACAATATTTTAAATGAAGCAAACCATTAAAAAATATGATTATTGACTAAATGAGAAGATTGCTTTGGTTACAACATTGTTTAATCATATTCAGGCATTTAGAGATATTTAGAATGTGTTCAACAACAATTATGATATTTAAAATTTCGGGTTGAAAAGAAAAAAAGAGATTGTTACTTTCATTACAAGTTATCACTCGTCATGTAATTTTATTTTGCTAAAAGGGATAAATATAAGATAAACTAATTAATGAAAATTAGATTTGAAATTATCTGTTGATAAATATGTAGGACTGAGTATAAAAGCATTTATAATCTAAAATTCGTATTCCAAAAAAACATCAAAAACATTTGTTTCTTCTGTGTCGACAACATCAATTCAAAAGCTCTTGGAATGACTTCAACATCTTCTTTCTTGCGGTTTAGTGCAATTCTTCTTGTATTCGGATTTGTTGTTCAATGTGAAGAAGTCGGGCATGGCAAGCATGTGTTGGTTAACGAGACAATTATTGAGCTCAAGAACAATACAAGGATTGCCGAAAACGACACAGATCTTGAACAATACAGGAAGCTGGATGGCGCTTGTGATGTCACTTTGGACAACGATGGAAATATGTAAATATTTTTACATTAATTTATTTAAATCCCCTCATTTAACAGCATTCTTTGGTACTCCAAAAATTCCAACACGACTGAGTTTGGCTGTTCTGTTGATTTGGTTACAAAGAATGAAGGTCAAATCTTATTGGAATTTGGTATCTCAGACTTAAGCAATATATCGGACTGTATCACACAACAAAAATCTATCTTAGATAATATGTATGTATGCAAATCCTTACATAAGAAAATAAAATTTATTTCATGTAGGTTATCGTTTTCCTACAGCATGAATGGAAGTGAATTCGAAGAACTGAAAAGTGGTCCTAAATCGGGGAGTAAAGATAATTGTGCTAATTATACCTATTGCAAGAGTGAGACAGGAGGTGATTGCTGGAGCACAACAGCCTTCTACTCTATTGGAGTGGTTCCTAAAGTGATTCCGCAAGCATTTCCGTTTAATTACTTCTTGCAGCCCGGTAACATAATTTTTAAACGTTCATGTTTTCTATATTTAGTAGCTGATAGTCCAAGTTTTCTGGCCGAACTTTCGATCAACAAATCATCCAATGACGCGTCATTCAAGCTTTCGATTAGAGGGAAAGAATTCCGCTATGAGTTAGTATCCAAAGAATTTTTTACGTTACCAACAATGTGTTACAAAAAAGAAAACCATAGGAAGCCAGAAGAGTGGATGATTGTTGACAATAATTACATCAACAACAATCAAAACTTTACGCATTTATTCACTTTCAACATTATGCCAATAAAAGCGATGCGACAAAGTTTGCAGGATTTTTGGGCAGGCTGTAAGATAAATGAGACAAATCCAGGCTGTGATAAAGAAGCAACATTGTTGAAATGTGACAGAATGTTCATTCGATTTGTAAGGAACTTTACTCTTTTCTAATAAAAACTATTTTAAGGACAAAGAACATTTCAGAATTCTTGTTCCGGATGTTCCAGTCGCAGAAGGAAAGAAAGAAGAAAACGGACAAAATGGCACTTCAACAGATGGGAACAAAAATTTGTCTGTTTCAACAACACAAAATATGGGCACTACAAGTACAAAGACGTCACTTGCTATCAATACAAAGACGTCACCTACTACCAAGCCTTCAGGAATGTCTACAACTACTAACGGTATAGAGGTTACAAAGGCATCACCTACTATCGATACAAAGACGTCACCTACTACCGATACAAAGACATCACTTGCTATCGATACAAAGATGCCATCTGCTACCGAGCCTTCAGGAATGTCTACAACTACCATTGTGTTTATTATTTCTGGCATTGTAGTTTTGTGAGTTTTTTTTGTATAAAATTCAATCTAATTTTAAATTTTCAGGGTTTTTGTAAGCATTGTTGTTGTTCTGATTTGCACTTTGTCTCGAGGAAAGAAAAAAGAAGAAAACGGACAAAGAAAAGAAGAAGAAAGTAAATACAGTAATCCACATTCAACTCAATCAACTACAAATATGTCTACAACGGAATCCAATGTTGACGTTGAAGTGCCACCCGTTGCTTCTGCCGAAGAAGAAAATGAAAAACAGAATGAAGAACAGAAAGAAGAAGAAAAACAAGACTTCAATGATGTCAACCCTGTTGAAAATACACAAATCGAACCAGGAGAACCTTCTAATGCCAGAACCGGAGTTGCAGTTCCTGATTCTTTTATTGATATGGAAGGAATTGGAGCTAAGCGCGACAACGATTTTTCTGTTAAATCTGACAAGACTGTTCCTGATGCTTTGATTAGCAAAAATACTGTTCATCAAGACCTCGTTGTTAAAGAAGATCCGATTATTCATAATGCAAAATCTGGCGTGGAAGTTCCTGATAGTGTTAATGAAGATTAATATAGAAATGGAAAAATAATATATAAATTAGTGGATAGTATATTTTTGTTGTTATGTAATCTGTATCTATGAAAAAATTTGTTGTAGTATTTCATTTATGCTGTTATGTAATGTGTAAATAAATTTGGTAATTTTTAATTTCGTCTTCCCATTTTTTACTTCCTCAAATTCACTTATCAAATATATGCTTAAGACATCCGAGCAGTTAACCTAAAATTTTACTTGCTTGTCTAGAAATGGAAATTTTTGACTTCAACCTCTTAAACCTTACTCAATTGTAATTAATCATATTTTAATGTGCAATTACTACAATCTGAAACAGAGCTTTTTCGAAAGAAATCACCTTCGAAAATCATAAAAATACAATAATACCAAAATATTTTTCAAACTTTTCTAAATCAAAAATCGAAGGAAAAAGCCTGGAAACACTTAAAGGTTCATGGTCGGTGCTGGGCGTTTGGCGTCCATTTTTGGCCGATTTTTGGCGTTTTGCTTTTGGCGTGCTTGCCGATTTTGGTTATCGTCCATTTTCCATTTTTATTAACATCCATTTTTTTATTAAAATTATGTAAAAATAAATTAAATTAAAATTATTTTTCATTAAAATGTTGTAAAAATTTACATGAACATTTCTATTGATAAAAGAATAAAACGAAATCTGTAACATATTTCTTCATAGAGAACAAAAAATGTTATTTTTAATTTTTTATTGCTTAGCCCTATCTTTTTTTCCACACAAAAATCAAGTAGTATTTATTTTGGAATTTAGACAATATAATCATATAAAAGCTAAATATTCTTCCAAATCATTCTCAAATTCCTACATCGTTCAACGTTATTTTTTCTGAATCGGCAACTTCAATTTAGTCGTGATGCGAATTTGCAATTCAAACTATCTTAAAACCGTTCAACGTTCTCTTCTTCTGAATCAACAATCTGAATTTGGTCGCGAATCAATTTTCACCTCAATCACTCTTGAAATGGCTGTTGCTTACTTTATCATTCGGTGCATTTCAATTCTTCTGGTTTTCGGATTTGTTGTTCAATGTGAAGAAGTCGGACTTGGCAAGCATGTGTTGGTCAACGAGACAATTATTGAGCTCAAGAACAATACAAGGATTGCCGAAAACGACACGGATCTTGAACAATACAGGAAGCTGCCGGGAGCTTGTGATGTCATTTGGACAACGATGGAAATATGTAAATATTTTTACATTAATTTATTTAAATCCCCTCATTTAACAGCATTCTTTGGTACTCCAAAAACTCCAGCACGACTGAGTTTGGCTGTTCTGTTGATTTGGTTACAACAAAAAAAGAGCAAATCTTATTGGAATTTGGAATCTCACACTCTGGTAATCTATCCGATTGCGTCACGAAGAAAAGGAATCATGTCCCAGATAACATGTACATATAACTTTGTTAAAAGTGTAACTTTATCTTCTTTAGGATATCATTTTCCTATAGCATGAATGGAAGTGAATTCGAGGAACTCAAAAATGGACCTAAACATGGCGATGTCAATGACTGTAGTGATAAGGATAAATGCAATGCTGGCAGAGGTACTTGTGTCCAGTGCTTCGAAGCTCGTACCAAAATTCGTACTCGTACCTCGTACTCGTACTCGTACCTGGTACGAAGTACGAGTACGAGTACGAGCAAAAAAATGGGGCAGGTACGAAGTACGAGTACGAGTACGAGGCCAAAAAAGTGAAAAGTACGAGGTACGAGGCCTAAGTACGAGCTCGTACTTCTCGTACTTGGTGTTAATAGGAAAATTGAAAGAAATATGTTTAATTTTTTATATAGTCATTATATGAGCGAGTGTCCGAGTGGGTAAGGTGTTAGGCTTCACCAAAGACGTGAATAACTTATATGTGGGTTCGATGCCTAGTCAGAGGACAAGGATTTTTCATATTTTTCTTTCCATAAATAACTTATTTTATAAGTTTAATTTTGTTTTAAAAATTATTCTATTTTTACATGGAGAAATTATGGGTTTTTGGCCCTCTAAAATTCTTAAAATTTTTCATTGTACCACTAAAAAGTGAGTTTTTTTGCCTACGGCTTTCCGAAATTTTCAAAATTTTCGACTGCGGCGCTGAAGAAATAAGAAAATTGGATTATTGGCTACCAAATTTTAAAATTTTCGCCTCCGACGGTGAAAAATGGAAGAAATTTGGCTTCATGGCCTTCAAAATTTTTCAAAATTTTCGCCTGCGGCGCAAAAAATAGAAGAAATCTGACGTAAGGACATCCAAAATTCTCAAAATTTTTGAAAAAAGGGATTTGAGATTAAGAGGGATATCAGGTGATTAAAGTATGAAAAGTTTGGTGGAGAAGATAGAAGGTTCCATGTAAGAAGATGAAAAATAGATACAAAAATGTCAGATTTTGGGTAGCCCGACCCATCTTGGAGACAATATTTCTCCTCGCACTCCAAAATGCTCAAAAATTTTGCCTGCGGCGCAGAAAATGGATTATATTGGAGGATTTACGGCTTCGAAGCCTTCAGAGATTCAAAAATCATCACATACAACGCTTTAAATTTAAAAATAGATGCCCTAGGCTCAAAAAAATCATAAAAATTTCCGATTTTTTGCTTTTTTCTCAAGTACGAGTAAGTACGAGGTACGAGTACGAGGTACGAGGCCAAAAATAGGGGTGGTACGAGGTACGAGTACGAGTACGACGCCTAAAATAAGGGTGGTACGAGGTACGAGTACGAGTACGAGGCCAAAAAAAGAGGTGGTACGAAGTACGAGTACGAGTACGAGCAAATTTGAAATTTCGAAGCACTGCTTGTGTCAAAACAACATCATTCTACTCTGTTGGATGGGTGAATACAACTATGTACTTCTTGCTTCCAGGTAGCAAACTTTTTAATAAGTTTTTATATAATTGAAAATTTAGTTGGTGATGTACGGTATTATTATAGGATGAAAACTAAAACTATAACGAACGCGTCATTCGAGCTTATGATTAAAGGACAAGAATTCCGCTTCGCTTCAGTAGATGATCACTTTTTTAATCTTGCTAATATGTGCTACAAGAAGGAAAAACTTCTCAAAGCCGAAAAGTGGGAAATTGATGACATTAACTACATCAACTGCAGCAACAATCAAAATTTCACCCATCTCTTTACTTTCAACATTATGCCAATAAAAGCGATGCGACAGGGTTTACAAAATATTTTAATGGACTGTAGAAATAAGTCAAGTCCAGGCTGTGATAAAGAAGCAACGATGTTGAAATGTGACAAAATATCCATTCGATTTGTAAGGAACTTTCCTCTTTTCAAATAAAATAAAAATATTTTAAGGACAAAGAACACTTTAAAATTCTTGTTCCGGATGTTCCAGTAGCAGAAAATGGCACTTCAACAGATGGCAACGAAACTTTGGATGTTTCAACAACACAAACTCCAAAAATCATCACTACAGAAGAGGTGGACACTACTACTGATGAAGTAGAAGTTACAAGGATTCCAACTCCTAAAGAGTCTTCAGGAATGTCTAAAATTATCATTGTTGTGATTATTTGTAGCGTTGTAGTTTTGTGAGTTTTCTTGGATAAAATTCACATCAATTTTAAATTTTCAGGTGTTTGACAAGTTTTGTTTGCGTTCTGATTTGTATTCTGTTTCGAGGAGAAAAAGAAGGAGAAAATCAAAGTGAAGGCACTAAATACAGTCAAGGCACTAATATACGTTCAACTCAATCAACTACAAATAAACCTACAAAGGACTCCAATGTTGACGTTGAAATGCCTTCCCATGTATCTGGAAAAGAACAGAAAGAAGAAGAAAAATCTTTTAATGATGCTTCTACAGTCGTCGAAACTCAATATCAAGACTTTAACGATGTTAACTCTGTTGTGGCTACACAAATGGAACAACCGGAAGAAGCTTCTAACCTCAAAACTTGTGTTGGAGTTCCTGATACTTTTCCTGACACAAAAAGTTGTATTGAAGTAAAGCACGACAACGATTTTTCTGTAAAATCTGACAAGACTGTTCCTGATGCTTTGATTAGCAAAAATACTGCTCATGAAGACCTTGTTGTTAAAGAAGATCCGCTTATTCATAATACACAATCTGACGTTGAAATTACTGATAGCGTTAATGAAGGGTAATAAAGAAGTGGAAGAATAATATATAAATTATTAGATAGTATATTCTTGTTGTTTTATTTTTTGTTGATACATAGTATGTATTGTTGTTATTATATTTTGTTGTATTTAATTTAAGCTAGATTAAGTAAATAAATTTTGAATTTAGTCATCTCTCTTTTCTCCTCATTTTTACTATTCGCTTGTGGATTAGCATCTTGCTTTGTAATATTTTTTGCTTTGTAATACTAATATTTTTTGAGTTTACTAAAATAATATTTAATGAAGGTTTGGATTATTACCTATTTTAAATTTATTAAATTAAATCGACTTTAGAGTTAGTGGGTAGGTTTGGGTCTAAAAAATTGAAAATTCTATTTGTAGGAATAACGGTGAAGCTTTTATTAAATAAATTTTAAGAACATATTAGGGTATTTTAACAATATTTTAAATGAAGCAAACCATTAAAAAATATGATTATTGACTAAATGAGAAGATTGCTTTGGTTACAACATTGTTTAATCATATTCAGGCATTTAGAGATATTTAGAATGTGTTCAACAACAATTATGATATTTAAAATTTCGGGTTGAAAAGAAAAAAAGAGATTGTTACTTTCATTACAGGTTATCACTCGTCATGTAATTTTATTCTGCTACAAGGGATAAATATAAGATAAGCTAATAATTGAAAATTAGATTTGAAATTAGGTATGTGATGGTAAATACTGAGTATAAAAGCATTTAAAATCTAAAATTCGTATTCCAACAAAACATCAAAAACATTTGTTTCTTCTGTGTCGACAACATCAATTCAAAAGCTCTTGGAATGACTTCAACATCTTTTTTCTTGCGGTTTAGTGCAACTATGCTTGTTTTCGGATTTGTTGTTCAATGTGAAGAAGTCGGACTAGGCAAGCATGTGTTGGTTAATGGGGAGATTATTGAGCTCAAGAACAATACGAGGATTGCCGAAAACGACACGGATCTTGAACATTACAGGAAGCTGGAGGGCGCTTGTGATGTCACTTTGGACAACGATGGAAATATGTAAATATTTTTACATTAATTTATTTAAATCCCCTCATTTAACAGCATTCTTTGGTACTCCAAAAATTCCAGCACGACTGAGTTTGGCTGTTCTGTTGATTTGGTTACAAAGAATGAAGGTCAAATCTTATTGGAATTTGGTATCTCAGACTTAAGCAATATATCGGACTGTATCACACAACAAAAATCTATCTTAGATAATATGTATGTATGCAAATCCTTACATAAAAAAATAAAATTTATTTCATGTAGGTTATCGTTTTCCTACAGCATGAATGGAAGTGAATTCGAAGAACTGAAAAGTGGTCCTAAATCGGGGAGTAAAGATAATTGTGCTAATTATACCTATTGCAAGAGTGAGACAGGAGGTGATTGCTGGAGCACAACAGCCTTCTACTCTATTGGAGTGGTGCCTAAAGTGATTCCGCAAGCATTTCCTTTTAATTACTTCTTGCAGCCCGGTAACATAATTTTTAAACGTTCATGTTTTCTATATTTAGTAGCTGATAGTCCAAGTTTTCTGGCCGAACTTTCGATCAACAAGTCATCCAATGACGCGTCATTCAAGCTTTCGATTAGAGGGAAAGAATTCCGCTATGAGTTAGTATCCAAAGAATTTTTTACGTTACCAACAATGTGTTACAAAAAAGAAAACCATAGGAAGCCAGAAGAGTGGATGATTGTTGACAATAATTACATCATCAACAATCAAAACTTTACGCATTTATTCACTTTCAACATTATGCCAATAAAAGCGATGCGACAAAGTTTGCAGGATTTTTGGGCAGGCTGTAAGATAAATGAGACAAATCCAGGCTGTGATAAAGAAGCAACATTGTTGAAATGTGACAGAATGTTCATTCGATTTGTAAGGAACTTTACTCTTTTCTAATAAAAACTATTTTTAGGACAAAGAACATTTCAGAATTCTTGTTCCGGATGTTCCAGTCGCAGAAGGAAAGAAAGAAGAAAACGGACAAAATGGCACTTCAACAGATGGGAACAAAAATTTGTCTGTTTCAACAACACAAAATATGGGCACTACAAGTACAAAGACGTCACTTGCTATCAATACAAAGACGTCACCTACTACCAAGCCTTCAGGAATGTCTACAACTACTAACGGTATAGAGGTTACAAAGGCATCACCTACTATCAATACAAAGACGTCACCTACTACCGATACAAAGACATCACTTGCTATCGATACAAAGATGCCATCTGCTACCGAGCCTTCAGGAATGTCTACAACTACCATTGTGTTTATTATTTCTGGCATTGTAGTTTTGTGAGTTTTTTTGTATAAAATTCAATCTAATTTTAAATTTTCAGGGTTTTTGTAAGCATTGTTGTTGTTCTGATTTGCACTTTGTCTCGAGGAAAGAAAAAAGAAGAAAACGGACAAAGAAAAGAAGAAGAAAGTAAATACAGTAATCCACATTCAACACAATCAACTACAAATATGTCTACAACGGAATCCAATGTTGACGTTGAAGTGCCACCTGTTGCTTCTGCCAAAGAAGAAAATGAAAAACAGAATGAAGAACAGAAAGAAGAAGAAAAACAAAACTTCAATGATGTCAACCCTGTTGAAAATACACAAATCGAACCAGGAGAACCTTCTAATGCCAGAACCGGAGTTGCAGTACCTGATTCTTTTATTGATATGGAAGGCATTGGAGCTAAGCGCGACAACGATTTTTCTGTAAAATCTGACAAGACTGTTCCTGATGCTTTGATTAGCACAAATACTGTTCATCAAGACCTCGTTGTTAAAGAAGATCCGATTATTCATAATGCAAAATCTGGCGTGGAAGTTCCTGATAGTGTTAATGAAGATTAATATAGAAGTGGAAGAATAATATATAAATTAGTAGATGTTATATTTTTGTTGATATATAATCTGTATGTATGCAAAAATTTGTTGTATTTCATTTATGCTGTTATGTAATGTGTAAATAAATTTGGTAATTTTTAATTTCGTCTTCCCATTTTTTACTTCCTCAAATTCACTTATCAAATATATGCTTAAGACATCCGAGCAGTTAACCTAAAATTTTACTTGCTTGTCTAGAAATGGAAATTTTTGACTTCAACCTCTTAAACCTTACTCAATTGTAATTAATCATATTTTAATGTGCAATTACCACAATCTGGAACAGAGCTTTTTCGAAAGAAATCACCTTCGAAAATCATAAAAATACAATGATACCAAAATATTTTTCAAACTTTTCTATATCAAAAATCGAAGGAAAAAGCCTGGAAACACAAAGGTTCATGGTCAGTGCTGGGGAACAGGCCGAGGTACCGCCGAGCTATAACTTTCTCCAAAATTGTCGAATCCGGGACGCCCTGGTATGGTTCGATTCAGCTCGTCGAAACGCATCGAACCATACCAGGGCGTCCAGGATTCGACAATTTTGAACAAAGTTATAGCTCGGTGGTACCTTGGCCTTGCGGTACCTTGGGGTGTACCCGTGCTGGGCGTTTGGCGTTCATTTTTGGCCGATTTTTGGCGTTTTGCTTTTGGCGTGCTTGCCGATTTTGGTTATTATCGTCCATTTTCCATTTTTATTAACATCCATTTTTTTATTAAAATTATGTAAAAATAAATTAAATTAAAATTATTTTTCATTAAAATGTTGTAAAAATTTACATGAACATTTCTATTGATAAAAGAATAAAACGAAATCTGTAACATATTTCTTCATAGAGAACAAAAAATGTTATTTTTAATTTTTTATTGCTTAGCCCTATCTTTTTTTCCACACAAAAATTAAGTAGTATTTATTTTGGAATTTAGACAATATAATCATATAAAAGCTAAATATTTTTCCAAATCATTCTCAAATTCCTACATCGTTCAACGTTCTTTTCTTCTGAATCGGCAACTTCAATTTAGTCGTGATGCGAATTTGCAATTCAAACACTTTTGGAATGGTGTCTGCCTCCTCCATCATTCTGTGCATTTCAATTCTTCTGGTTTTCGGATTTGTTGTTCAATGTGAAGAAGTCGGACTAGGCAAGCATGTGTTGGATAACGAGACAATTATTGAGCTCAAGAACAATACAAGGATTGCCGAAAACGACACGGATCTTGAACAATACAGGAAGCTGGAGGGAGCTTGTGATGTCACTTTGGACAACGATGGAAATATGTAAATATTTTTACATTAATTTATTTAAATCCCCTCATTTAACAGCATTCTTTGGTACTCCAAAAATTCCAGCACGACTGAGTTTGGCTGTTCTGTTGATTTGGTTACAAAGAATGAAGGACAAATCTTATTGGAATTTGGTATCTTACACTCTGGAAATCTATCCGAATGTATCACGCAAAATATTGTCTCAGCCAATATGTATGATATACCAACTTCATTAAAAATAAGATTTATTTTATTCAGGATATCATTTTCCTACAGCATGAAGCGAGATGAATTCGAAGAACTCAAAAATGGCCCTAAAACGGGAGATGACAGTGACTGTAGTGATAAGGATAACTGCATTGCTGATGGAGGCGTTTGCAGGAATTCAACAGCCTTCTATTCTATTATGTGGATGCCAAATTTATTGCAATTAAATTTAAATGAAAACTTTACTTACTTTTTACACCCAGGCAAAAAATTTTATAAACGTTTTATTTTTTATAATTTAGTTGGGGATGTAAATAGTATATATGCGATAGGTAGTGTGGCGAACAAGACATTCAAACTTCTGATTAAAGAAATAGAATTACGTCTTCCTGCAATAGATAAACGTCTAGAATATAGTTGCTACAAGAAGGAAAATCTTCAAAAGGCCGAAGAATGGCAGATTGTGGACAATAATTACATCAAGGATACCAACCATCAAAATTTCACCCATCTCTTCACTTTCAATATTATGCCAGTAAAGGCAATGCGACAAAGCTTCCAGGATATTTATGCAAAATGTGATAAACATCCAGAAAATCCAGTTTGTGATAAGGATGCAAGCATGCAAAAATGTGACAGAATTTTCATTCGATTTGTAAGCAAAATTTTATTCATTTCTCCATACAAAATATATTTAAGGACAAAGAACACTTCAGAATGCTTGTTCCTGTCCAAACTGTAAGTTTAAGATACTTAAGTTTAGAAATAAAGAGGTTAAATATTTAAGAGTACAACTACTCAATCTACAACGAAAGGTGAAAGCACTACAGGGGAAGAAACAGATGATTATTATGTAGAAACCACAAGAAGGGGCTTCACAAAATATCCAAAGACTTCAGAATTGGGAACGTTTGCTATTGTTTTAATTACTCTTGGAATTTTAATATGGTAAGTTAAAATTGGGAGGATTGAGGAGAACAATAATTTAAATAATTTTCAGTATTACAATATTCATCGGCATTCTAATATTCTTCGTGGTTTGTGTGTTCTGTGGCAAGACTGAAAAGAAAAATAAGCCAAATGAAGAAGAACAGTCTCCTTATTCACCTATTACAGAAACTAATAAAGACTTTGCTATTGGAGAGAAAGAAGGTCATTCAAAGGGAGCTTCTTCTACAGTTGTTGGAACACAAATTGACCCTACAGAATCGTTGAATAATCCATCTACTGTTGTTGATACCCAATTAGATTTTGATGTAAAAGCTGGTGCTGAAGTTCCCGATAGTATTATGGATTGATGTATATTAGAAGGATGTAAAGGAATATATAAATATATTTTTTGATTTAAAATTGTTTTTTTGTGATATTATTAGATTTTGTGTCAATTATTTTGTGTGTTATTTAAGTATGCTTTTTGTTATTTCAATGTAAATCTGCCTTTTTTGTTATTTTATTTCTCTAAGATATGAACTTAAGTACATAATTTATTCTCGATTTTATAGCTAAAATGAAGAAATTAGAGTTTCACCGGAAGTTCTGGTGTTTTTTTTTGTTTTTTGGTTCCGAGAACCGGAACTCAAATTGGATCCGTTTCCGGTTAAAGAATATTGTTTTTATCAATTAAGTCCTCAAATAATTGATTTTAATTTTCTAAAATAATTAAACATATCCCTAACACAAACATTTAATCACCAATCCTTTTTTCACATTTTTCTGCTTTTCTGGAAGGATATCCAGGTCAACTCTTTTGAAAGTTGCGCGAATATTTATATAATTTTATGGAAGAAAAAAGAAAATTTTAAAAATTAGGTCAAACACTTCTTGGTGAAAATGAGGAGAAGATGTGCGAAGCTTTTTCCACAAAACAAAAGATTTTTGTTTTTTATTCTCGATTGTATGTAAGCTTGTTAAATGATTTATGCCGATAGATATTTAGGGAATATTAAATAAATTTAAAAGGAAAGGTGAGAAAGACAAAAAATTAAACGTTTTTGGTTTATTTTAAATCTTTAGCTTTTTTAAAAAAAAATTTAATTTTTTCTCCCTTTTTGTTAAAAATTAATTTCTATTTATTTTTGAATTTTTTAAACTTTTTTTTCATTTAATTTATTTTTTAAACTGTTCCGAACTATTTGCAGAAATAATATATAAAATTAAAATATATCTGAATTTTTCTACGACATATACGATAAATAAACAATTTAAAACATTATTAGAGCTGTAACAAAATAACACAAAAAAGGTTAAATCGGCAAAAGCTCGCTATAATTGGTTTTGTTTTTTGGCTCCTTTAATTTCTTTATATCGAGATTCGTCTTTATTAAAAAGAATAAACTTAATTACAAATACAAATTTTAAGAAAAACATCTAAAACTGAAAATTGGATTATAAATAGGTGTACAAATACTTGGAATTCTCTCCCAGAAAACATAATTAACTCGAAAACCCCAAACAATTTTGGGTATTACTTAAAAATCATTTATTAAAAACCAAGGAAATAAATAATACATTTATATATTACTAAAACACATTTATATATTACTTTTTTATTTAAATTTGGTTCTTAAAATATAGTTAAAAGCGATCACTTTTATAAACGATTTCCTCCTTTCAGTCCGGTTATTTTATTTTTTTTAGAAAAAATTTTTTTGGAACAAATACATGGAAATGATCAGCAAACATTTATTTTAATATTATTGTAAATTTATTTAAAAAAATCCCCTACTATTTACACAAATATCCCAATCCAAAAACGGCGTTTCTCTTTCCTCCTCTCACTTATCCGTTTTCATTTTTATTTTTGTATTTTCTTTCTCTCAAAAAAATTTATTTTTAGTCAATCGCCAACGGCTATATATATTTGTGGATTATTGTCCTCTTTTTTATCCATCAATTCAATTCCATCCATATCCTATTCCCGCATTCTCGCCAGCAAAATAGTTTTTCGAATGTTCAATGCTTTAAGGATATTAGAGAAAATAAATTGATAAAATTCGATTTTCACTTTATTTTTAACTAAAAATATTTTATTTTAGGATTTAATCAATTAAAAATGTTAGTATTTAAAATTAAATACATATGTAAATATTTATCGGTTTCCAATTTAAATTTATATTAATTATACCTAGCTTTTTATTATAGCCAAACATTAATTTATTATTTAGATATAAAATTTTAATTAAACTTTTCGAACTTTACTAACCAAAATATTCCCTGATATGTATACACAATATATGATTTAAGTTTATTTTTAAGCGATTTTGAGTGAAACTCTCAATACCGGATACACTCGATTTTAAGTACAAATTTATCAGTCCCATTATAAGACTCAAGGAAGGTCAAATAAATTAAGATTGAAAATAATTGTTGTCCTTTTTATTAAAATTTTCCGTTGTTTATATCATTTTTACCTTGTACAATTGTTAACCGATATTTTAAAAAAAAATTTTTTTATTTTACCCAATATTTGATAAATTTACTATATACATATTAAGTATTCTATCTCAGTCTTGGTAATGGACACGGATATGGTTACAGATAACTTCCAAATGCCTACGGATATCCGCCTGTATCCGCCGTAAATATCCGGATACGGATACCAAAACCCGTGTCCATTACCAAGTCTGTTTTATCCATTAAATCCCATTTATTTAGACAAATGTCATTATTAATTAATAAACAAACAGCTACAAATTGGAGGACATCAAGAAGAGAAAAGAGAATAATTTCTCTTAAAATAATTATTCCATTTATTATTTCTATGAATATTTTTATAAAACAAATTAAAGCCCAACACGAATTATTTAACAGTCAGAATTTTGCCCCAAAACCAACAATAGCTCCAGATTTGGCAAAATATTTTGAATTAGATGGGCATGCTAGGGAATTGGTAGATACGTTGATTGCGCCTAGACCGGGAGGATATTTTCCTGAAAAAACATATGAGGTATTTTGATATTTTAACTTGAAAAACTCTGAGGGGTTTAAACAACTATTTTAACGAAATGATAATTAATATTTGAGATATTAAATAGTATAAGTATTGTCGAAACAACTTTCAAGTCGCCTGTAAAGATTCAAGACTGATATGAACATGGAAGATTGGGAAAATTCAGCATCTTTTAACAGCTTAACTGATTATAAGAGAATAATAACACGACCTCTTAAACATTGAATATAACAAATAAATTTTCCCCCACATCCTTTCTTTAATATCTCCTTATTTTTTGGCCATAGAAAGACGGGGTTTTTATATTAATCTGTTTTATCAGATGTTATTTTAATATTAATATAAAGATTTCCAACCCACGCCCTCCACCAGCAACACCAACAGAAACACCCGACCAATTACAACAAATTGGTAAAGCTGTAGAACAGTTTTTATCAGGAGGGCAACCAAATGGTAATGATATCCAATTGCCTTCTGGCTTCAATCAGGGATTTTCTTTTAATGGTGGAGCTAATAAAAACAACCTTGCTTTTCAAGAGAATTCGAATCCTGTAGTAAGATTTAATTTTTTGAATTTTGGAAAATAAGTATTAAAATCTACCCTCATTTAAAATATTTTCACTACTTTTAAAAATACTGGAATAGGTACTTCCAATACTTTATTAATTTGCCAAATAATTAATAAACTCCTTAACTATTGATTGAACAAATGGAAAAATTAATCCATTATATTATTCAATTTTTAGCACGTTGACGATCACCCTCGTCAATCACCCCAAAAATCATCCGATGATGACCAACTTCAATCAACAAAACACTCAACAGATTCGGATTTTTCTTCACTTCCATTACCTCACACTTCTCCATCGTCAATTGCTGGAATTCCAAATGATTTTCCAAAATTGCCAAAGTTCCCTATGAGCGCCCTTCCAGCAGAAATCAGAAGGCAGCAGCCTCAAACATTGAGACAGCCATTAAATGACTTGCCCAGATTTGCTTCGAAGCCTGAGGTGAAATTCTTAAAATAAATAAGATAATCATATACTTTAAGATCCCTGATGGGGGACTTGGACTTGCTGCTTCTTTAGACCCAATTCGTCCAAACTCCGTTTCTGCTTCAGAACCGCGTTCTTCTTTCCTCACATCGAGTGCTTCAGGAGATTCATACGGTGACTCTTCTGCCGATTCTATTGATGAGCCTGCGCCCGGAGGGCTTATCGGCACAATAATGGATTTGTTTGGATTAAATAAAGATGGACGACCTCAGACAGATGCGAGTGGTATTGGAAGAGCTGTAGGGTCTTTACTTGGCGGTAGCAATTCTCCTTTGCCTGGAAAACAAGTGATAAGCAATGTAAGGGAGCAAAGATTGACGATATACCTATTTTTAAATGCTTATTTTATTTAGGTTTTATATAAAGCCTTAACTTCTGGTTCTGTCCAATCTCCAACAAACAACGATTCAACTCCTGCTAATGCCTCAGCTGCCCTTTCAAGCCTTTCCTCAATGTTACCAGCAAACAGTCCATTAGCGGCTGCAGCTGCAGCTCTTTTCTCCTCTCCTGAACTTAATACTTCTACACCCTTAACTTTAACTCAAGCACAGCAAGAAGCAATTGGTGAAAATTTAGAAATGATTCAGAATTTAATTGTGCAGCCAAGCAGCCCTTTATGCTCTCCAAAACCAGTTGTTGTTCAAGATTTTCTGTTGGACGCATTAATGGGGCAGTGGTATCAGGTGGATTAATTGCTTAAAAATAAAATTTTGTCAGAAAAATTAAAAATAAATTTAGTCCATTATTTGGATAATTTGACCCAAACTTAATCAGCCTCTTATTTAGACACATTTTTGACCTGAATTCAGGATTTACCAAGTCATTCTAAATTAGCTTATTTATTTTAAATGTCGGTAACTTGGCTGTATTCTTAATAAAATGAACGATAATTAGATTAGCTTATCTAGATTACCTATCTTCAGTAAAATATTCCCCTTTTACAGTATCGAGAAACAATCACATTTTGAATTTTAAAGAAAATACTTTAGCTAACTAGAAACTTATTTAACTAAATTTCTTCATTTAATATCCATTTCCCATAGAATAGGTTGTGTACAGTCCATTAGTAGCTCAAAGTGGTTGTTCTGTTGTCTCTTATCGAAAAATATCCGATGTTAATGGAGGCGGGATTGGGTCGATTTTCGAAGTTTTCGAGGTACTATATTCCCAAAATTTTGTCTAAATTTTATATTTAAAGTATTCAACTGACGGTACCCCTTATAGTAAACCAAAAATTAATTCTGGATATGGAATTCTTAAACAACAAGGGGAATTAATTTTTAGAACAACTGCCCACCAAGAGGATGTAGACAGTTAGGAGATTTTTGAAAATGATTTTTAAAAGATATTTTTGCAGTTCATGTAATTTTTGTTGGACCTTTAAATGCAAAGGGGCAATATGAATTTGTTGTTCTTTCGAGTAATTGTAATTATCCACTTTATGTATTTGCAAGGGAACCTGTTGAATATAAACAAGCAAGTTTTTTTGGTTTTTCGATAAAAATCGCTAGTCCTAATGCTGTGCTTACATAAAAAGCGTCTTGCGTTTTGCGGCACGAAATGCTATTCAAAAGGAGTAGAGATAAAATCGCGTCTCTTCATTTCCAATGCTATTTTTTGCCGCAAGACGTTTCGCAAGACTGCCGCAAAACGGAATGCCCGATAAGGGTATAACCGATTTGTCTTTATATCCGTTGAGATTTTGAGGTTTGAGAATGAGATAGAGATCCGTTGAGATATATCCGTTGTGACTATTAAGACAGATCCAAAAAATTTTTTTAAATTTTAGCGCTACGAGACAGCGGTTATGCAAATGCTTGAACAGAAGGGCGTAATTAATGGCTTTAGGTATTTTTATAACAAATCCTCCTTATTGTCTAAAATTTTAAAAATAATTTCAGTAAATTACTCAATACAGTAACCCCTGTCGATGCAAGTACTTGTATGTTTCCACCCAACCTTTTTGCACATGCTGGAAGTGGATTTGGATTAACTAATTAGAATAACTATTTATTTAAAATTTTACTCAAAGCTCTCTATCTTATTTTTAAGAAATTTTAATAATTTTTAAGGGAAGGTTGTGTATAGAATTTAAAAATCCTTATTTACTCATTAAATGAG
Organism: Meloidogyne incognita; assembly: GCA_036172945.1. Classification (NCBI taxonomy): domain Eukaryota; kingdom Metazoa; phylum Nematoda; class Chromadorea; order Rhabditida; family Meloidogynidae; genus Meloidogyne; species Meloidogyne incognita. Next base: position 6,107,100 of record JARQAC010000001.1, read on the forward strand.
AGAGAGAGAGCTTTATATTAGAGCCCGGACGGAGGGGTCGGTCGGTATTTTTTCGATAAATATCGAAAAAAAATCGTATCGAGCCGGGCTCTACTTTATATTATTGCTGGTTTTGAATATAAAATAATATTATATCCATTATATATTTTAAAATATCTGAAAATATTATTTATTATATCTCATTTAGTTTAAATAATTTTAGTTAAAAAGTTAATTTATTTAAAAAAATTTTAAAGGGTTTTTTATATTTTTAAAATAAATTTACCAATTTAGTAGATTTTCTTGAAGTCAGATTAAAATTATTTTTGTTTTTTTACTAATTACCTAATTTGCTAATTCCTTGTTAGCCTTCATGTTAAAAATTGAAATTGCGCTTTAATCAGTGTTACTTAAAGATGCCAAGAATGTAACCCTATTACCTGTAAAAATTAAGGTTATACAGAACAGAACTGAAAATTAAAGAAAGAAAAATATTGATAAATAAATGCAATTTTAAAATTTTGGCGGCTCCTCGAATCGGTACTCATAGCAAAGCAAATATTAAAAATAATTTTTTGCCATTTTTAGAAAAGATAGTTTGATTTCACAATAGTCAATAAATAAAATTATTTTCATTTTTCATTCATATGATAATCAGAAGCTTTTCTAAAGTGAATTTTGTTTTTAATGTGAATAAACAAAAATAATAAATTTTAGCAAAAAATAAAATTTAAATTTTAGCTAAAATTGCCATTTATTTACAAAAATAGAAAATATGTATGTATTTAAAAAAAGCAAAGCATAAAATAGAACTAAAACAATATTTTTATAAAAAATCCAAATTTGATTTTTTTATATGAATATAAACAAAAATAAATTTTAGAGAGTAGCTAAAAATTGCTATTTAAAAATAAAAACAGAAAATAAAAACGCAAAACTTTTCTTTTACCTCTGCTAAAATACCCAGTTGTTTAAATATTATAGATAAGATTTGAAGTAAAGGATTGTTTGATTTTTATTTGGAAATTCTTAAAGTAAAAAGTGCAGATTAGCCAATATAAATACAGTTAGGTTGAGTTAAGCAATAAATCATTTTAATTAATTAAATTTTTATTTTTATATACATATTTAAATAATATTTATTACGTTAAACATCGAATTAATCTAACACTAAATTTTTTGTTTTGAGAATTTAAATTTTTGCCTTGCCATTTATTTTTACATAAATAGAAAGTATTTTTATCTCCAAATTTTTTCAACACCTATTTAAAAATTAGTTAATATTTAGTAGAAGCTTTTTAATTTTAAATTTAATTAAATTAATATTAAAAAATATTTTTAATATTTTTTTTTCAAAATTAAATAATTTTAAGAATTTAAATTAAGAAAAAATGTTTTCGTCTTCAACCAAAATTTGTTTATTTTTTCTTTCAATTTTTATATTATTCCAATTAAATGATGCTTGTTTTGGATACGGTCATCAATGTGGTAAAAATAGCGATTGCTGTGCTAATCATTGTGGTAGTAATAAAAAATGTTGTATTGCTAGTGGAGGTGTATGTACCGGCAATGCTAATAAATGCTGTCCAGGTACAGGTTGTCAGCCACCTGGAGATCTTGGGCACGAATATAGATGTCAGTAATGAAATGAGTAAAAAATGGAACTGAAGATGTTATACTACTATAGTATTTTCCAAACGAAAAACGTTTTTAATTTTTCTTTTCTTAATTTGGTTGTTAAATTTCTTTTCTTTAAACTTTATTCTTTAAACACGTATTCGATTTAAAAATTCTGTTGAATAAAACAATGGGATATAAAATGAATGAATGATAATAACAACTATACTGTATATCCTTTAATAACTACCCTGGGTAATTATTGTTTCGACCTCCGCTGGAGGGAGTAATTAATAGAAGTTGGGTAATTCTTTGAGGGAGGGCAATTAATACAGGTTATATGGTAGATAACAAAAGAAACAAAAATTAATTAATATAAAAGCCCAATAATCTTCAACAAAACATTTTCGAAGTCCATCATGTGTTCCTTGATAAATCTGTTAATCTCGTCCCTATTGTTTTCAACATCAACAATGCTTCTCTCTGCTTCGGATTGGTCAGGCAATATAGTTGGGTATGGCAAACATTTTCTGTGCAATGACAAAATTGTTCAATTAAATGGAAAAATGTTTATAGCTAAGAATGAAGTGGACTTGGATAGATATAGAGGAGGTAATGATGCTTGTGATGTTGAGATTGCTGAGAATGGAGACATGTAAGTTTTGTTTTAGATTAGGGACCTGGTTTGAGAATTAATCGAGATTAGATATATCGTCAAGATAATCTTGAAATTCTTTTCTCATTCGATTAGATCTCTAATTTCGATCATTTTTCTAATAAAATTTTAATTTCTTCCTCTTTTACAGAATTATCTGGTACAGAAATGACCCTGTAAAGAAATTTGGATGTTCTATCGATCTAGTCACCAAAAATGAGGGCTCAATTCCTTTCCAATTTGGTGTATCCAAATCTAAGGGTTTATCTAATTGTTTGGTTAAAACTGGAAATATGGAAGGCGAAGGAGGAACAGGAAATCACGATGCTACAAATTGGAATACGTGAGAATGAAATTAACAAATCTTTCTAAAAAATTATTCTTCATTTAAGAATTCCTTTCTCATTCAGTTTAAAAGATGCTGAATTTGAAAAATTAAAATCCAATCCTCAATATGGAAAGAATTGTGGATCAAAAGGAAAAACTGTTTGTGAAAATAATGGAGGAAAATGTTTAAAACAAGCAGATTATTCAATTGGATGGGCAAGTAAATTTGACCAAGTTTTTTACGCAGTTCAGCCAAGTGAGTGCTCCTTTCACTCCCTCTTTTCTGAAATAATTTTTATTTGAAATTTAGTTGGAGAGCCTCAATATTGGTTTTGTTTACACGACGACAAAGATAACTTGCCACAATCTTCTTTTGAAATAAAAATTAGAAATGGCGGTTTTGATTTATTAAGCAAAAATTGTGAGGGGAATATGGACTTTAATTGTTTTAAAAAAGAATTTATTCGAAAACCGGAAGAATGGGAAATTGTGGATGAAAATTATAAAGGAGGAATGTTTAAATATTTATTTACTTTTCATTTGCTTCCACTATCAGCAGCTCCAAAACGCAATATATTTAGTAGGGTTATTATGGAAGGAAGGTTGAATGAAGCAAAATGTGATATTTTTATTAGATTGGTGAGTTTGCTTGTTTAAAATTTAAATTTTTGATATCAAATACTAGAGCCCGGAATTTTCTGCTGCACGGTATTCTTTACTGAAATACCGAAAAATACCGATACCGATAAACTTCAAAATTTTACCGTGCCGTATTCCATACCGTATTACCGGCCGTAATACCGATAAATACCGAAAAATACTGCCGTAGTACGGTACCGTCCGGACTCTGTCAAATATACCTCACTATAAGGTATGCAATCTTGGGGCTAAAAATTTTATCTTATATTGAGGCAAACTCTCCCCTCCATTGGCCTGCCAAAATTTAAATTAATTTTTTACTTTCCTTTTTAGGACAAAAATCATGTTAAAATGCTCACTCCGTATAGTAAAGAATCTTTGTCTCAAAATTTAAATCCCAAAGTTCATTGTGAAATTTCTAAAACTACTGCAAATGTTTTTAATGGAAAGACGACTTCAACTAATTCATTAAATACAAACGAAACCTTAAAAACAGAAGAAACAAATATTAGTAACTCTGAGGGAACTTCAAATATATTTTTTATTATTGGAATTATTTTAATTATTATAATAATGTAAATAACTTTTAGAGAGTCAAACCTCATTTTTAGATTCCCCTCAAAATTAGACTTGTATTTAAGACACTTTTTTAATTTTGGTTGGCCACCGAGTAGCTGAGAGCTGTGCAAGCGATATCCATAATTATTATAGGTACCAGGGATCGACTGACATAAAAAATAAATTCCTGATTTTCGGAAATCGGGAATCTTGTCGGTGCGGTCCCTGATAGGTACCCCTCCTTATAATGTAAAATTTTTCCATATAGGGAGTATCCAAATAGGGGTATATCTAAGAACGAGGATTGTCTGTATTTATATTTCTAAATTTTTTTAAATTTTTTAATTTTTAGTGTTGCATTAATTATTTATTGGCTAGTATTTAATCGAAATAAAAAAGAAAAAGAAGGAGAAATTGGAAAAACTTTTTCTGAAACAAAAATTGATAAATGGGCAAGAAAAGGTGAAACAACAAATATAGGCTCTGAAGAAACAAAAATGCCAAAAACAACAACAAATATCACAGCTTCTTCAAACACAAAGCCCTCTTCTTCAACTAAAGGCCAATCAACGGGAAAAACTTCTAGCCAAACAATGACTAAAACTGGGGAAGTATTTACGTATAAATCGCCTAGGCCTAGTACAATAAATAAAGTTATGAATAAATAAATGATGAAAGGATTATATGTATATATTTTAATTATTGTTGTTTTTGTTTGTAGTTAATTTTGTTGAAAAATAAATTGAGTTAAAAAAAAGAATTTTGTTTAGGGTTTTTAATTTAATGGACTATAATTTTTAAAAATAATTCTAAAATCTAAAAGTAGAGTTTGCCGAGGCCTCACCGAGGCCGAAGTCGAATCTCGGTTTCGGTTGACTGGCCTCGGGTCTCGGACCCCAAAAATTTTACCCAAATTTTTTAGACCTCAAAAATTTTTAGATTATCGTTTAAATATTGTCCTCAAGTAACTGAAAAACTAATAAAAAATCAATTTTTAATTTTGCTTAAATTACTAGTGTAATTTTAAGCATTTTGTTGGAAAACACCTCCACATAACTATTCTTCCACTTCCCAAAAAACTATTTCCAACATTAGGAGAAATCTACAAAAATTCCAGCAAACTTATATACTTATATTATAAAAAAAAATAAAAAGAAACTAGGCCAATATCTTTATCCTAAGCCTCTTTAAAAAATATTTTCGACCGTTTATAGCGGCGCTGAAATTAGAAACTATAAATTTATTAAGAAGGTTGTTCCAACAGGGTTTTTTCTCTGGTAGTACATTAAAAAAATATTAGTGCACGATTATCCATGAACCTGGGACCTCGACACAAATTTGAGAGTGCTTTATTAAAAAACAGACGAGGATTGTCGAGGCTGACAACTCCTTTTTAACGCCGCAGGCAATGAATTCTGACTTGAATTTTAGAGCTGGTAACTTGCAGTTCCGATATTAAAATGTTTAATATATAAATTAACTTGCCAAATATATTTTTTAAAAATAAAACAAAATTTATTTTAGGGTTTTTAAACTTTTGTAAATAGCTTCCAATTTCTTTGTTATATCATTTAACTCAACAATTAATAGAATTTTTGGACATTTTTGGAAATAATATATGTATCTTGGAAGAAATATTTTCCAATACAAATCTTGTCCCAAGTAATTTGATAAATTATTTTACCTTTAAATTATTTGACAATTTATAATTTCTCAACAAAGTTCAAAAACTTTTTTTTAATTAATTAATTAAATTTAAAAAAATAATCTATGAGCATTAAATGGTTTTTAATATCTTTTTAAAAATTTTGATAGTTGAAAAAACTGAAAGCCTTCCGAGAATTTCAAGAGAAAAATTTAAATAAAAAAAGTAAAATTATTCCCCAATTTTTCATTGTCAAGCTAATTAAATAAACCAATTGTTTAATAAGAAGAGTTTTTTAGAAACGAGAACGAAACAAAATTTTTACCCAATATCCGGTTTTTTCTCTTAAATTAACCCGTGTCGGGGTTTCCAAATTAAAACTTTTTAAATTAAATATTCATTTATTTATTTACATCATTTTTTGGAATTTTTTTCGAAGTCATTTATTTATTTACATCATTTTTTGGAATTTTTTTCGAAGTATTTTTTTCGATTTTTTTCGAAGTAGTTAAATTAATTAATGTAGTTAACTTTACCACGTTACGTCTACCACGTTTACCATTTATATTTAGTTTTTTATAACTCTCAAAGATTAAAGTAATCATTGATATTTTAATTTAATATAAATAAGAATCTTATTTAGTTATATTTCATTAATTAATTTTAATTTAAACTTTCCCAATTAGAAAACAAAATTTTAAAAATGAATAATTTAATATTTTTAATTATTTTTTTGATATTTTTTTCGTCGCAATTTGACCGTAATAATGGAAATGTAACTATTAATCTTAATGAAAAACGCCAAGTTATAGACGGCTTTGGTGCATCTACAGCTTGGCAAGGAGCAGTTTCCGATCAGACAATGAATGAACTGTAAGGGATTTTTTAATTTAAATAATCTAGAAAGACTTGAGAAGTGTTTAACATTCAAAGAAATTATTAATAATTTTATAAATACTCGCAGAAATAGATACATAAATTTGTTTGAATTTATAGATTTGGAACTCTTGGTTATTCAATACTTCGTGTTCGAATTGACGAAAATAAACAATGGGCCGATGAATTATCAAATGCCAAAAAAGCATTAAAATTTAATGCCAAAGTATTCGCCTCTCCTTGGTCTGCCCCAGCTAATATGAAGGACAATAAACAAGAAAAACCTGGCCCTCTCAGTTCTAACCAATATAGCAATTATGCTGATTATTTAAAAAGTTTTGTTGATTATTTCAAAAATAATGGTGCACCTCTCTATGCAATTTCGATAATTAATGAGCCTGATTTTGCTTTAGAAGCACCTTATAATACAATGAGTTTTACACCAGATCAAATGAAAAATTTTTTAAAAAATTCTGCGAAAAGAATTAAATCGGGAAGTAGTACAAAAATTATGGCAACCGAATCTTATGGATATAAAACAGATATGAATGATGCAATTTTGGTATGTTTTTTTTAATTTAAGGGATTATTGTTAGTAAGAAAACTTGAATAATTAAGTATACATACTAATTAAATGTCCGTCTGTAATAATAATTACTCTATAATCCTCTAAATTATTTAAGCTAATAATAAATAAAAATATTCTAAAAGAAAAAATTTTAATTAAAGAACGACCCTCAATCAGCTGCTGCAGTTGATATTATTGCAAGTCATGGTTATGGATTTATTATGAAACCCCAACCTTTAGTAAAAAAATCTGGAAAGCAATTTTGGATGACCGAACATTGTATTGATGCTGGTGATTTTAATAGCGTTATGAAAATAGCCGAACATATTCACAATTCTTTGACAATCGCTGAATTCAATGCTTATGTTCATTGGTGGTTAAGAGAACCAGTTCCTTCAAAGATGATGCTTTTATTTTTTCAAAATAAGCAATTAACGCCCAAAGCTTATGTTATTGGTCAATTTGCAAAATTTATTAGACCTGGATATTTTCGAGTTAATTCTGTCAGTTCTAATAATAATAATTTGCTTGTGAGTGCATACACAGGAAATGGAAAGGTGATTAATTAATTAATTTAGTTAATTAATTTAGTTGAGTCTTTCAATACCTAGTCAGGATTTCTTTTAGTATTAGCTATTTGATTATTAATTACTTATATAATTTAATAGTTGATTTATTAGAAAAGAAGGGATAATAGACTGAAGCTTTCTCAGTTTTTTTTATTTTATAAAGGTAGTAATTGTGGCAATAAATATGGGATTCTCGCCTATATCACAACAATTTTTGATTAATGGAGGAACATTACCAACTTCATTTAGTTCATATATTACTTCTCAAAGCAAAAATTTCCAAAAACAAAGTGATATAAAAGTAACAGGAGGAGGATCATTTACATATTCATTTCCATCACAAAGTGTAACTACTTTAGTTTCAGTTTAAAAAGAAAAGAATTAATGAGGCAATTAACAATTATGTATTTAAAGATAATTCTATTAAAAATGAGATTTTACAAATACTATATTTATGTTGTAGTTTAGAAACGAAAACGCTTTGATTTTTATTTCTCTAATTTGGCAATTAAATCCTTTCTTTCTTTTATTTTAAATTTTTATTTTTGTAATGCTTTCCTCTTAAAGAAATAACTTACAGCCGATCAGAGTCGGCTGGCACGGAAAAGTACCTTTTATTTTAATTTAGGGAAATGGCATGGAGATAAGCGGTGAGATCCAAAGCTGTTATTTTCTCAATTAATCTAGAAATATCTTTATTAGGTAATTTTTAACAAAGAAATTTTTAGAAAATACAAAAAACGTTTACTCAAGTCGTTATGGAAACATATCTACTTTCTTCTCTCTTTGTCCATTGTTTATTATTATAGACAGGTAAAAAGCCCTCTCAAACAAAAGCAAAAAACTGGAAAGGCTTCCCTATAACTGTTTTTCTATAATTTTGAGGAAAATAGATAAACTGGATTTAAAGAGCTCTTAAAATTAAATAAATAAAATTTTATGGTTTTTATTTTACACGGAATTTAGGATTTATTTTTTGTATGGTTTAATTTTTCCTTTCTGTGAAAATTTGAATTTATTTTTTTAATTTATACGCTTTGAGATATTTAAAATATTCTTATGGTCCGTACTTATTCATTTAATCCTTCAACTCAAAGTAATATAATTTTGAATGGAAGAGGAACAACACCCTTGCCCTCCCTGTCATCTGCTACAACTACTTTACGTTCAATGACTGAAAAAGGTTTTTAATGAAGAAGGGGGGATATAGGGTTGGGGAAGCTTTTCTCTGGGCTAACCTCTTATTTTCCCGAAAATAATTTTGTATTTTACTTAAAATTTTATTAAAGTTCTTTTAATTTAATAAATCAGCTCAAACAACAGCTGGGCATACTCCGCGGAGAATAAAAAAAGAACAACAGCAACAAATCCCTTTTCTGGATAATCAAAATTCTTTCAATTTAAATTATTCCCAAATGAATGGAAATAATAATTCCTTTGAGGAAGTGCCTTTTCAGCAGAAACAACAACAATCTCCAATAGTTATTGAGGTTTGAGAATATATTTTTGGCCTAAAATTTCCCCAAATATTTTCACAAAATCACGATACTTTTTAGGAAGAACAAACAACTTTATTTGGGATTAGATCAATTCTTATTAACGGGCAGCGTTTCTTTCAACCTTTGGATATACCTTCTTCTAATCAAAATCAACAAAGAAATCAACAAACATCAGCAGCTTTAGTTTTGGCATTAAACGGGAATAATAAAAATAATGGAGAGCATAAAACAACGGCTTCTGTTATTAACGGGAATGGAAGAATAAATTCTGATTTTAAACAACAAAATCACTTTTTTAACGATGGAATAGAACAATCTACTAATTTTTCAACACAAAATGGAAATAAAATGGAGGAATTTTTAACTAATAATTTTACTTCGGCATTTCCAGATAATGGACATAATATCATCCCAAATTTACAATCAATCCCGAAAAATAATTTTGTTGAACGACAAAATTATAATTTACAACAAAATAATAATTTAAGTAATACTTTACAAAGAGAGAATAATAAAGAGGAGGAAGAAGGAGAGAATGATAATGTTCTTCCTTGGGCAAGGGGATGTCCTCAACCTAAAAGTGGACAGAGAGGTTCTCGTAGTTGGATGGAAGGAAATGAGATGATTAAAAGAGTTTGTTTTGAATTTTTAAGTTAAAAATCTTGATTAAAAAAATGTAATTCTTGTTTATACTATCTTAAGTTTATGCTTTTTAAGATCCACCTTGCAAGGATAAAAAAATTGTTAAGAGAGTTACGCAAACCAATGAATTTTTTGTAATTAAAAAATTTTAATTTTTTCTTAGCATGGAAGCGCCTTTGAACGTTCATTTGCAGCAACATCCTCAACTGCCAGTTGGCCTCCCCCAATACCCCAAATACCCGAAAGAATTGTAGAACAAAATTTTCAGCGTTCAGCTTCTAGTATAGCTCCATTATCTAATATAAGTGCAACAGAAAGGCATAGACTTGAATTGTTACATCAAATAGAGGAAAATAGAAGAAGACGAGCTTTGGAAAAACAAAAAGAATGGGAAATGGAAGAAAGGGAAAGAATTAGGTTTTGTGGATAAATTTTAGATTTGTTTTTGTGAAAGCCTTAATTGTTTGGGATTTGTCCTAAAATTTAAATTTTGAAATGAATATGGAAAAATTTTTTAATAAAGATCCTGATCATGAGAGAAAAAATTAGGTTTAGTTTGACTATGGGTTCTATCTTGTGTTTTTTTTGGTTTGTTAACAATAGGTAAGGAGTATTCTGAACGATTAAAGGGCTTTTTAATATCCACTAATTCTTCAAGGGAACACTTAATAAAATAACAACAAAAAGTGTGATCAAAACCACAATTAAATTTCAATTAAACTGTTCATGCTTAATTTGAAATCTGACGATTTTCTACTATAAACAAAGATAATTAATTTTCATTATTTTTAAAGAGATGAACGTTGGCGAGAACGCCAGCGTGCAGAAATTGAAGCAGAAAAACGTGCGGAAAGGGAAAAGGCATTAGCTGTGGAACGTAAAGCTGCTAAACTTGCAGCTGCACAAAAAGCAACAGAACTAGCGCTACGTGAAGAAGCACAAAGATTGGCTGAGGCTAGAGCTCAAAGAAGGCGGAAACAATCAGGTAGGGAAGGGATATTTTTCTAAAAAGAATTTATTTTCAAAAAAATTTCTAGGCTCAAATTTCTCAGAAACTGTTGAATCTGTTAGTGATCGTAGTTGCTCAATAAGTCGTCAAATTCCCGTTGGTAATCAAAGTATAAATATTGGAGAAGAAATTGATAGAAATAAAAATGAGGTGAATTTATTGAGATTATTTTTAATTTAAAATTAAATTAGGCTTAAAGGTTAGGGTTTTATCAAAGATTAATAAAAAAAAAGTAATTGAAGATGAAAATAAGTTTTAAATTTAACAGACAGAGGAAGAATGGTGGGAAAGGAAGGGCAGCATTTATGCAGAGAGAATGACAGATTCAGCTCGTAACAACAATCGCCCTTCTTCCTTTCGAGGAAGGCAACAATCCCCAGTAGTTCCAGCATTGAGAAAAAGATTAATGGAAAATGGGGGAGAAAATCAGCAACAACAAGAATTAATACAAACACAACGTTCAATGAGTGTAGGTAGTCGTCCTGGAAGCAGAAGAAGCAGTGTTTCTTCTGCTTTTGGAAGGTTTGTTGAAGATATTTGAATAAAATCTGAGTAGGTATATTTCTTCGGCTTCTATACTTTACTCGATATTTGTAATTTAACGAAGCCCTTTTTGAAACTCTGTAGGGCTGCCTGATTTTTAATTATTAAGCAGATTCATAAAAGTTTACGAAATAAAATAATTACAATAAGCTCCTTTAAAGCTTCAACTCGAATGTTTCTGAATTTAAAATTAGTCCGAAATTTTTTAATTTTAAAATTAAAGAACAAGCCGGCATGCATATACTCCTTCAATAGAAAATAGAAATAACTCTAATTCAATTAGGAATGGAATTGGGAGGAGCAGAAATGGAAATAGAACTGACGAGAATTGATAAAAATTTGGATTGTTTATTATAAAATTGTTTTATTTTCATTTTATCAGAAGATATTTAATTTGTTAGTAAATATTTATTAAACAAATTATCTAAATGTATTGTTAATTTTAGAAACCGGACTGGGAGTGCCGTACGAGAATCGAGATCTCGAAAATTCTCGATCACGATAACCGAGATTGGGTACACCCCGATGTACCGCGAGCCCAACGTACCGCCGAACTATAACTTTGTTCAAAATTGTCGAATCCGTGGCGCCCTGGTATGGTTCGATGCGTCTCGACCAGCTGAATCGAACCATGCCAGGGCGCCACGGATTCGACAATTTTAAACAAAGTTATAGTTCAGCGGTACATTGGGCTCGCGGTACACTGGTCTGCTCCCACCGAGATTTTCGATCGAGATCTCGTCTCTGTCCGGTCTGTAGTTAATTTTGTTGTTAAATTGTACTTTGATAGAAAACAATCGAGATTTGCCTGAAATTAAAAGTATAAAAACTAATTTAATGAAGTAACTAAACACCCCTCTACAATTCTTCAAACATCCTCTAAAATGCCTTTAATCTCTTCATTCTCGTGTTTTGTGGCCGTTGTTTTGCTAATGGTTGGAGATGTCAATTGCGATCTAGTTGGGCATGGCAGGCATGAGCTGGATGGCGAGGAGATCACAACTTTGAGGAACAACACAAAGATGGCTGAAAGCGAGACAGACCTTCAACTTTACAATAAATTGGAGGGGGCTTGCAATGTTACTATGGACGGGGATGGAAATATGTAAGGAATTTTAATGATATTTTTTATTGAAAAATAAATTTTTTTCCTTTAAAGCTTGCTTTGGTATGACGAAAAATTAAAGGATAATGGATGCTCGCTGGATTTGGTCACAAAGAATGATAGTGTTTTTAACTTGACATTTTCCATTTCGGACAACAATTTGCTCAAATGCCTTACAAATTTTGCTCTTGACAATATGTGAGTTAATTTATCTTTCAGACCGTTCTAAATATGTATATTGTTTTTCAGGATGTTTTTCACCTTTAGCCTGAAAAATGATGAATTTGAAAAGCTCAAAAAAGAGGGACATAAGGGCAAAAACTGTTATGAATCTCTCTCTCAAAACGAAGTTCAAAAGATGTTTTGCAAAAACGTCAAATGTTTGGAGGTATATGACTATGCTGTTGGGTGGGATGAAAAGAGTTCTAGGCTTCATTTAAGTAAGAAATAATTCTATCTAAGAAAATTATTAAACTCCTTTATTCTTTTTAGTTGGTGATCCTTTTGATAACCTTTTAAAAAGCACAGTATCTCCCTCAATTTTCTCATCTTCAATATTGTTCGGAAATATAAAAGATTATACATTGAATAAAAGAGATGAATTTCGTCCAATGTGCTCCAAGAATGACACTAGGCGCCAACCAAAAGGATGGAAAATTGTTGACAATAATTACTACAAAGAAACAGAATTCAAATATCTTTTTACTTTTCACATTCTGCCAGTAACTAAAATGCGTGATAAGATGGAGGACGTATTTTGTAAAAAAGATTATAACTATGACTGCAGTGGAAATCAGAAAATGCAAAAATGTGCAAATATGTTAATGAAATTTGTGAGTTATAATTTGTTTGCCAAATAACAAAAATTCTTTTAGGGAAAGGACCACTACAAATTACTTGTACCATATATTCCAACAACTACAGTAAATACTTCAACTACCCAAAAATTCATTTCCACAACAACAACAAAAATAGTCACAACGTCTTTTGGATGGAATACTACAAAAACAACAAATTATTCTTCAACAACTTTAACGACAAAACAAACATCTATAACTAAGGAAAATTTTATTAAATTTATTATTGGATTTTGCCTTATATTGTGAGTTTATTGAATTTTGGTACTTTTTTAGTTTGGGTGGACAATGTTGTAAGATGTTATTAGTGGTGAAAATGACACCAGCAAATTATATTTGGGTTAGTGGTTACCACCGAAGATTTAGTCGAAAATCACTTTGGGATACCCCCTTGGGTCTGAAAAAATCGTAGCTTATGATGAGGGATACCTTGAATTGTGTTTGTCTTTCCCCAATTTAATATCCAACCAAGTTTTAGAAAATTAATTAAATTGGGGGAGTATTTCTAGATTTTTCTATTAAATTTTTGTAAGACAATTTTGTCTATCTAAATTTAATTTCCCATTAAATAATTAAATTTATTTTTTTAACTCATAAATTTTCAGCTTTGTATCAATATTCAGTTGCCTTCTAGTATGTTGCTGTGTGTATTGTATCAAATACAAAAAGAAAAATAAACAAAAACCCAAAGCAAGTTTGAATAAACATAGAAGGTCAAATCCATCCAAAATTCACGTTTCAAAGCCTAATCCGCCTCCAATTCAAGTAAATCCGCCTCCAATTCAATTAAATCCACCTCAAATGCAAGCAAATCCAAACTCGATCAAATTCAAAAAATCAAAGATGACAACTGTTTCGAGGCCAGATAAACTTCCATTCAGAGATTCAAACGAAGATGTTGCAAAAATTAAAGTTGTCAAACCTCCAAGTACTCTAACAAAAACAGACTCTCCGTCAACGGAAGACTATACTTATAACCAAACTTTAACAAACCAAACAATGATGTGGACGTATAAAGAACCGCCGAAAAAAGTTGTTGATAAAGATGATGATGAATCAACGATTAATAAATAAAAATATTTTGGATATATTTTTTGTTTTATTTGTTTGTTTGTATAGTATATGTTTGTTGTTTTTCTTGTTAGCAATTTCTGTATTTGTTAAAAACTAGCCGACTTGTAAACCTATCGAATGTACTGTTGATTGATTTAAAGACGTGAAAAAATTTATTGTAAGCAATTTTTTAATGGAAATCACTTAAAATAAAATTTGTTTTTATTAACGAAAATTGTGCACAAATAATTTTTTGCCGTGAAATATTTAGGAATCGTATATGGAAAATTTTCCCATACCAAAATGACTTTTTACTCTCAATATTTTGCGTCAAAATGACTATATTTTTAATGGGATCAAATGTCTTTTTTCGTTTCTCTCGCAGTCTCTCTCTTTTTCCTTATGTCTATCAGTTCAAAGCGAAATTTTTGCTTTTTCATTTCGAGTTTCGATTCGATGGTTTCGACTTTTAAAATTTGTTTATTCCAGCTTCTGCAACAATCTTAAAGAGTAAAATTGATATATGTATTTATAAGTTTATTTTTGTCTCGATTTTTAAAGTTGCAATTTAATCGATTTTTATTATTTTTTACAATTTGCAGATGTCAGATGAAATGAATCCAAGTAATTTAATTAAAAGCGAAGAGGATAACGAAAAAAATCAAAAACAAAATTCCGCCACAAAAAAGCGTTTTTTCTTTAGCAAAAGCCAACGTTCATTACCTTCAAATAATCCAACTTGTGAACATTTAGAAAAAACAAATGAAGAAATTGTTGGAAAAGAAGAAAATTGTGCTCATGAAATTATTATAAAAGATATGTGTGGAAATTGTGGAAAGGATTTAAGAATGTAAGTTTTTAATTTAAATTTTGTTTATTTTTGCGAACAAAATTATTTTTTGCGGACTTTACTTAAATTTTGCGGACTAAACGCTATTTACATTTTAGCAATTTTTTTATTTTCTTTAACCAAATTAGATTTAAAATTTTCTAAAAATTTTTACTTTTTCTTCAAATCCTTATTTTATTATTAGTCTTATTTCAAATTCATAGATATTCTATTCAAATTTTGTCGAAAATTTATTTTTGCAACTTTTATTTTTTTAATTTTATTTTTTAGCAAGGGCGGATATTCTGGAGAGCGAACAGAGCCTGTTGAGGCAAATATTTCTATGATTCATCACGTCCCAGAGCTTGTAGTTTCTAATGAGGTTTATTTAAAATTTTTAATGAAAATTTTTTTCTGTTTAAGGTTGCAAGTCAATTGGGTGCGCGAGATCATGAAAACATTCTTCGCCAACGCAAATTGATTTTATTATTAGATCTTGACCAAACATTAGTTCACACATCGAATAGGCCTTTAAAGCCTTGTGAAGCAGCATCGTCAACAGTTTAATAATTTTTTTTGTAAAATTTTTTAAATTTTAAATTTAGAATTTATTTGGATATCAACTTTTTGGAAATACTTTTTTTACAAAAATAAGGCCTTATACTCATCATTTTTTGGAACACATTAATAAATTGTATGAATTGCATATTGTTACCTTTGGTTAGTTTTTTATAGTTTTTAAAAATTATTTTTAGCCTTTTTAATAATTTAACAATTATTTTGAATTTTTTAAAATTTTTGTCCATAATTTTATTTTTTTAATTATTTCATAAATTTAATTTAGGTCAACGTATGTATGCACACAAAATTGCTGAATTGCTTGATCCAAATAAAATTTATTTTGATTATAGAGTTTTATCTAGAGATGAATTGTTGAGCAGGTTATTAAATTATCTTTAGTAATTAGGTATTTTTGTTGAATTTGTATTTTTTCTTTAATTTATTTTTCTCGGAATTTTTTAGTGATTACTGAAAGCTTTTTTTGTGTTTAAGCAAATTTCCATTTTACTTGATCAAAAAAATTTTTTTTATTTTTTTAGTATTCACAAAGCTGGAAATTTAAAGGCCTTATTTCCTTGTAGTGAACAATTAGTTTTAATGTTGGATGATAGACCGGATGTTTGGATGCATTCTGATGCTTTAATTAGAGTTTCTTTTTAATTTATTTTTTATCAATTTTTTCTTATTTTTTAGTTAAAACCTTATCGTTTCTTTTTGGATGTTGGGGATATTAATTATCCTTTGGAAAAAGAAAATAAAGATTCTGAGGAAAAGAAAAAGAATATTAATGAAAAAATTGTTGAAAAGAAGGAAATGGAGAATAAGGAGAAGGAAGAGAAAACAGAAGAAAGTTTAAATCAAAAAGGTTTGTTTAAAGCTTATTTTTAAATTGTGTTGGTCTAATGTTTCTATTCGTTAATTGGCAAGGGAGATTTAAAAATTTTCCCTAGTCTTTTTGTGTAAGTCAAGGGTGTCCTTTCTAACTTTACATTTTAGAATTCGATTTCCAGTAAGGTGTTTAAAAATTGAATTAATTTTAAATTGGACCTTTAATTAAAAAATTTCACTTTATTTTTGTAAATTAAAAATGATTTTTTGATAGAAGATTTTATAAAATTATTTTTTAATTTAGATATTCAAAAATCTGAGGAAAATATAAAACGTGATGAAGAAGGGACCAAAAAATCTGAATTAAAAATTGATTTACCTGATGAATTGAGTAAACCAGTTACTCCTTTATCTGATAATGATAATGCTTTGGTATATATTGAACGTATATTGAAGGAGGTTTGTTCTGGAATTTTTTAAATATACTAAATTTTGTTTAAAATTTTAACGATAATTTTAAACCGTTTTAGGGGATTTTTTGTTAAATTTTTAGCTAGGGAATATATAGTGGTATTTACCTTGACAATTTTTTGGACGTATATTTTTATTTTTTAGCGTCCATGGGAAGATTTTTTTTGATTTTGTAAGACAAATAAGAATTCCATTAAAATATTTATGAAAATTACATAATCTAGAATGTAATAAATTTTAAAGATCCATTCAATATTTTATGAGCAATATGATCGTGAAGGACAAACTCCAAACGTCAAACATATTGTCTCCTGGCTTCGTTCTCAAGTTTTGAAAGGTGAACGTATAGTCTTTTCTGGAATAGTCCCGCTTGGAATTGATATCAATTCTTGTGAAATTTATCAACTTTGTACACAATTTGGAGCAAAAGTTGGAGAAAAAATTGTTAAAGGAGAAACTACCGTTTTGGTTGCTGCTAAGGCTGGAACAGAGTAAATTCCTTTTTAAATTCTTTGAGGAAATTAGAATCTATTTAAGGAGAAAAATTTTTTATAAAATTTCTTCGCATAAATATTATTCCCATTAACCTTTCCAGAGAATTGGAGAATTTTTGATAACGAAATCGAATTTTTCGTCTAAAAATTTTCGTTTCATAATTTTTTATCGGGCCTAAAAACATTTACTAACTTCTTTGTTTTTTAAAAATTAATTGAATTTAAAGATGTAAATCTAATAATAAGATTAAATTTATTTTTAATTAATTTAAATATTTTTTTAGAAAAATTCGTCAAGCAAAACGTTTACGAATTCCCGTAGTCAGTGTTCGTTGGTTAGAAGCTTGTTATGAACGTTGGCAAAAGCTTGATAAAAGGGATTTTTTATTTTGTGAAGAAGATTGTGCAGGTTGGGAATTATTGAAAATTTTAAATAAATATTTTTCTTTTAAAAGAATTTGGCGGTTCTTTGCATTCAAAAAAGCCACGTTTAAGTGAAACTTTATGTTCAAGTACAGAAATGGATCATTTTTCACAAATGGATACTCTTGACAAAAAGGCATTGCAGGAAATGGAAAATGAGGTATTTTTTGATTTTGAAATTCTTTTAGAGATTTTTTAATGTGAGGGGATTTTTGTAAAAAATAAATTTGACCGGATACTAAACCTTGAGTTCACTTTAACTTATGTTAATGACGTATATGTCAATAATTATAGAATCACTCAAAAGTGGATTGGCATTGTTCGACAGTATAGATAAAGAGATATGTGAAGTATGGCACTTTTAAAAATTTGGTAGTAGTTTTCTGTTGAAGTGAACTCAAAGTAAAGCTATGAGGGTGTATTCTAATTAATTTTCTGATTAAATATAAATATTATTTTCTACTAATTTTCAGGTAGATTGTGCTCTTTCTGAAGATGATGACGATGATAACGAGGCTTCCACTTCTTTCTATACTCAATTAAAAACAGAAAAGTATTGTGTTTTTTAAATAAAGAATTAAATAAATATATTTATAGAGAAGATCAAGAATTATCTGTTTCTGACAATGATAACAACGACAAATTTGTGGATGATATACTTCCAAATTTAAATGAAGAAGAAGATCCACAAGAATATAGTAAATGTCTTGATGAAAGTGAAATTCCGTTAAATGATGAGGAAGAAGATGAACAAGATTATATTGATTATGAAAATGAACATTTGGGGGAGAAGGAGTCATCATCTGATGGCGAAAATGAAGTGAAACAATATGGAAAAGAGGGGTCATCTAATGATGATGAAGAGGTGGGGGGACAATTTGAAAAGGAGGCATCTTATGGTGAAAGTGATGTGAGGCAATTTGGAGATTCTGATACAAATGATGTAGGCTATTTATTTGAATATTACAAAATAATTTTTAATTATAAGGGGGAGTTGAAATAATTAAATTATAAAGTTAAACAAAAAGTCAAGTTAGAAAAAAATTGGAAAATGAACAAGACACAAAATAGAATAGCAAAATATATGTTACTTGCTAAATTGTCTACTAAGAAATTTTTTTAATAGTTTAAAATTTAATTTAAAAATATTTTCCTTTAGGTAAATGAAGATTATGATGAAATGGTGGCTGATATTGAACAGCAATTGAACAATAATAAATGACATTATTTAATTCTATTATTTAATTTTTCATCAATTCTAAATATAATATTTTCAATAGAAATATACTTATTTTAAAAATATATTTCTTAACTCACAAATCTAAGGTCCATCTAGAGGAATTCCTCTTCGTGTTTTTCACATCACTTTGGGGGGAGAGTGCTTTTATTGGTGTGGGTTTATTTAAAGAATTTACAAAAATATACTACACAATATTTATAATCAAAGATAATTCTAATTTTTATATTTTCATCCTTCAATTCTCTTCATTTATTTCTTCACTTCATTATTCCCTTCTTTCCTACAAAAACAGTACCAACAGAGAACACCAACAACGCTAACAAGCCTTTAAATATATTTAAAAGATTTAAATTACTCGAAAGTTCTTACAAAATAATATTCACAGCAATCAAGATGATAGTAATGGATTTCTTTAAATTTCGTGAACGTTCAGCAATTTCCTCAGCTGGTATCTCTTTCTCGTTTATTAAAATCCTGTAGTCTTTACCGCTCTGGAAATGAATAAATTTTGAATTTTAAAATAAAGCTGGGAAAACTCACAAATTTAATTTCAATTTTGCAGTTAGGTCCATCTAGAGGAGAATTCCTTTTAATATTTTTCCCATCACGTTGGAAAGAAGCCTTTTGTGGGAGAAGGTAGAAAGCAAGCAATTGATCGAAACGAGAATCGAATTGAAGACTGATCTTTAATCTCCCAAGTTATTGGTTTAATTAGTCCTTTTTGTACTACAACTATACCATAACGATTTAAACACACAAAAGAATGGCATCGCGAGTTGGTTAAATAAAAACCCGTTTCAGCATTCTCTATTTTGAACCAATAAATGCCATCATCAACATGAACATTAATTTCAGACTTTAAATTGTCCACTAGATTTTCACCGAGAGGATGTTCACACACAACTGGCTCACCAACTGTAAATAGATGTGTTAAAATTTAAAGAGAAAATTTTATCTCCTTACTTGGTTGCATGCCAACATGAACTTTATCTTCGTTATATGCCCAACCAAACTCTAATGCACCAGGTTTCAAGCATTCTCCACCACTTTTAATGCACTCATCCTTCTTATCACAAGAAATGCCCTCCTCATAAGGTCCTTCTTTCAGCTTTTCAAAACGTTCAAAGCCAATGCTGTATGCAAAAGGAACCCTTAAATTTAAAAATTATTCTAAAAAACAATTTTCTCTCACAAATTAGCATTAAATCCGTCGGGCATTGCCTGAAGACATTCTCCAATCTCTTTGTTGTCATTACTTAAAGTTGCGGTAAATTCGAACTTATAAGTGAGAAATTTGTGTCCAATATCAATAGCACATCCAGTCTCACGAACAGAGTTGTAATTTAGAACACTTAAGAATATAAACTTTAATTCTTAACAATTTTTTAAGCTTACATATCCCCATTTTCATCAAACTTTACATCGCAAGCATTCTCTGTCCCGTTGTAATCTTCTAAGTCCTCGTTGGTTTTTGCAATACGGCTTGCTGTGCCAATTCGAGTAATTATATTGTTGACCATTGTGTGACGACCATAACCAACAATTGTAGTCTCTTCTGACATAATACAATTACGAGAAGTCCAAATAGCCAGGAGAATAACGAGAAGGGTGGTAAGACGAAGCATTGAGAGAAGAAAAAGTTTTTTTGTCGTAATAGGATTTGAAGAAGATTGATAAATTATTTTAGCTTTTTATACATACTTTGTTGTACATCAGGGATAAGCCTTGCCAAAAAAAAGGAGTAATAGATGGAAGCGGAAGAGATCCCATCCCTGTATAAATATATCTTGCCAAATTATATACAGATTTTATTTAGAATTACTAAATAAGGGCTACATTGTTTGTATTTGTTATAAATTATTTATATTTATTTTTAAATTATTTAAATAAAAATAAAATTTAAAGACCCAGAAAAGTTTTTAAAAATAAAAAAAAATATTTAAATAAAAAGAATTTAATTTTTTCTTTCAATCATCAGCATTCTTGGCGACATTGTCATAAACGGGTTTTCCATTAGGTAATCCTTCTGGAGTCTCGAATTTGAAACCGTCAATACGGTATTGCATCCTTTAAAGTTGTGAGAATTAAAGAAATATTTTGGAGTTTTTTAAAATCATGTTAATTAAAGTTATTTTTATGTTGTTATATTATAGTGAGAATTAAATTCTAACCAAAATTTATTTTTAAAATATTTTAAAAGGACCATTCAGAATTACTCAAGAGCAACATCAAACCACGCAATTCAGCCATATTGTTCTTAAATTTAATTTTTGGGTTATGATAGTTTTAAAATTTAATAAAAACCTTGTGGAATACTAAAAATACTCTCTGATTTCTTTATAAAAACCCCTTTCTTCTAATTATTCTGACGGGTGTCAAAATAATTAGTGGAAATAATTAATTTTGTATAAGACCAATTTAATAATTTTATAATATTTTATAAAAATTTAAATGCCTTGAACTTGCTTGGCACAATGTCTTTCAAAGGGATGGAAAGTTTTTTGTTAACTCCACAACTTTAATTTTTAAAAAAATTTAAATTAATTTATTTAAAAAGAAAATTAAACTTGTGTGTCACTTCAAGTTCAATTTCTCTAAAATAATCTTCTTCGGGGTCGCGTCTAAAATTTAATATTAAAAATCTAAAAATATATTTATTTAAAAATAATTTTTTTAATTTTAGGAGAAAAATAATGGAAAATATTGAGGAAGAATGTTTAAGAAAATTAATAATTTTTAATTTTTTGACAATTTCTTATAATTCTCCATTAAGTCGAATTGAGTAAGAAACTACTTTTTAATTAAAAGAACCAAAAACCTTTTGAATAGCCCCCACCCCTTTCTTTTAAAAATTAATTTTTAAACATAAAAATATCCGAAAATTTTGAGGAAATAAAAAATAAAATAAATTTTTATTCTATTTTTAATATTTAAAGCAAAAAATTTACGTAAATATTCCTTTACAAACTCTGTGGTACAAAACAGCCGCAATTGAGAAGGAAGAGGAATATGCATTTAAATATGCTTGGTATTTAATAGCATTTCCAACATCCTCAATTAGCGAACTTGAAGGATCTTGAGTTGAAACTAGAACGTCGTAGAATGTTTGTTGTGTTAAATTTAAAACAAGTTCTCTGAAAAAATTTTTTTAAGTCTTTGTAAGGAAAACACAATGGAAAAGCATTTAAAAATTCGTCTTGAACTCTTACCACTTTGCCTTTTAAGACAAAAAATATTTTTCTAAACTAACCCAGCAACATTTTTAGTTTCATCACAACTTGTGAATTTTGACCCTGGTTTCCATGCATGTTTAAGTCGAATTGTTATTTCACTATCATTAGTAGGGTGGCTATCAGAAGTACACAAAACACAGCCATCAATCATTAATAAAACAACATCTTTAAATTTATTTAGGGATTTTGAATAATTTTTGGGAAATTTATAATTCTTTATTAATTAATCAGAAAATTCGGGTTTTATCAATGACCAACACTTCGAATAACAAATCTGTCCAAAATAATCTCAAACATTTTAAAAAAGTTGATACTTGTGTAGTCTACACCCCATAAACCCTGTCCCTCTGTTCTCTTTTCCTTATAAGAAAATGTCTATGAAAATATTGGCCCAGATGGTCATTTTGTAGGAGGACGAGAGAAAGAAAAGGATGAGAGAAAAGGGGCGGGGCTTATGGGGTGTAAACTACACAGTTCCTAAAAAGTTAAAAGAAAGCGTGAAGGCACCCAAAATCCTTAAAAAGTATCGAATTAA
Source organism: Meloidogyne incognita (assembly GCA_036172945.1). Taxonomy (NCBI): domain Eukaryota; kingdom Metazoa; phylum Nematoda; class Chromadorea; order Rhabditida; family Meloidogynidae; genus Meloidogyne; species Meloidogyne incognita. Next base: position 6,129,855 of record JARQAC010000001.1, read on the forward strand.
ACAATTCAAGATTCTTTGTCCAAAACCTTTCTGGGGTTTTTTCAGTCTGTCTCAAGCCTTGAAAGTATTTTCAAATTTTCATAAATATTTTTAAATTTATTATAATAAATATAAAAAGAATTAAAAAGTTTTTTTTAATATTTTACCCGACGGGGGATCTCCAATTTTGACTTGATAGGGGTTCTGATTTTTGTAAAAGTCTACCTAAAAATTATTTTAAAAAATTTAATTTTAAATTTAAACCATAGCACAATATTTAATTTGTGAATACCATTCATCTCCACAGAGGGGCTGCTTTAAATAAAATTTTAAAAAATAAAAAAAAATTATTTCCCAACCATAGCAACTTGATGGAATTGGAAAAGGCAAAAACGTTTTTCCTCCATTTTATATTCATTATTATTTTCATCAGCTGGATCAAAAGCATTTGGATATTTTAATTTTGGCTGTTCATATTTTCCTTTAGCTGTGTTAAACCACTTTTTAAAAATTTTTTTGTAAATTAAAAATTCCTAAAAAATTTCTCACTCCACAACGTCCATCCTTTCCATAATAGGCATGAGGTCCTTTTCTCATCGGTTTTGATAAGTTAAGCCATGAGGGGCTAAAATCAACTCCGGTTACTGGTGATACTCCATATATTGCTATAAATTTTGGGTAAAGATTTAAATTTTAAAATTTAGAAAAATTATTTTTAAAATTAGTAAAAGGATTAAAAATTCTTTTTAATTAATTAGTTAGTATCTCCTACGTTATTTGGTATCTCTTCAGAAGAACAGAGGTGGGTCGGAACAGTCCGAAGTGTCGGAAATCGGGATTCCGACCCACCTCTGCAGAAGAAATTTTTTTGTATTCCCTTCAAAAGTTAAAATTATTTCTTTTTTAGCTATATAAACTTGAGAATAATTTAAAGTTTTCTTAAATGTAGAAGGGATTTGCCGAAATAAAAAATAAATTCCCTGATTTTGGGAATCGGGACGATACCTGGTTAATAATTTCTCGATTAATTACCTTTTTCTCTTCCCCTTTTCCTTAAGCTTAAATTGATAGAAGCAAATGATTTGTTTTCATTTTAATATAAATTAAATAAAGCACAGATTTTATTAAATTAACTAATTAAGAATTTAAAACTATATACATACATTCCTCTCCCTTCCCAAACAAAACAAAAATCCCCAAAAAAATAAAAAATTTTAAATAAAACATTTTTTAATAATTTTGTTTTTTAATTAATTAAATGGAAAAAAAATTGTTAGAAATAAATTTTATATTTTAAATCTAATAATCTGTAATTAATATATTAATCTGCGACACGACATTTTAAATAAAAAATAAAAATATATAAAATATGTACATAGTATTTTTTATTTTATCATTAATTAGTCATTCAATTAAATATTAATTTTAAAAATATGTAAATTACTAATTTAGCTAAATGTTGTTAAAATAGTTCTCCAGTAAATTTAATTAAAACAGAAATTTAAATAAAAATAGAGAAGAAGGTTCGTGAAGGAAATTTTTAAAGAATTAATTTAAGAATTTGGAATTTTTAATAATTTATTTAATAAATTTTTAATTAAAAAATTTTATTTAAATTTATATATAAATTGTGTATTTAATTGTACATATGTTTAATGAGAATTAAGTATTTCTCTAATATAGCATGTATATAAAATCAAGATCAAAACTAAACACCGAGATCGAGGTTCAGATCTTTCAATTCCAGAACCTCTAAGAACCTTCCAGGAATATAGGGGTTAGCGTTTTATCGCGTTGAACTTTTGTGATTTTATGGTAATTTTAGTTTTCCTCTTTTTTATGCCGCAGGAGAAAATTTTGGTAATTTTGAAAAGCTTTTTTTAGAAAAACAAAAGATTTTACAATAAATTATTAAACAAAATCATTTTCATTTTTCATTTGATAAGTCATAAGCTTTTCTGAACCAAATTCTCTTTTGGTATGAATAAACAAAAAATAATAAATTTTAGCAAAAAAAAATAAAATTTAAATTTTAGCAAACCTTGCAATTTATTTACAAAAATAGAAAATAAAAGGTGCAAAGCATAAAATAGAAATAAAAAAATATTTTTATAAAAAATCCAAATTTGGTTTTTTTATATGAATATAAACAAAAATTAAATTTTAGAGAGTAGCTAAAATTGTTATTTAAAAACAAAATTAGAAAATAAATCCTTTAAACATAACTTTTACCTCTGCAAAATATCCAGTTGATTAAATATAATAAATAAAACTTGTGTTTGGTGTTTATTTGGGAATTCTTTAAGTAAAATTGGAGATTGGAGAACATAAATACAGTTGTTTTGAGGTAGGTAATAAATCATTTTAATTAAATAAAATTTTTATTTTTAAATATTTTTTAAAGATTTTATTTTATTTTAAAGCAAAATATTAATCCAAAATTATATTCTAAATAAATTTTAGAAAATTTTTATATTGGGTGCTTCCTAATTTTAAATTTAAATAAATTACTATTAAAAAATTCTAAAATTAAATAATTTAAGAATTAAAAAATTAAAAAAAAATGTTTTCTTCTTCAATAAAAATTTGCTTATTTTTTCTTTCAATTTTTGTATTATTCCAATTAAATGATGGTAAATGTGTTGACATAGGTGGTAAATGTGGAGGCAAATATGGAAAATGTTGTGTTGGTGGAAGTTGTACTAAAGGAAATTGTTGTATTGCTAAAGGTGAATATTGTCTTCCAAACCATCATGATCAATGCTGTCCAGGTACAACTTGTAGGACTGAGGTTGGGAGGGGTAATGAGAAATGTATGTAAATGAAGTGGAAAAAAAGATGTTTATGAATTGAGGATGTGTTAAAGTATTTTACAAACGGGAAACATTTTCAATTATCCTTTCCTTAATTTGGCTGTTAAATTCTTTTCTTTCAACTTTTTTCTTTTGCTGAATAAAACAAAAAAATAAAATACAAAAAAGTAATTTGAAAGTAAATGAGAGATTAATTTTCTAAATAAACGTATCTCAACAAAATAAATTTACAAAATTTATTCTTAAATTAATTACTCAGTCTTGATTTTGGTTTTGATTGCTCTTTTTGAATTTTCAACCCAGAAGAAGCCAAAATTTACTTCGACTGTTTTTTAATAAATAATACTGGAAATAGCTTTTGCCGGCTCCGGAGAAAGAAAAGCTTTATTCAAAATTTCTTGCAATTTCCCCTCAATTTTCCCCTTTTTTTAAAAATTCAATGCCACTTTCTATTTGAATGCCCCTTTGGAGAGTTATTTTTATTTCTTTCAGTATTATTAATAAGAACAGAAAATTTAAATAAAGCTAGTATGCAAAGTTTGGATGGAAAATTTTAAGAATTTTAGAGTTCAGAGGCCAGTTTCTTCCATTTTTGCGCTACATTTTCAAATTTTCAAAAAATCTCTCAAATTTTCCGATTTTCGGGGACGGGGTACAACCCTAATTTAGAGGTCGGCGCAGGACAGGGTCCTGCACAGGATTTTTCAGGATCCTGTCCGAAATCCTGCCTTTTTCAGTTTTCAGGATTTTCAGGATTAATCCTGCAGGATCCTGTCCTGTTCGAAATTTTAAAACCCAATCCTGATACAGGATCCTGGAAATGTGATATTACCGACCTCTACTTACATTTAATTACTGTGTAATTTTCGAATTTTTATTTTTATGGCATTCTGTTTAAATTAAATAAATTGTGGAAAAAATGTCAGCAGAGTATAGAAATTACTTGAGTTCATTTACCGGATTATAGCTTTATCCAGTTGAATTCTGTTAAGTAAAATAATCCTCACATCCAAAGCTTTTTTTTGGTATGATAATTTATTTTAATTTATTAAAAAACAAAATTACTTATGGCCCAAAATATGGGATCGAGACTGAAGCACAAGACTCAAATGTCTTATTCAAAAACTGTACAAATTAGAGAATTGGATAAAATGGAAGACATACAAACAAGTTTATAAATTTATTCTTTATTAGTCATTGTTGTGGTTTTGTTTTCTATAATTATTTTTTTTATTTTTAAGGAAATTTTTATTTTCAAAAAAAAATTTTTTTTAATTTATCGACTTTAATCTATTGACCGGTTTTTATTACTTATTTTTAACTACTTAATTATTTGCTCAAATGTCAACAAGTAAAGGGGATGTTGAAAGTAAGTAAACAATTTTTTATTAAAAAAATATTTTTCGAATTTTTAGTGACCTCAGATTCTTCCGGAATTGCTCAAAAACGACATCGACCACTTAAAAGGACTCCTTCAACTTCTGTTCCTCGTAAGTTTTCTAATTTATTAATTATATTTTCGGTAAATCTGCCCTTTCTTAAAATTGTTTTGTTCGGTTTTGCGTGAAAAAGGTTAAAAAATACACTCCGATATCTATTTTCTATTAAAAATTGACGTAAAATTTCTCAGAATTCAGAGCTTCTTACATGTTTTCTCTTCTCTTTCTTAATCTAACCTGCTTGAAAAAAATTTCAAAAATTATTTTTTACTCAAAAAATGGTCCCATTTCTGCAATTTAATTATTATTAATTATTAACGACGCCTTCCGACTCTCTTTCCATTTTTTCTTGGCGTCTTTCCTTCCCGTGGTTATCATAAGGAAATTATTATTCACATATATTTTTGTTTATTTATTCTTCTAAAAATGAGTAATTTTTACTAAAAAATATTTAAAAAACTCTCCCAAAAATTTTTTAAAAAATTCCCTCCGTTTCTCTCTCAATTTTTCCCTGTCCAATAAATGAAATCAAAACAATTAATTATTCCCGAAATTGACGGGACAGAAGCTACATTTTCCAATTCTTTAAATATTTTATTGTCTAATAATAATGGGAATGTTGTTGAACAACAAAGAAAATTTAAAAGACGTCGAATTTTTTCGATTTGCAAATTTTTTGATTGTCGTGAGTTTTGAAAATATATAAAAGCTAAACAAGCTATTTTAATTAATTTATTATTTTTAATTAGAGATCGGAGTTAGAATTGTTTTTTTAGATTTATTAGCCATTTTAAAATCCCAGATTTTAATTTATAACAGCCCCCTCCCCAACTTTCTAAAATATTTTTTCGATTTTTTATTTATTTTTGTCTCACTCGTTTATTAAAATTTGATGATTCTTTAACAAAATATTTTTTAAAAATTTTATCAGAAATTTAAATTTAATCATTAATTTCTAAATTTAAAGCAATGCCCTGGTTTGGTATTGACATTGGTGGTACTTTGACTAAATTAGTTTATTTTGAACCTACTGACCTTGACGAATATGTGGAATCTCCTGACGAGCAAATTCGTGAAAAGACAATTCATCGATATTTGACAACAAACAAAGCTTATGGAGAAACTGGAGTTAGGGATGTTAATTTGGAATTGTCTGGTGTTCGAATTAATGTTTGTTGTTTATTTTCTTATTTTTAAATTAGATCTTTGGATAGATTTTAGAAAAACAAGAAAGTTTATTTTGTGGTTAAGTGGTAGAATTCTTGATTTCCTCCAATACCCCTTCAAGGTTCGAGTCCTTTCGCTACAAGAGTATTTTTCTTTTTATGTTTTTGCTTTTTTTTATCGTTTCTACTGACTTTTTAATTTATCAAAAAAATAATTTGTTTAGGATCGTAAAGGCATAATTCACTTCATTCGTTTTCCAACTGACCGCATGTTGAATTTTGTTCGTTTAGTTAAAGAAAAAGGATTTGCCCAAATGAGTAGCACAGTTTGTGCAACTGGTGGGGGTGCAGAAAAATATGCAAAAGTGGCTGAAGAGGTTTTTAGAAATTATTTTTAAATTTACATATTTATTTTAGGAACTTGGAATGTATTTCCACAAATCAGAAGAAATGAGGTCTTTAATTAAAGGTTTCTTTTTAATAAATTATTTGGTTTACAAAATATATTTTTAGGAATTGAATTTGTGGCTCAAAATAATTTGGACGAGTGTTATTATTATGACAATCCACTGAGCAAGGATTATAAGAAGGTTATTTGGTTAGTTTTTTTTGTGAGAATTTTCAAAAAATAGTTAGGGAATTGAAAAATTTGATTTTTTGGCATTTTATAATTAAAAATTTCCTTATTAAATTTAAGTAAATTTTAATTTGTGTATTTATTGGTATGTCAATTTTCTTGTTTTTAGGCGTTGGACAAGCGCGCGCTGCTCAACTACTGACCATATTCATGATGACAAAAAATGCCCACCTCCTGAAGGTTTTTTTAATATTTTTATATCAAATTACGGAAAGCTTAATGAGTTGTTCTAAATTTCCATCAGATAAAATCATTATAGTTTTTTGACGGCACTCTAAACTTAACAAAAAAAATTGGCTTCCTTCCTAAAATTTTTTTCTTTTCTCGTTTTTGAATTTTTTAAAATTATATATTGGATTTTGAAATCAATTTTTCGTTTAGAAAATTTTTATTATATAGGAAAAATTGCTATGCAAGTTCAAATAACATTTAAAACAAATTTTCAGGCCTTCAATATCCCTATATTGTTTGTAATATAGGCTCAGGCGTCTCCGTTGTTCTTGTTCGTTCCCATAATGACTTTAAACGTGTAAGCGGTTCTTCAATTGGTGGCGGCTTTTTCCAAGGACTTTGTTTTTGGCTTTGTGGTTGTGAGACTTTTGAAGAAGCAATTGAATTGGCAACTAAAGGAGACAACAAAAAATTGGATAAGTTGGTTGGGGATATTTATGGAACTGATTATGATGCTGCTGGGTTGCCGAGTGATGTTATTGCTGCTAGGTTTGGAAATATTTTTCTGGTCTAATTAAAATAAATTGTAAAGAAGAACCCTTTAATTTTTGATTATTTATTTCCAATTTTTTCCCTTTCCTAATGAAAAATTTATTCCACTAAAAATAAAAAATTTTTTTTTAATTTTTGGTGTTCAAAGACATTTGTTTTTTTACCGTTCTTTCTAAAAATTTCAGTTATTCGATTTATTCACTCCCCAATCTATTTTAGATTTACTTAAGTTTATTAATAAATAAAGCCAATATTTTTTAAAAATTCTAACCTCCAAAATAAAAAAATATTTAAGTTTTGGCAAGGTATTTAACAAAGAAGATGCTAAAAACATCAAAAAGGAAGACTTGGCTTCAGCGGCATTGGTAACCACAGCAAATAATATTGGTTCAATTGCGCTGAATATAGCTAATCATCATGGAATTGAAAGAATTGTTTTTGCTGGTAAGGCAGAATTTTTATTTTTTAAGGAATTTATTTGAAATGCCAAAAATTTTGAAATGTCAATTTTTCTTAAAAATTTCAAAAAAATTTTCAAAATTTTTCTAAAAAAATTTTAGGCAATTTTCTCCGTGTCAATCCAATAGCCGCTCGTTTATTGGCCCATGCAATGAACTTTTGGTCTAAGGGAACAAAAAAAGCTTTGTTTTTAATTCATGAGGGTTATTTTGGTGCTTTGGTTGTCTCGATAAATTAGTTGATGTAACAAATACTAGAAGGATGGAAAAAAATAGTAAAAGTACAACACCTTCACAGGCAAGTAGTTCGGCTGGGGAAGATAAAGAAGGAAGTGTTGAAGGAGGGGAAAATGTTGTTATTAAAGATGACGAGGAAATGAAAACTCCGAGAGAATAAGAGGGAGTAAATAAATAAATAATTTTAGTAAATTTAAGAAGAAAAAGAATAAACCTAAATTTTTATTTTTTAAAAATAAAAAAAAATGTTTGAGAGTAAAATTAAATAGATATAATTTTCAATTTTTGATTAACCTCGAATTATTAAAAAATAATTTCTCAAACATTTTTCCAAACATTTTATATACATAATTTATTTTTATATTTTATAACCAAAGACAAATTAAAATTTTAAAAATTATTAAAAAGTTTATATTTATTTTTTATGAATGAATTCTTAGTTTCTTTAAATTAATCTTAAAGAATTTTGATTTGAGATAAGTTATCTTACAAAATTTTGTTTTTATTGACAAGATGTTCTTTTTAAAAAAGTTTTTTCCTAAAATATCTGTGTAACGATTATGTTCGAATTTTTATGTTACAAATTAATCTTGAAATTTTTATCTAAATTGATTTGCCCAAACTTTATTAAATTTTAAATTGTTCGAAATTCATAACAATCTCGAAAAACTTCAATGCAAATTTTTTTGAAATTGAGACTAAAATTATTGATAGGGTTAAAAAGTCTGGTCTCTGATTTTAACTTTTTTATTCATTCACAAATCCTTAAATTTTAAATTATATTAAATAAACAGGACAGATTAGAGCTTTAAATTTTAAATTTAAAAGAAAGAAAGGAAAGTTGAAAACTTGTTTTTTTAAATTATTTTTTCCCAGGAATACCCAAAATAGATTTACATTTATCTACTTCACAATATAATCCATAACAACATCCTGTTACAGGATCATTTGAATTACATACTTCTATAGAACAATCTCCTTTAAAACATTTGTAGACATCTTTTTTTACATGTTTACAATTTAATCCATCACAACATACATTATTATAATTATTACATATTGTTGTATTACGTTCAATACATTTAGCGATAGTTGTTTTTAATTGAAATAATAAAATTGTAAAAATAATTAAAAAACAAAATTTAATTGAAGAATTAATAAACATTTTTTTTTTAATTTTTTAATTTAAAATTGAGGTCCAACTGAAATAAAATTGATAGGAAATAATTAAAATTGAGAGAAATAAGAAATAATTTATAATTTTATTTGATAAAATATAAAATTTAATATTGCCTAGTTGGCAAATTTATTTTAAATTTTTTGAGAGAAAATTAGCCAAAAAAAAAATTTTTTCTAATTAAATTTTTTATTAATTTTAGAAATGAGTTTTTATAAATTAAATTTCTCTTTAAAATATTAAAGCTATTTTTAAAGCCTTGCTTTTTAAATATTCTAATCGTATTTTTAAACAAAATTTAGCACAAACTATAAATTTTTAAGTATTGGAGTTGAAGAAATTTTTTTTATTAAATTTTAAAATTGTTTGAGATCGTCATCAATTAATTTTAACTGAGTAAATAATTTTTAAAAATTTATAGATTGTCTGGCAAAATTTCTAAAAAAAATTTTTCTTTTCATTATCTTCTTTTAAAAAATTTTAAAAATTACAATATAGATTTTTGCTTTAATGGAGTTACATAATAAAAATACCCCATTTGACCTCTTGCTTGAGGAAATAGTTTAGGTATCTTTACTGTCGTTGATGCACCAATTATAAGTACCTAGTTAAGATGTCAAATGCTTAAATGGATTAAACTAAAAAGTAAAAATTTTTTATTAAAATTTTTTTCTTATCATTTTGTCTTGTCATGTGGCAACTTTTTTTTAATTCGAGGAATAAACTTGACGTAGAAAAAATTGCCGTTTTCTATTTTTCATTTTAAATTAATTCCTTGAGTTTTTAAAGTTGTTTAAAGGAAAATTTTTTTCCAAGATTTAAATTTTTATTAGTAAATTGCGTCAAAGCAAAATAAAATTTAGTGTCATAAATAAAAGTGAATCTTCTCAATTAGTACCCAAATCAATAATTTCCTCTCCCTCCATGCTTGTCAAAATTTTATAAATTCTTTGTGCCATAACTGGGCCTAATCTTCTACCACTTTCTCCTTTAATTTCTGACAATCTAAACATTGAATTGCCTGGAGAATTTGTTAAATCCATCAAATTAGACATTAATCTTTAAAATAAAAATTTTTATAATTTGAAATTATTTTTTACTTTATTGGATTTGGATGTTCTTTTATAATTGCTCGACGTTGTTCTTCACTTAATCTAGGCACATGTTCCAACATTCGAGTCCACCAATCGGTTACCATACCTGGACCTTCCGATATTCCTTTAGAAACGGCAAAGTGATTTGAAGCAATTCCGACTAATTCAGCCTGGAAATTTTTAAATGGAATTTTATTTCGTCATACCCTAATTATGTAAACCCATTCCTAGACCGTTTATCAAATTTATATAAAAAATTTCTTTTCTTTCTAAATTTAAAAAACTTTAATTATTTTTAATTATCTTTTTCGAAATCCAAAATTAATTTTTAAAAAAAGCAAAATTCACCATAGCCAGTTTATCACTTTTCTTTTCTGCCTTAGCCAAAGCTCTATGCATTTGAACAACCAAAAAGGAAAAATCCAAAACATCGGGAACCATACGAATTTGAGCACGATAACGTTCATATGCCTCGAATATTAAAGAAGAAAGCTGAAAAAAGAAAAAGTTTTTTCTTTAAAAAACCCAAACAAAAATTCTTTTAATAAAAAACCCACAATATTTTCTCTAATTGAATGTTTTCCCAGCACAATTAATTTAAGACGAACATCTTCTTTAGATTGTTTTTTATGTGCTACAGTTTGCTCTTTTATAAAATTAATAACCCCTTCTTTTGTTTTAGCTAATACAGTGAAAGTTTCAGCACTTAATACACAACAAAACCATGATTGTAATTCCTAAAAGCGAAATAAAAATAATTTTTATTGGTATGTTAAGCAGCAAGATATCACAAGTTATCTGGAATCCGATCAGAGGAATTATCTTTTTATTCTTTTTCTCTAACCATGACAAGGGCGTAGTCTGGGCCAAACCCCCCCTGAAATGGGGAAAAGGGAAAAATTTGCGGAGGAGATTGAGCAAAAAAGTAAAATTTCTTCACCTATGACTATCCAACTTTCAAAAAATTTTCGCCTGCGGCGCTGAAAAAATAAAGAGATGGTCCAAAAAATTTTATAAAAAGTTTTTTCAGTAAAAATCCTCACCATATTCTCCGATTTATTCAATTTTCCTTGGTCAATACAAGCTTCTATTCGTTTACGCCTCCAAGTAATTCTCATTAAATTCCCCGTACTATTTTCATAAATTAATTGATTTGGAATTCCTCTTTCATTAAATCTTGTATTTAATTCCTCACGTAAATTATCTTTTTTTTTAAATTTATTTTTAAAAAATTTTTTAAAATTTAAATTACCATTAATTGTTAATATTCTATTAGAAAAATAACAAAATAAATATTGTTCACATTTTGTATTTTTTGCAGATTGCATTTCACGTTGAACACGAATAACTTCTTTTTGAAGCTTTAAAAATTAATTTAAAAAATATTAAATAAAAATTTTTATTTCAACCTTTTCTGCTTCAATTTCCTCTTTTGTCCTCTTCTTTCGTTTTTTCGCTACAGGTTGAGCTTCTTCTTCTTCTCCAACATTCTTCTCATTGTTTACTTCACAATTTTCACTCAAAAATTCATTTTTGTCTTCTTTATTAATTAAAGAACGTTTTGAAGAATTATTACTATTTTGTGAACTAGTAGAAGGTTGTAAATTATTTATTGGAGATAAATCATTTGAATAAAGAAAATCATCTTCCGCTCCAAAATATAAAGGTGGGGAGGAGAAATATTGTTAATAGAATTGTTGTTATTTAAATGTTGTGGAGTAGTTGGTGTTTTTTGATTTATTGAAAAGTTGAAAATGTCAGAATTTTTTGTATTAAAAGTTGAAGGAATCTAGTTTAGAAAAATAAAGTTTAATTAACAAAACTAGTATAGCCCCACCCCCACACACAATAAACCCAACGACCCAATACAAAGACGATGAATATTCAATTCTTTAATACAGATGGAGCTGATCAAGCAAACTAATCCTTGTTTAAATTTATCAACAAAAAACAAACCCATGTTTATCTCAATAAAATTAATTTAAAAATTAAAACCTCCTCAATATGAAGTTGTTGTTTGTCTGTCAAGGCAATTTCATTTTCACCGCCACTGTCGTCTGATAAAAAAATAATTCCAGAAGTGTTATTCATTGACTACAAATATTACTTTTAGAAGAAACAAAATTTTAGAGTTAAAAATTAAAAAAATTTTTTTTTGAAAATTAAACAAATTAATAAACTTTAATTTTAAAAATTTATTTTATACTGCAAAATAGACATCGAACTTTATAGTAGAAAATTTGAAAATCAAAATAAAATTTGATATTCACGACAAAAAAATTAAAAAGAAAAAGATATGGATGGAATGATTGAGCAATAAAAATTAAAGAAAATAAAATGTTAAATTGTATACTAGCTACAGGAAATCTTCATTTATACAGCTGAACAATTTAACTGTGAATCATTTTGAGCCTAACATAAAACCTAGAATAAAAAATTTCAAAAAATTAAAAGTAGGGTTTGATCCTAAAAATCAATTCTTGTTCATTTTCAAGCAAGAAAGAAATTTTTTAGACAAAAAAACTTGAAATTTAAATATTTATATTGTAGTAATATTTAACTAAAATATTTAAAAATTAAATACCTTTTCCAGGAAAGATCCGCTTAACACCATCATTAGTTTTTGAAGATTTCAATGTTTTCAATCTTGGACTTTTCACAACTTCTCCAATAATACAAATATCCTCATCATTTTCATCATCCAAAACAAAACAATTAATATTATTATTGTTGCTAGACGAAGATGAAGGAAGAGAAATTAAATCAGTGCTGGCTTTTTCTGAAGCTTTAAAAAATAAAATTTATTTAAATTTTTAATAAAAAATAAATTGTTTTAAAATAAAATATAAATAGAATTGCCGATTGGCATGAGATAGAAAAGCGGGCCACGCTTGGAAAGAATCTACAAATAGGAAAGAATAAGAGAAACCAAACAACCGATATTCGAAAAATAGAGCTAGATAAAAAAATTTCGAAAAATTGAAAAGAGCTTAATCATACTGATGTTAAACTCGTAAATACCTATGTTAATTTAAATTTATAAATAAAACAATTTTCTCACTTTCCACAGAAAAGATTCGATCAATCCTCGGTTGATTTTGTTCATTTGCTTCTTGTACCTTAAGTCCTATTTTCCTTTTCCTTCCAGAAGAATCTTCTTTTGTATTTTCCTGAGATTTTTCAGGTTCTTTTACTTTGATATAATCACCTTAATGAATAATTTTTTAAACTTAGTCAAAAAATTACCTCCACAATCCACTTGATGTTGTTTCCACCAATAATCATAGGGACCAGGTTTTCGATTAACTGCTCTTTTAACCCATCCATAATAAGGAGCGCGTTCCTTACAGGGGCCAGAACATCTCCACCAGTGTTGTTTATAGTGAATCACCTAAAATTAAATATTAAGAAAATGAGGACAAATTTGAAAGTATTATAAGCGGCTTTTGGCTTTATTAGAGGAAAAATTAAAAATATGATTTTCTTCACTATGACAATACCAAAATTTTAAAAAATAATAGTCAAAATATAAATATTATACCTCGGCATGAAAGGAATGAAAAATTGTTATAGAAGTACCAGCAAGCGAATTAATTCGGTTCATATGTGATTGAAACTCAGGCCCATGACCTGAAATTATTTGAATAGTTCTATCAAGGATAAAACAAACCATCTCTGTCCATAAATAAAGCACCACCAGTAACAAATAAATATGCATGAATCATTTCATGCTAAAATAAAAAATTAGAAGTAAATAGCTAACGTACAAGTAAAGTTTCAACCAAATCTCTGCGTCTGCGCAGTTTAAGTAAAGGCTCGCTTAAACGAACACAGCAAAGGCCAGTCTTTCTATAAAATTGACAAACTCCTGCACAACTAAAAAATAAATTCATTAGAAATCCACTTATAAAAAGCTCGAGGGACTAAAATTCAGTCTGTGAAATAAAGATGTACTTAAAAGAATTCAAGGGTACATTTTCAAAATTAAAACCTCGTCATCCTCTTGCTCCAAGCAACGGTACAAGCACGCTCATTAAGCTTTCCATAGAAAAATTGATGATCAAAAAGTATGTAAAGTTGATGGATGTCAGGATGTGGATCGTCAAGCTCAAGAGAATCATCAACTATATTAATAAGATTTGTAGAACTCATTCTCACTTATTGTTAGAAAATCCGAATGAACAAAAATCAGTAAAAATCAAATAAATCTCTTATATATTTAATGATACATAATTTACCACAATAAACAAAATATCAAAAACATTTAAAAATTTATTTATCTTTAGTCATTTGCGAATTTAAGTACATACAAGTACCCGAAATGAAAAATATTCGAAACAAACTTTATATTTAGTAAAAATCTTGAGCGATTAAAAAATCCTACGCTTCTTCGCCTCATTTTCTGTCACAAATTTAAACCATTTCTCAAATTGGCTGTCAGTCATTTTGACGTTGGTCCATTGTTTAACTTCCTTCAACGACAATCTTTCTTCCTTAACCAAAACCTCTATTCGTTGAAATATTTTTGGTCCAAATATTTTCACTTCTTTATTTGTCGTGGCACCATCTTCCTTATTGTCTTTATTTGTCGTGGTTCCCTCGTTTATTGAAAATGGAATCCACATATACTTAAAAGAAATTAATTAGTGTAAACTCAGAAATAACAAAAGTAAATTATTGAAACCTCGATCAAATTTTCAGGGTCAAAAGATCGGAAAAGTTCTTCTCTTTCAAAACAATTTTTGGTATGGAGATCGTAAATATAATTAGAGAATGTCATCGAAGCTGATAGATAATCCGCAGCGATATTCAAAGCATCCGTTTCCTCATTGTCATCGTACGAATATGAATGAGAACTAAAAATTCAAATGTCAAGCTTGGTTGTATTTATTGAGTGTTAAAGATTTTTAGTAATCCAAATGCCCTAAAATTAACAGTAAATTGTAAAAGATTAACCAATGGCAATATAGTCTTATTCAAATAAAAAACAAAAATATTACGTTTCCAAGAGTCTCCATTCCCTCGATATTTTTCTTTCACTGACGAAACGATTCAAGTAATACACAATTTTTCTCTTCATAAAATGGCTATTAGTGTAGGCATCTTTATGAATTAAAAAATTTCGAAATTGTGCAGAGGCCGAATGCCAAGCTGAAGCTGAAGCACTTGCACCGTACCCTTGATCATAAAAATACACAGCCTGGTCAAAGAATTCCTGAGGCGTTGTTGGCTTATTAAGTGGCTTTGCCACAACGTCGCTCCAATAAATTGGCTTCACCTGTAAAGAAAGTTTTCAATAAAAACAGGAATGGGCGGGTTTTACGAAACCCGATCCGAAGAAGGACTTGAAGACTTATTTTTTTCAACCCATCCCATCCCTGATATAAACCCTTTGCTATAGTATTGATTTTCTATACAAGCTCACGAACTTAGAGGTTACTTTAAATAAATTTCGCTCGCTAAAGGAACAACCCTCTATCAGAAAATGATGGACACTTAAATAAACAAATTCATTAAAAATAAAAACCTCTCTGTCCTTTTTGGCGGGTGGATAGCGTGCCTCAACGATAATGTTCTTTCTAAAATCAAGTTGATTAAATACTAATGCAATAACAAACCTTAAATCCTCAGGGAAAAAACTCAAAACCAAATCATTTCGACTCTTCAGCGGCATTGCATAAAAGCGAGGATCCTCAACATTCAAAAAGAACACTAAGGAATTACCAATTAGGAAATATTAAAGAGAAATTTCTTACTTTTTTTGCCATTAACACTTTTAAATTCCTTCCGAACTTTTTCAAAAGACTCAGCCTCACGGCCATTTAAAAAGCTTACAGATCCAAACGACGAAACCTAAATAATTAAAGTTAAACTCGATTGCCCGTAAATATTTGAGATTTAATTGGCAAAAATCATTCAAATCGAGGAATTAATTATTGGGGCAATTCACTCGAAATCACTTCTCAAAAATCTTTTCCTTAGTCAAGAGAATTTAAAAAACATATACACATCAGGGTTGCCGCCCGAAACCCGATACCCGAAACCCGGCCTTTTTTTGTACCCGAAACCCGATACCCGAATTGAAAATTTTCCAACCCGAAACCCGTACCCGATATTTTTTCCAACCCGAAACCCGTTACCCGAAATGAAAACGCTTCAACCCGATACCCGAAACCCGTACCCGAAGATTTTTTGTACCCGCGGCAACCCTGATACACATATAGATTTTTCAAAATATTTAAAACTCACAAATTTTGGAATACACAATTTTTTAAACCCAATACCAAACAGCATTTTAAAAATTTTTAATAAACTTTTGACAATCCTCAAAAATTTTAAAAATCCAAAAAAAGAAAGATAACTAGCAAAAAATACAAAACTATTTAGTAAATAGTTTTCTAACCTAGAAAATCCGGATGAACAGAAATTAGTAAAAGATCAAATTATTTAATGATAATTTAACACAATACACAAAATATCAAAAACATTAAAAAATTTATTTATTTAGACATTTGCGAATTTAAGTACATACAAGTACTCGAAATGAAAAATATTCGAAACAAACTTTATATTTAGTAAAAATCTTGAGCGATTAAAATCCTACGCTTCTTCGCCTCATTTTCTGTCACAAATTTAAACCATTTCTCAAATTGGCTGTCAGTCATTTTAACGTTGGTCCATTGCTTAACTTCCTTCAACGACAATATTTCTTCCTTAACCAAAACAACTATTCGTTGAAATACTTTTGGTCCAAATATTTTCACTTCTTTATTTGTCGTGGCACCATCTTCCTTATTGTCTTTAGTTGTCGTGGTTCCCTCGTTTATTGAAAATGGAATCCACATATACTTAAAAGAAATTAATTAGTGTAAACTCAGAAATAACAAAAGTAAATTATTGAAACCTCGATCAAATTTTCAGGGTCAAAAGATCGGAAAAGTTCTTCTCTTTCGAAACAATTTTTGGTATGGAGATCGTAAATATAATTAGAGAATGTCATCGAAGCTAATAGATAATCCGCAGCGATATTCAAAGCATCCGTTTCCTCATTGTCATCGTACGAATATGAATGAGAACTAAAAATTAAAATGTCAAGCTTGGTTGTATTTATTGAGTGTTAAAGATTTTTAGTAATCCAAATGCCCTAAAATTAACAGTAAATTGTAAAAGATTAACCAATGGCAATATAGTCTTATTCAAATAAAAAACAAAAATATTACGTTTCCAAGAGTCTCCATTCCCTCGATATTTTTCTTTCACTGACGAAACGATTCAAGTAATACACAATTTTTCTCTTCATAAAATGGCTATTAGTGTAGGCATCTTTATGAATTAAAAAATTTCGAAATTGTGCAGAGGCCGAATGCCAAGCTGAAGCTAAAGCACTTGCACCGTACCCTTGATCATAAAAATACACAGCCTGGTCAAAGAATTCCTGAGGCGTTGTTGGCTTATTAAGTGGCTTTGCCACAACGTCGCTCCAATAAATTGGCTTCACCTGTAAAGAAAGTTTTCAATAAAAACAGGGATGGGCGGGTTTTTCGAAACCCGATCCGAAGAAAAATTAGAAGACTTATTTTTTTTCAACCCATCCCATCGCTGATATAAACCCTTTGCTATAGTATTGATTTCCTATACAAGCTCACAAATTTAAAGGTTACTTTAAATAAATTTCGATCGCTAAAGGAACACCCTTCTAACAGAAAACGATAGACAATTATATAAACAAACTCATTAAAAATAAAAACCTCTCTGTCATTTTTAGCAGATGGGCAGTGCGTCTCAACAATAATGTTCTTCCTAAAATCAAGATGATTGAATAACCAATGCAATAACAATAACAAACCTCGAATCCTCAGGGAAAAAACTCAAAACCAAATTATTTCGACTCTTCAGCGGCATTTCAGAAAAGCGAGGATCCTCAACATTCAAAAAGAACACTAAGGAATTACCAATTAGGAAATATTAAAGAGCAAATTTCTTACTATCTTTGCCATTAACACTTTTAAATTCCTTCCGAACTTTTTCAAAAGACTCAGCCTCACGGCCATTTAGAAATCGTACAGATCCAAACGACGAAACCTAAATAATTAAAGTTAAACTTGATTGCCAGTAAATATTTAAGATTTAATTGGCAAAAATCATTCATCGAGGAATTAGTTATTGGGGTGCAATTCACTCGAAATCCCTTCTCAAAAATTTCTTCCCGAGTCAAGAGAATTAAAAAACCTATATACAGATTTTTCAAAATATTTAAAACTCACAAATTTTGTAAGACACAATTTTTTAAACCCAATACCAAACAGCATTTTAAAAATTTTTAATAAACTTTTGACAATCCTCAAAAATAAAAATTTTAAAAATCTATAAAGAAGAAAGTAACTAGCAAAAAAATAAAAACTAGAAAATTTCAGGTCGGGGACATTTTAGAGAGAATATTTTATCGGGACACGCCCGTTTAGGCGCGGGCCGGTTAGGCGCGACCGGTTAGGCACGACCGGTTAGGCGCCGGCCGGTTAGGCGCCAAGCCTTTTAATTAAATATTGAACGAAATGCTCCTCCAAATCCTGACAATAGATAGATTCTGATAATCCCGGACAGATGCACCACCCTCACATGAGGCCTCCGCGGAAAAAAGTTTTTGCCGCTGCGGAGGAAGCCGGGCATGTCGAGCGGAACGACGGCCGCCGCTTCGCTACGGTCGCCGCGATCGTGTTGCGAAGACCATGCCCGGCCTACCCTCCGTAGCAGCACAAAAACAGTTTTTCCATCGAAGATTCTGTTGATCATAACTTTGTTCAGAATCATCCAAACGAGCTGATTTTGAGTCTGGTACGTAAACTAGTTAGGCCGGTTTTTTAACTTTGGAAAATTTTTTTGTAAAATTTTTGTTGTATAATTCAGAATTGTCCCATTTGATGGTCGATGGGACCATTCTAATTGATTATAATCGAATATTTAAATTAAAGGTTGGCGCCTAACCGGCCGGCGCCTAACTGGCCGCGCGCCTAACAGGCCGGCGTCTAATCGGTCGCGCCTAACCGGCCCGCGCCTAAACGGGCTGTACCCTGTTTTATGGGTAGGGGATCATTGAGTCCCGGGACGGTTGAGTCCCGAGCTCTATAACTCCAGAGGGGTCGAGTATTTTTGGAACCCTTGGTATCGTTGGATAGTGGATTAATTAAGCTACAAAATGAGCTATTGATCAAAAAATTTGATCGACAGATACCAAAGTTATGATTAAAAAACCTGCAAAAAAATGACTTTTTAAAAAAATGGCGGTTTTTTGATAATAACTTCATTATCAGTTGATAAGATTATTTTATCTTTGGTATCATTTTGTAGAGAATTTAATTCTCTATGCAACGATACCAAGATTACCAAAAACTACTCGAACCTTCTCGAGTTATAGGCTCGGGACTCAACCGGCCAGGGACTCAATGATCCTGTTTAGAGGTCGGCAAAATCGCATTCCCGGGATCCCGGAACGGGATTTTTTTTCAACATTTTGTACGGGACGGGATCCCGCGGGATTAATCCCGTAAATCCCGTAATCCCGGTAATCCCGTTCTCAAATTTCCCGGGATCCCGCCGGGATTCCGGGATTTTAACAAAAAAATTTATAAATCATAATTATGTTGAATATCGACGGATTTGGAGACAATATCGGTGGATTTCGACGTATTAAGGGAGGAATGAATAGATATCAGAGGATTAAGTGGGATATCAGTGGATTAAGAGAGATTAAGAGTATTTGAATGCTTATGTGTGGATTTAGGGGGATATCGGTATATTTAGAGTGATTTAGGGTGATTTGAAGAACGGTGGGTTAAGTCGAATATAGCGGATTTAGAGGCTCAACTGGATTTGATTGGAAATATGGGGATTATTCCTCTAATCCCTCAATATACTCTTAATCCCCAGATCTTTGATTACCTCTTAATAAATCCCTGATACCCCCTATTATCCTCCAAATCCCTCTTAATCCTGTGTTAATCCCAAACCCATGATATCCTTTTCAAATACCACAACATAATATATCTTCTAATCGTACGGAATTGAACTTAAGAAGATTTAAACCTCACAACCCCTCTATGTCTCTGTTAATCCCAAAGATCCATTCTTATTACTCGTAATCCATCCATCACAGGCAAAACTTTTCGAATTCTGGAAGAAGCCAACTTTAGTCTTTTTGGAAGGCTAAGAAGCCCGCTTTTTTCATTTTTTAGCGCCGCAGGCGAAAATTTTGAGTGTTTTTGAAGAGAAAGTCACAAGATTTCTTCCTTTTTCAGCGCCGCAGGCGAAAATTTTGAGAAATTTGGAAGGCCAAGGACAGAATTTCTTCCTTTTTCAGCGCCGCAGGCGAAAATTTTGAGTAATTGGGAAGGCCAAGGACAGAATTTCTTCCTTTTTCAGCGCCGCAGGCGAAAATTTTGAGTAATTGGGAAGGCCAAGGACAGAATTTCTTCCTTTTTCAGCGCCGCAGGCGAAAATTTTGAGAAATTTGGAAGGCCAAGAAGCCAGATTTCTTCCTTTTTCAGCGCCGCAGGCGAAAATTTTGAGAAATTTGGAAGGCCAAGGACAGAATTTCTTCCTTTTTCAGCGCCGCAGGCGAAAATTTTGAGAAATTTGGAGGCCAAGAAGCCAGATTTCTTCCTTTTTCAGCGCCGCAGGCGAAAATTTTGAGAAATTTGGAAGGCCAAGGACAGAATTTCTTCCTTTTTCAGCGCCGCAGGCGAAAATTTTGAGAAATTTGGAAGGCCAAGAAGCCAGATTTCTTCCTTTTTCAGCTCCGCCGGCAGTTTACTGGAGTAATTAAAAATCCCGTAAATTTGAAAAAAATTCCCGGGATCCCGGAACGGGATTGGGTTTTAAAAATTCGACCGGGACGGGATCCCGCGGGATTAATCCCGTAAATCCCGGAATCCCGGTAATCCCGTTTTCCGCGAAAAACCCGGGATTCCGGGACGGGATCCCGTAAAATCCCGTACGGGGTCCCGTCCCGTGCCGAGCTCTAATCCTGTTCCGCTGTTTTATCGTAGACGTTTCAGAGTGCGGTCAAGGACGATTCAGAATCGCCGATTCATTTCTTTTAATGCGTGCACAGGGCTGGGCTAATTTCGCGTTTCGAGTTTCGCATATTTCACATTTTTTTTATCGCGAAAAGTTTCGCTTTTTATTTTTAGATTTCGCCCAGCCCTGGCGTGCACATTTAATTTCTAATAATTTTCATTAAAACAGACATTCAAAAATTTTTCAAATCCCTAATACAAAAATTACATATGTCTCTCGATAAAACATACATTTCTGGTGTCGTTGAAGGATTTTATGGACGACCTTGGACAACGGATCAACGCAAACATTTGTTTTCATTACTTCGTAAATTTGGAATGAACACTTATTTATATGCTCCAAAAGACGATTTGAAGCATAGAGCTGAATGGCGAATTCTTTACACGAGTGAGGAAGCAGGTTTTGAATTTTTATTTTTAATTAACTATTTTTAAAATTTAAGCTTTACTCGAATCCTTAATTCGAACAGCCAATGACAACGAAATTACTTTTGTGTACGCTCTGTCACCTGGTATCGACATTTTATATTCAAGCGTTAAAGAAATGAAAGCAATTAAAGACAAACTTAATCAAGTATTTTTTTATTTTTTTTAATTTTATTTTTTATATTTTAGGTTCGCTCTCTTGGTTGCAATGCTTTTTCTCTCCTTTTTGATGATATTGAAACTAGGATGAATGAAGCGGATAGAAGAAAGTTTACATCTTTTGCACATGCACAATTAACTGTAGCTAATGAGATATATGAGCATATGGGATGTCCTTTATTCTTTTTCTGCCCGACAGGTTATACTTTTGTTATTTTTTTGTTTTTTATGAAAGAAGAGTTTCGATGCCTTCATTTTTATTTTTCCTTTTAGAATATTGTGAATCGTCCGCTTCGCCAACTTTAGACGAATCTGGTTATCTTACCGTGCTTGGCACTGAACTTCACCCTGATATTCGTATTTTATGGACTGGTATGTATATTTCATTTTAATTTGAACATATTTTGATTTTTTCTTAAATTTTGAATTAAAATATTAATTTTATATCTAGGCCCTCGAGTTGTTTCTCGCCTCCTCACTACAGAACACCTTCAAAGGGTATCAGCTGTTTTGAAACGAAAACCAACAATTTGGGATAATCTGCATGCTAATGATTATGATCCTAAACGAGTTTTTATGGGTCCATTTCTTGGTCGTTCAGTTGCGATACGTGCAGAGACTGCTGGACTTTTATTGAATCCAAATTGTAAATATGAGGCTAATTATATTCCAGTGAGTTGTTTCATTATTTTTCCAAAATTTTGTTAATTTTTGAGGATTTAAACTTTATCTTTATTCAAGAAAAGTTTTTAATTTTTTTTAATCCCTGATACTGGGATCCGTTTTTGGGACAAAAAAATTTCTAAATTTTTTGTTATATTTTTTTAGCTTTTCACACTTTCTGATTGGATTCAAAGTGATTCAGATGCACCACATGTAGAGAAAGGTTTAATTTATAATGTCTTATTTAGTTTATTTCTTTCTAACTACTATAATAAGATTATATGATTCACTGATTTTTAAATTAAATTATATTCCTCTTTTCCTTATTGAGATCAGGACGCAGTTCTTGAAACAGCGCCAACTGTAGAAGATGCAGTTGTTCGTGTTGTTGAAGAAAGTACTCAAAGAACAAAGAAGCGCCTTTATCATCCACTCAACTCTCTTCGTGCTGCAATTCACAGTTGGCTACCTCATTTTGGAAGTGGACCTGGTCCAGCTATTCCTCCATTCTCTCAAAGAGAATCAATCCAAGCAATTGCTCCAGTTATTGCTCCGAATAAAGTTCACTCTTCAGAAGAGGTTCCACCACCAACTATAAGAACTTGTGAAGGTTTGGACTTTTAAAAAATCTTTTAAGTTTTGTGATGTTTAAGGCAATGAAATGCTCAATGGAGATTTTCCTCCACCGATTTATACTTCTCCAATGGGTCAAGCAACAACTGTTACTATTCAAGCATTTCCTCTATCCGAAGCAATTATGGGTGTTGTAGCAGCACACGAAGACCCAAAAATTATAAGTAAAGAAGCCCTGACTGTTAATTCACTCACAATGGATTATAATGAGCCAATGGATGCTATAGGAGAAGCAACATCGATTGAAGCTTCTGTGGAGCCTGGAAAAGTAACATTTATTTTTTGTAAAATTTTAATTAATTTTGAGCTCAAATTTTTTAAAAGGAGGAAGATTTGATAACAGCTCGAATGGATTTAGACACTCTCGAAACAGAAGAAAAGAAGAAGCAAACAAAAAAAGCACTTGGGTAATTTATAATTTGTCATATATAAAATTTTGATATTTTTAGTGAAATTGATTTGGATAGCATTGCACTATTTGTTGATATGTAAGCGAATTTTTAAATATTTTTTATTTTTCGGTTTTTTAATTTATTATTTTTTAAACTAATCAATTTAATTTTTTGCTGATTTATAAAATTTTCTTTCAATGTTTTTTCAGTTTCTACTTACCATTTGAAAATGGAAGAAGAGCTCAAAACATCCTCAGCGAATTTAAATGGTTATATGAAAATGCTATGATTTTGCGGACAGACTCGGGCCAACAAAATACCAGGCAACAAGCAGAATCAGAAGAATGGCATCGACGAAATGCAGATTTTCAATCAACGGTTGAACAAATTAATGACCTTTATAGATGTATAATCAAATCGCCAAATAAGGTTTTTTAAAAGGCAGATTTTTGTATATTTTTTTAAATTTTTGTTCAGAGTCTTTTACAAGAAATATTCCCCTATTTATGGGAAGCGCAAGGCCTTTTCTCAATTCTTTGTGCATTGCTTGAATGGATGCTCAATGGAAATTTGATTCTATCACCTAGTGGTATGAAACGATTTTTGTTAACATCTTTTTAAACAAATTATACTTAAATTTCAGAATCAATTAATTCTACTGGATCAGTTGAAGTTGATTTTGATTTGGAACCTTGGGCTCTAAGTGGTGGTCTTTTACCTGATTTACAAAAATTAATTGCTGCTTCTCCCAAACTTGGAGAATTGTTTACAATAAAATTTCCAATTCCTTTAAGCTTAACATGTTATCGAATTCGGCCGTTGGATTTTTTGAATATTAAAAAGGTGAGAGGTTTTTAATGTTTGCATGTTTCGTATTTTTTTCCCTAGATAACCAATTGTATTTTTTATTTGACTCATCTTTTATGAGATAGAAATCCCTCCCCTCCTCATAATTTTCAAATTTTTTCAGTCCAAACTCTATGCTTTTTTTGCACACCCAGATGAAAGGCTTTTAGCAGAAACTATAGTTTCAGCCATTCCGGATCTTTCTGCTGAAACATATTTTTTTGATCGAACATTTGCACTTTTTCTCAAATATGGCATACCTGCTCATAATTTTATTGCTGAATCGGCTCAAGAAAATGATTTTGATGATGGAAATTTGTTGGAAGATAAAGAGGGTTGTACAGATGATTGTCATGATTCTGGTTATTCAATTCAAGAAGGTTTGTTTATATTTTATTAGTTTTTGTTAAAAATATAAAAGCTAATATTTCGAAAGGATTCTAATAAAATAATTCCAAAAAATTATTAGATGGAATGTGCTCTCTTACAATGGCAATTTTAAATGTTCAAACAATTTTGGATGATATGAATAATGTTTTTATTAATGAATTTAAAAGAAAATATTCTTTTTCTAATAAAAATAAATTTAAAAATGAAATGAAAAATGAACTAACAACGAACGGTCAGGAAGACATGGAGCAAGGAGGAAAGGATGATGATGGACAGACAACGGTTGATTAATTTTTTTGAATTAAAAATTAATTTCTGATATTTTTGAGTTTTTATTTTTTAAATTTATTCATACTGGGATTCTATTTTAAATTAAGTTGTCAATTTCTATTTTGGAAATTTATTTAACAATATTTGATTTTACTCAATTTTTTAGAAATCTTCCTCTTCTGAAATGGAAGGAACTGATTCTATTGATGATATTCATCTTTCATATCTTCAAACACTTCTCCATCTTCCTAAAGATTTTCTTCTTACATATCAAAGTTTAATTGAAATTCGTTGGCCTGATGATGCGACAGAAGCTGTTTCTGTTCGAAGGCTTTTGCATTGTATTTCTGCTTCTTTGGCTTTGAATGGTTAAAAAATTTTTGTTTGAATTCTTGCAAAATTTAAAATAAAAATTTTCAGGTTCTACAGGTTTCTTCACAATTATTAAATCTGATAGAGATGAACAAATTGAATTACTTTCTCGTTTGGGTCTGGATATTTTGGATGTTAGAGACAATCAGCCAAATAATAATAATGGATATATTATCTTAGGTCATTCACTTTAAAATTTATATTTGAATTATTTAATTGATGCTGACCTTTTAGAATTGGTCTAATCATAATAATAATATTTTTTAATTTTTGGATAATTATTTTATCCGCATTTTTAATTAAATTAAAGATATATATTTGGATGCCATTTTTAATTATTGCTACAATTTTAGAGTATGGGGTTTTTGGGATGGGGCTTATAATTATTCTTTATTCAAATGAGTATGAAGAAACTACTATCTGATTTGTTAGGACATCTCTGATTGAGTAGTTCAAAACCAGTTTTAACGTAAATTTTTGGGTCAAAACTACCCTACCCTTTATCTTTATTGATATCTGGTATGGATTAATAATAATTTTTTCATACAATAAAATAATTTTTAATTTTATAAAATATCAAAAGAAAAATGCCAAAAATTCTAATAATGTTTTAATAATTGCCAATAGTCCTATTACCGAACTACCGTAAACTATATTTTTCAATATCACTATATTTTCACTATATTTTTCAATACATCTTCAAGGGACCGCTCTAATAAAGAGTGCCGTGATTTACGGTAGATATGATTTTATTTTCTTTGCCAATTTGGTGTTAATAAAGATATCCTGTTTTCTCTAATGCTGTGGTTACATAAAAGTCGCTTTGCGTTTTGCGACAGAAAATAGCATGCAAAATGATGAGATGCAAAATGATCTCCTCTTTTTCCATTATCTTTTCTGTCGCAAGACGCGCGCGATTTCTATGTAACCGTAGCATAAGAAACAATTTTTAGAAAAATTAAAAATTTATACATATTTGTTCAAAATATTCCTTCCTTTTGCTTCTCTTATGTATTTTTATTTTATACTCGATTTTAACACATCAATTATTTGTTTTTAAAATTAAATATTATTTGGCCCCCTAGTCTTTTTATATATCCCTTTTTAATATTGTAAACTTAATATATTTGTATTTTTAAAAAGAGAAATTTTAATTTGTAACAAATTAGGGTTTAAATTGAATAAATTTTTTAATATTTTTATTTAACATTTTTTTGAATTAAAACGATTTTTAACGATTTTTATTTTTTTTTAAATTTTATTTTTAGTATAATTTTAATAAAAACATTTTAGTTAATGTTTTTGTTTTCAAGAAATAAAACAATTGTTAAGCGGTTGGTGGCTAATCGGTAGGGTTTTAATTGTTTTAGGTAAATGAGGGGTAATATGTAGTTGTAATCTTGTTAAAATATTTGAATTTTGGACTTGAAAGGGATACTAGATAGATCGAATTAAATTCATTCTTTAAATCGGACAAGATTTGTCTACAATAGAGGTAACTCTCCTTGGGTTGTGTTTATTTGGGTGATTAAGTATTGGTGGGACAAGGGATTCTCTAAAAAGCTTAAAAAGTAGGGTATTTTTTCTGTTCTTTTAAAAGAAATAAAAATCTTTTTTTCAATTTTAGAAGGTTTTCAACTCCCTCACCTGCACCAGCCTCCATACAAAATAATTTTGTACCTCCATCAACCTCAAATCTTTTAACACCAATTCCTTCAGAAATGCCTTCCTCAACTTTTGGATTGTTTAAAGTTTTTATTGTGGCTTTAATTAGTATGTTGGCTGGTGCTAAAACAGCAGAATTTGGTGCTTCTTTTCTCGAAGAAAGTGAAATTTTTGTGCGTTCTTCTGAAGATGATGATGATTAAAAAATTCTTTTAAATTCTCCCAAATAAATTTAATGTATTTACTCGGTGCTTTTTAATATTTTGTATTTGTACAATTTAATTTTTATTATTACATATTCATGTGAGAATAGCGTTGTACTTTTGTTTGTTGTTTTTCTCGTGCTTAGAAAATATCCAAATAAATATCTAAAAATTTTTACGACCTGTCGGTGATTTTATTTGATTAAAATAAACAAATAGGACATAAGTCAGAGAAAAATATTCTTAAAAATAATTCTAAAGAAAAAGTAAACTTAATTTCCATTCAAGAGAAATTTTCACAAAGGAAAAACGAAAATTACTCTTAAGGCAGTAATAGATAAAGGCCGGGAAGCGGACTGGGTGAGAGATCAGAATCAGGGGCTTCCACTTCCAGCAACTAAACTAATTTTTTTGAAAGTTTTTTAAAAAAGGGAATAATTTAAAATTTGCCACACAAATTTTTTCAATTAAGAGTTTTGACGTAAATTCTTAACTTCGCAGATGTATAAATGATATTAAATAATAAAAATTTAAAATTTTCAAATAATTTAAAATTTGCCACGCGTATCCTTTAATTAAGTAAATAAATGATATGAGTAAATAAATGGAATATTTAGTATATTTAAGCAAGGTTTAAAACCTCTACATTGCTTAATCCCTTATACAATTTTAAATATAGTTAAACATTAGGAGGAAAAAAACTTGATATCCCCTTAATCCCCAAATCCAATAATATTACTCTTAATCCATCCAAATCCATTTAATCACTGTCTCTTATTATATCTCATATATCTCTCTTGTTAATCCCGCAAATCACTGATATCACCAACCTCTCCGAAAAATTATGTAAAGGTGAATGACACCTTTACATAATAGATAAACCCTTTTAGGTTGACAGACAAATTAGAATGACCGGAATGAATTTATTTGATAAATAAATTTTTTAAGATAATTTTTATTAAAAAATTAAAAATGTCTCCATCAATTAAAGTTTATCTTCTTTTTATTTTTGCAACTTTAGTAATTCAGTCAACAATGTGTTCCTCCAGTCAACAATGTGTTCCTAAAGGTGGTGATTGTGTGAATAAATTTTGTTGTGGCGATCTACTTTGCTTTAAATGGGGTACAGGCCATCAATGCCACACTTGTAAAACAAAGGGAACACATTGTGATCCGACAGCTTTACAGAATGATTTTTGTTGTAATGTTTGTGATTATAAAAATAACGCTTGTACTTAAAGATGGGAAAGAATTTGTGGAGGATTTAAAAAGAGAGGATTTTCTATCAAGTTTCCAATTTTCTTTTATTTCCTATATAATGAGCAATTAAACGAGAAAAATGTACTATTTTTAATTAAAATAATCGGGACTTTTTTTCAAAAAAATAAATTTATATGGTAATACTTTACTCTATCTTTCCTCAAATTTGATATAAAAATTTTTTTTATTTTTTTTTGTACTAATTATAAAAATAAAGCTTGTACTTAAGAATGAAAAATTATGTATTAACATCAAAAATTGTGTACTAGCAACATTTTGAAAAAATTAATGGTAACAAATACCTATTTATGATATATAAAACGAAATTTTAAATAAAATTAAATATTATTTATTAAAAAATTTTTTGAGGAAATTAAAATTCTGTTAATTTAAAAATGAAATAAATGAAAAATTAATTTTAACTCCACTTGCAAAGGACAGAAATAGAACCTGCTACCTCTTGGCTGTTTCTTTAATCATATATCAGAATTTATTATATTAATCTTAAGTCCATAAAAAAGTATGAGTTTGTGAATTCTTGAAGATAATTTGTAAATATTATTCAATAAACATTACAACGCTACTACAAAAATTTCAGGAAAATCCGACAACGGGAACTCAAAAAATTCAAGGGGGTTATGTATAAGTAATTTCTTTACACACCATAAAATAAATTTTTATAGTATCCAAAAATTTTTTTTAGAAATTTAAATAAATTTATATTGCAAGCATTTATGTATTAACATCAAAAATTATCTAAAAAAATTAGTGGAAATTATCAGAAAAAAGAAAAGAGATTAAAAGTATTAAGGAAAAGATAAAAGTAATTATAATAAATTAAATACTTGAAAGTATTTTAATTGTAATTTTAGGGTCTTTTCGGTTTTAAACCAACAACCTTAATTCTGACATATATTATCTTCACAACTTCCAAGACAATACTCTGGTCTTCCAAAGCAAAAGTCCCCAGCACGTTTACATTTTTTATTATTACTTTTTCTAGCACAGTTTAAACCAAATAGGTTTACTAATTACATAAGTCAGAATTTAATTAAATAGGCATTAAATTTGCCGTTACTCCATTTATTTATTCCCCCAAACTTAGCTTCCTGGGACAAATTAGATAGAATTAAAACAAACTTTTAAGGAAATTTAAACGCAGAAAAAGAAAACTTTTTTGACTAAATTTTATTTTTTAATATTTGTTTAAAAATAATTTTTATCTAAATATTTGAGTAAATTTATTTAAATATATTTATGTATTCTTTTTTTTAATTAATTTATTTAAGACATTTTTCATTTTTTCTGAGAAATTTAAAAATAAATAAAATACAAAAAAGAAATTAAATTTTCTATTTAATTATTTATTTTTAAATTTCAATAAAGAACCTTTAATTTCAAAAATCCGGTAGTAAGAAAAAAAGCCTAGGAAAAAGCCAAAAATTTTCTAGAGTAAATTTATGATGCTCTAACGATTGGCCAGTGTCATATTTTATTAAAAAACGAGATTTTGTGAGCCACGGACTAGCTGACAAAGGCTCATAAATTAAAAACCAAATTTAAATTCTAAACCATATTTCCTTATTTTATTAAATCCACGAAGTAGAAATTCAAAATTTTAAAATTTCTAAAAAAGATTGACGTAATTCAAAATAAATTTATATAAATGAGAAATCTGTCACAGATGTATAAATATGGTTTTATTTTATAAAATTAGATAGCTATATTATAGAGCAGGGTTGAAGATTTTTTATTTTATAAAATTTTAAGATTTTTTATAATTTATAATCTTATAATTTTATATTTTTATAATTTATGAGATTTTTTAAATCTGTCGGAACTTTGAGAGGAATTGCTTCTTTAAAATATACATTTTTTACACCGTCTGCCAAATTTTTTTCAAATCTTTAGAACACGCCATAACACTAAAATCGGCCAGAAATAACGCCAAAACAAAAGCGGATAGCCCTGCTGCTGGTGTTTTTCTATTGAATAATTTTATAATTTTTTTTGAGTTTATTGAAGTTATTTAATAAATATAAATTTCTTTCTTTAAGATACTAATTTTATTAAAAAATCAAAAAATGCCATCATCAATTAATTTCTGCCTTCTTTTTATTTTTATAACTGTATTTTTGTCTCAATTTTGTGACAGTTATTATTGTATTCTTAAAGGTAGTATTTGTGAAAGGCAAATTTGTTGTGGAGGTTTACGTTGCTTTAAATGGAGTAATGGCAAACAAGAATGCCACACTTGTAAACAAAATGGAGCATCTTGTAATCCGAATGCTGCACAGGATGATTTCTGTTGTAATGTTTGTGATTCTAAGATGAAAGTTTGTAAAGAAAAGAAATAATTTAACTGTCCTTAGATGTGAATGATATTAAATGAAGGGAATTTCTATATTAATTTAACAATTTTCTTTTATTCCTTACTATTATGATTTTGGGCAATTAAATAAAAAATATATTTCTAATTAAAATAATCGGAACTTATTTCAAAAAAATCTATTGGTGCAACATTAATCTTACTCAAATTTGCTAAAAAAAATTTTTATTTGTTTTGTTGTACTCGAAACATTTTGGGCAAATTAATGGTGCCAAGTATCTATGATACAATATTAAAATTAGTATTCAATATTCGAAAAATACTTTTTTGAAGAAAGTAAAATTCTGTTCAAGTAAATGTAATAAAAACGGAAAATTAATTTTAACTATTCTTTCGATCAAATAGAAATCTAAAAATCTGATTTTTATAGTAAAAGTTAAAGTAAATGTTTGGCCGATGCCAAATAGTAACTTTGCTCTATAGGCAATTATTTTTTGTTGCTTCATTACTGATTGAGATATCGGGGTCTGTTTATTATATTAATCTGTTAATTAGAGTTCGAACTTTTCAAATTGTCGGGACCGGAATTTAGAATATTTAATACATATGTATATTTTATTTTCCGAATTAATTATTGCTAAAAAATTAAAATTATACAAAATTTTATTATTTATTTTTTTTTCAAAAAAGTTCATTTAATTAAATTTATTGACAATATTTTTATTCGTTTTTTATCCAATTTTTAAATATTTATTTATTCACTTAAACAATTCCCATATTTTATATCAGCATGTGTATCACGATTACAATATAAATTAGGACAGCATTTGTGGTAATCCTCATCACAACGAGTCATGCTATCATTAATACATTTTGTGTTGGTAAATTTAGTAGTTGTTTCTCTGTTAAATTAAAATAAAAATACTAAAAATTGTTTTTGCTTTTAAGAATGAGCAAAACTGGGAGTAGTAAGGAGTTTCTATCTCAATTTTATAATTTTAGCTAGCTAATAATTATTGCCGTTTTTGTCTCTCCTCTACCTTTACTTTTATTAATTTTTTTTAAATTCCAGCACTGCGACGTGGAACCCTACTTTTAATTACACAAATCCGCTGGACAAAATATTTAACGAATAAATCTTTTTTTCTCCTTCATCAATATGGGAGAAAGCCCCCGAAAAATTGAAAATTCCGTACCCATCATATCCGCCCATGAACGTTCGTTGTACAACCGTGAAACCCCTTTGGGAAGATTTATATTCACTAGTTTTTAATTTTATTTTCAGAAAAAAACCATTTTCTTTACCTTTTTCTGACACATTTCCCATAACCAAAAGATTCATTCGTTACACGAACACATTCAGTATTCTTACTACAACAAGGATAATATTCATTATCACATTCTAAATGCCCTGTTCTAATACATTTAGTGTAATTGTAGACAGATTGGAATAAAATAAAAATTGAAAATAAAAAGAAAATGGTTTGGAGTTTGAATGACATTATTTTTTAATTAATTTATTTTAATTCTAAAATAAAATAATTTTATTATGTACATTCAATTAAGATTTTAAATATCCCCCTATGGAACTGGAAAATGAATGGGATTTGGGGAATTACTTAGACAGTTCCCCCTACAGAGAGAGGTGTATATAGAATTTAAGGTATAGCTTAAAATAGTTGATCAACTTTAAATTTTTTAATTGTGTACGTCAACTGATATTTGATTGAACCTAAAACTATTTATCTCTTTGGTGAATTAATAAAATTAATTTAAAAATATATTTAAATTCTAATCAATTTTAATTTGAAAAATTAAAAGAATATATAAATAAAATTGTAGTTTGGTTAATTATCAAAATTTGGATTCAATTTTTATTAAATAAATAAATTCTCAACATCTCTTCCATAAAGGAAAATTTCAGTAAATTTTTGTTTAATCAGCATTTAAATTTAAAAAAGGAAAAATTTTTATTTTAAAAAATTTAAAGGATATATATTAATTTTTAATCTTTTTTAATTTTTAAATCCATGGATGTTTGCGTGTATTATTTATACAATGTTTGCCATAATTGATAGATTTTTTAAATTATAAATTATTTTAGAGACTTAAATTTAAAAGATTCTTTTTTAATATTTTAAAAATTATTTATTGTTAAGGAAAATAAAATAAAAAATCCAAATAAAAAATTTAAAAAAATCAAAATTCAAATTAAGATAAAATTAAATTTAAAAAGAAAATATAACAAATTTAAAAAATTGCTCAATTAATATGAACATTAACATATATCAATATTATAAACAAAAGGATTCGATTCAAGATCATTTCCAAAATTTGTTTCCACCGAACAAGACAAAAGCCCAATAAATGGATATAAATTAATGTTATCTTCTTCAAGTAAAATATTTTTACCTTAAAGTTAAAAAATTTTCTGAAAAATCAGTGATTTTTTTCCTCACCAATTTTATCTCCATTTTTAGTAAAAAATACATAAGCCTTTGTTTTCAAATCATTTTTTGGGGGAAAACCAATTCCACAACCAAAAACATCTCCATCTACCCATTTAAACTTTTCAATATCTCCCCAAGTAGTGGCATTATTACACAAAAATATTTTTGCATTCGGAACATCAAGACCAATACTTGCATAACAACTAAAAAAATTGTTTTTATTTATTAAAAAAATTGAGAAAATAAAGTAAAAGTGGGGTAAAAGTTTAATCCCGGGCAGGCTTCGATCCTGAGACATCCCGGCAGTTATTGCTAGGCGCTTTCACTCACCACGTACAGGTGCTCTACCAACTGAACTACCAGGACGCTGCTTTCCACCTTCTCTTTTAATAGATCTTAAACCCCCGCCTAGTGAGAGTTTTAAATGCTAGCTAGCTGGATCTTTCTCTTCCTTACAATAATATAGATAATAGAATGGAATTAGCACGTCTTAGCTTATAAAAAACATTACATTTTTGAATTATGTACTTGATGGATTTTCATTTCAAAATAAACTAAAGACGGAATATTGTCGTAACTTGAAGCTTTGTTGAATGGATATTGTGCAGACAAACAAATCCATTTATTTTCCCCTGTCCAATCATCAATATTTTTATTTCTATATCTTATCAATCCATTTTTGTAAACATTAACATATCCATTTCCATTTTGACAATAACCAGTAGATAAATTAGAATTAATACATTTATTTTCACAACAAGAATTTTTATTTGAAATTGAATTTATTTTATATGTTCTACACATAAAGACAATTTTTTTGTCATTTTCTTTATTTAATTGATCCAATTTTGTTGTCAATTCATCAATTTTAGTATTGAGAGAATTAATAGTTCCTTCCAACTTAAATTGTTTTAATTTATTTTAATCACAAATTAAAGTAAATCCCTCAAAAATTACTTAATTATCCCACAAAAGAACAAAATTTTTGGAAATTAATTCATAAAACCAACAAAAAAATTTTAAAAATACCGTTTTGACTTGCAATTTAAATGCCCTAATTTCCACATCTTTATTCCTAACTTCAGCAAGAAGAAAAATATTTTCCATAGAAATATTTGTCTTTTCCGAATTCAATTCTATAATTTGTTTTAATAGTTCATTCTAAATTTAAGAAAAATTAATTTTTTAAAAAGGAAAAAATTTTAACATTTTTTTCTGTTTCATATTTTGCTTCAGATAAAGCATCATGTAATTCATCTTCAAGTTCAGATTTTTCCAAGTTAATTTCTCCAATTTCCTGTCGAAGTTGATATATTAAATTTTCAGAATTCTTCAATTTTTTATTTAATTCTTTACATTCTTCTTCGATTTTAATTAAATTTAATTTATTTTCTTCTTCCTTTTTTATCATTTTAATTTTATATTCCTCCAATTCTTTCAATAATTTATTTTTAACTTTAAAAATCCCCTCATTTTCATTTTTCAATTTAGCCAAATTAATTAATTCCAATTTTTTGTCTTCTTCGTATTTTTCAATTTTTAATTTATTTTCTTCCAATTCTTTTAAAATCTTTTCATTTTCTTCTTTTAATTCTTCAGAATTTTCTCTAATTTTAAATAATTCATTTAAAGCTTCCAAATTTTCCTTCAAAATTTTAATTTCCTCTTCTTCTTCCAATTTATCCCAGTCTAAATATTTTATTTTTTCGTCTTGTTGTTTTTGCTGAAATTAATTTTTAAATTTTATAAAAATCTTGAAATTTATTTCTTACATTTCCCTTCGTTTTTAGTTAAATGAAAGGTAAAAAATTAAATTTACCCGAAACACGATACATGAAACCTTGCCTTTTCTCAACCCCGAATGATAAGGAATAGGGTTGCCGTTTTCGAGTCGGGCCAACTGTCGAGACATTTTTTCAAGCTTGTCTTTATCGAGTCGTGCCTGTACGACAGGGATGGATCCGCCGCCTTCTTTCGGTCCGAGTCGGGCCATTTTGGCAACCCTAATAAGGAAGATGAAATTGCTAAAATGAGGAACTAGGATGGACAAGAGATGGACTAACTAGATTATTTATTAAATACCGTTTCGACTTCCATTTCTAATGAAAGAATCTTCATCTCTTTTTTCTGAATTTCTAATTGTAATTGTTCATCTTTAGACAAAAGTTCTTTTGTCTAAAATAAATATTTAATTTAAAAATTATTTAGAATAATTACTAACATTTTCATTTTCTTCGTGGCTAGCCTCGCTAAAAGTAAAATTACACTTATCTAAAATTTTTATTTCTTCTAAATCTTCGGCCAAATCTTTAATTTCCTAAAAATTAAAATTTTTGTATTTTATATCCTTTAGCCAAATAGCATTTCAAACAGTACGAAAAATTATTTCAGAATTTTACTTTAATTTCTTGTTCATATTTCCTCTTATTTAGCTTAATTTCCAGACGAAGTGAAAATATTAAATATTCAGAAATTTCCAATTTTTTGTTTAATTGCAACCAGCTTTTTTCCATATTTCTCATTTCTAATTTGACATTTCCCAATTCCTCTAATACATCTTTCAATTTTTCTAATAATTCCAATTTTTCTTTAAAAATATTTTTATTTTCCTCCTTTAATTTTTCAAACTCTTCTTTAATTTTTAAAAATTCATTTACAGGTTGTTCACATTTTAAAATTTTATTTTCATAAACATTTTTATTTTCTTCCAAATTTTCCTTCAAGATTTTAATTTCCTCTTCTTTTTCCACTTTATCCAATTCTAAATATTTTATTTTTTCTTCTTGTTGTTTTTGCTGAAATTAATTTTAAATTATTCAGAAAATTAAATTTATTTTTTACATTTCCACTCATTTTCTCATTCAATTCTTGTAATTGTTTAATTATTGTTTGATCTTGACAGAGTCCCTGTTCTTGAAGATAAACACTATTTGCAGTAAAATTTTGTTTAGTCGAGTTAATTGTTAACTATTTAAATGAAAGAAATTGTTAAATTTAGAAGATTCTTTAATCTTTTTTTAATTCTAAGGGGTTTTGAAAATTTTTCAAAAATTTAAGTTTATTACAATAAACTAGAAGTGACCATATAATTTTTAATTAATTTATTAGTAGGATGATTATCATTTGTCTAATCAATTTTTCTCTAATTTAAAACCCCCTACCAAATCAAGTTTAGCCAAAATTAATTGAAGAGCCAAATTTGTTTTGTCTTTTTCAACCTACAAAAAATGATGTAAAATAAAAATAATTTTAATTAATTAATTACCTCCAATAATTTTATACGATTTAAAGAATCTTCAAAATTTGAAGTAGAACAAGAACATATAGAGGTAGATAAATCATTATTGGAATTTTGTAGATTCATGCTTATCTTAGATAAAATTAATTTTAAAAGACTAAAAATTTTTGAAGAATTGTAAAGAACTTAAAAAGTAAATATATCCACTCTGTTTCAAAATTAAGCTCGACACCTATTTTTTCTAAAAACTCATCGAAAATCCAAAGAATTTTCTTGAAAATTTAGTTATATATCTGTATTAGTTTTGAGAAAAAAATAAGTGGAGCTATAATTTTGAAACTGAGTGTATTTAATAAATTTGTTAAAATTCGCAAAAGTTTGTTCAAAATAAACTAATTCTTTATTAGAAAAAATTAATATTTATAGGGAGGAATGAGGTTTAATTCATTTTTCCCTCTCCTTAATTTCCCGTCAATTCACCTTCAGCAAATAATTAATTTACAAAATTCAAATTTTTTTCCGATTATTATATTTATATTTTCTCAAAAGGATTATTTATATTTTGAAGAGAAGAAAGTTGGCCTTTAAACAATTTGTTAATGTCTATTTTATACTTAAACTTGAAATTTAGCCTCAGTAATCTGCCGATAAAATTATTCTTACAAACGCCAAAAACGACCAAAATACAGACCATACCAAAAACACGGTCCAGAGATAGAATCTGCATCTTTATTTTTAAAAATATTCTGATTTTCAAAAAAGAACTAATTATT
This sequence comes from Meloidogyne incognita, assembly GCA_036172945.1. NCBI lineage: Eukaryota > Metazoa > Nematoda > Chromadorea > Rhabditida > Meloidogynidae > Meloidogyne > Meloidogyne incognita. The sequence continues at coordinate 6,166,719 of JARQAC010000001.1, forward strand.
CCTTTGGTAGTTCCGTGTTTAGTCTCTTCATGTTTTTTCTGTTCCGTATTTTGTGGCATTCCTTGTTTTGCTCCCCTCTCCCATTCAGAGCTACTCCGAATTGGCTCCGGGTAGAAAATCACTGATTAATATTTCAACCTGGGATTTGGGTGATTAAGAGGAATATCTAAGGATTTGAGTGGATTCTAAGGATATCGAGGTTTAATGAGGATAAGATCGGTTGGATTTATGGTTCTAAACAAAATTATAAAGCTAAATCTTCACTGGAAGCAGGTGTGTGCGCCAAAATTTTTGCCAATTTTTCAAATTTTTAAAACACGCCAAACGCAATAACGCTAAATCGGCCAAAAATGGACGACAAACGCCAAAACGCCAAAAATTTTTTAATATACATACAAATATTTAACAAAATAATCTACTGAAAATCGATTAAGCAGGACTTCATTGTAGTGTAGCTCCCCGAGAATTTGGGGTCGGATGTGTCGGGGATCGGGGATTGCTGGGGAGAGCATGTCGCTCTCGGGGTTGACTCACATTTCTGATTATCTATCTTCTAATTGATTTAAAAAATTTCCATCATTAGGGGTGTAAAAATAATTGCGTTTTGGCGCGCCAAAATCGTCCAAAAGAGCGCCAAAACGCAATGGCGCACATCACTGATTGGAAGAAACTTCTAAAAAAACTTTGTTAGCAATGTAACGAATAGTGTTCGGCACGGCACGGAATAGTGTTCGGCACGGTATTTTTTTTCCGGTATACCGATACCGAAACCGTACCGGTCAAATTGTGAAAAAAACGGTATTTTTCGGTATCCCGACTCCTGTTTCCCGAGTTTTTTTTCTCCCAAACATCAATATCATAATGCGTATTATTTATACAATGTTTGCCATAATTGATAGATTTTTTAAATAAAAAATTATTTTAGAAACATACCTAAATTTAAAAAATTCTTTTTTAATATTTTAAAAATTATTTATTGTTAAGGAAAATAAAATAAAAAATTTAAAAAAATCAAAATTTAAATTAAGATAAAATTAAATTTAAAAAGACAAAAAACAAATTTAAAAGAAATTCTTTAAATAATATGATTGTCAACATTATAAACAAAAGGCTTTGTCAAAAGATCATTTCCAAAATTTGTTTCAACCGAACATGACAAAAGTCCAATTAATGGATAAAAATTAACATTATCCTCTTTGAGCAAAATCTTTTTGCCTAAAAATTAACTAAAACATCTTTTGATCGATTATTTATTTTAAATTAATCTTTGAGATTTTTGAAATATTAATTTATAATTACAGGAATTAGATAAATTATTTCTTTAATTAATTCTTAGTAAATTTAAATACAGTCTAAATCTCGTACCGCGGATAATCCCCACTCCACACTAAAACATAAGAGAGGCCCGAACTTAATAATTTTATAAAAATTTTGATTTTTTCTCCTCACCAATTTTATTTCCATTTTTAGTAAAAAATACATAAGCCTTTGTTTTCAAATCATTTTTTGGGGGAAAAACAATTCCACAACCAAAAACATCTCCATTTTCCCATGTAAACACTTGATGACTTCCCCAAGTATAATTATAATTACACAAAAATATATTCGTATCTTGAACATCAAAGCCTATACCCGCATAACTTCTAAAAAAATTATTTTTTAAAAGTAAAAAATTAGCTAATAGAAAATCAATCATTTTAATTTCTTACTATTTAAAAACTAAATAAAAATTTTGATCTACACTAATTAAACTTTAAAAACATTACAATGGTCCAAATTCATCACGCATTTTCACTTCAAAATAAAACAAACAATAATTATTGCTATAACTCGGAGCTTTAAAATATGGACGGTAACTTGAAGCTTTAGTGTATGGGCGTTGTCCATTCAAAGAAATCCATTTATTCTCCCCCATCCATGCATTTATATATTTTATTAATCCATTCTCATAAACATTAACATATCCATTTTCATTTTTGCAAAAACCACCAGATAAATTAGAATTAATACATTTATTTCCACAACAAGAATTTTTATTTTGAACAGAATTAATTTTATTTGTTCTTTTCACAAAAACAACTCGTTGTTTGTCATTTTCTTTATTTAATTTATCCCATTCTGCTGTTAATTCAGCAATTTTAACATTGAGAGAATTAATTGTGCTTTCCGACTTAAATTATAATATTTTAATTAGTAATATTTTTGTTCAATAAAATCACAAATTAAAGTAAATCTCCCAAGAATTAATTACTTAGGTACTTAAAAATCAAGTCAAAAATCAGTTCTTTCAAAATCAAGTCAGATTTTTTTTTAATTTTGGGGTCATTCGACTCAGCTCGACGAGTTCTGTAACCTTTGACAGACTGACCATTTTTACATATTTACCAAAAAATTGACGGGGTAAAATGCGTACCATGAGGAGTAAATGCGTACCATTAATTATCCCGCAAAAGGACAAAATTTTTGGAAATTAAATCATAAAACCAAGAAAAAATCGAAAATACCGTTTTGACTTGCAATTCAAATGCACTAATTTTTTCATCTTTTTCCCGAATTTCAGTAAGAAGATTGTTATTTTCCACAAGAACATTTGTCTTTTCCAAATTTAATTCTTTAATTTGTTTTAATAGTTCTTCATTCTAAATTTAAGAAAATTAATTTTTTAAAAAGATTTTTTAACATTTTTTTCTGTTTCATATTTATCTACAGTTAAAGCATCATGTAATTCATCTTCAAGTTCAGATTTTTCCAAGTAAATTTCTCCAATTTCCTGTCGAAGTTGATATATTAAATTTTCAGAATTCTTCAATTTTTTATTTAATTCTTTAAATTCTTCTTCGATTTTAATTAAATTTAATTTATTTCCTTCTTCCTTTTTTATCATTTTAATTTTATATTCCTCCAATTCTTTCAATAATTTATTTTTAACTTTAAAAATCCCCTCATTTTCATTTTTCAATTTAGCCAAATTAATTAATTCCAATTTTTTGTCTTCTTCGTATTTTTCAATTTTTAATTTATTCTCTTCCAATTCTTTTAAAATCTTTTCATTTTCTTCTTTTAATTTTCCAAATTCTTTTTTAAATTTAAATAAATTATTCGAAGCTGCTTCCGATTTCTTTTTCAAAATTTTAATTTCCTCTTCATTTTCCAAATTAACCAATTCTAAATATTTTATTTTCTCTTCTTGCTGTTTTTGCTTAAATTAATTTTTTTACATTTACTTTAAATTAAATGAAAGCTAAAAAATTAGATATGCTTAAAATCCGATGCACAAAACCTTGCCTTTTTCTCAACCCCAAATGATAGGGAAGATGAAATTACAAAATAAGGAACTGGGACAGACTAAAGAATGGAACCAGATTATTTATTACAGAAGTGTGCCGAAACAGATTTTTAAAGCGAAACATGAAAGGCAAAAGGCACACCGTTTCACACAGTACAAAAATTATTTTAAAGATGTTTTATACTTTAATTTCCTGTTCATAATTCTCCTCTTTATTTTCTTCAATTTCCTTTTCAAGTCGACATATTAAATATTCAGAATCTTCCAATTTTTTGTTTACTTTCAACCAACTTTTTTCCATTTTTATCATTTCTAATTTGTCATCTCTCAATTCCTCTAATAATTCTAATTTTTCTTCAAAAATCTTTTTATTTTCCTCATTTAATTTCTCAAATTCTTCTTTAATTTTAAGAAATAGATTCACAGCTAAATTCCTTTCTTCTTCCGATATTAATATTTTATTTTTATACTCATCTAATTTATTTTTATTTTCAAAATATTCTAATTGCATTTTTTGTAAATTATTTAAAATTTCTTGCTAAAATTATTTTTTAAATTAAATTTAAATAAAATTATTTATTGTTTACATTTCCACTCCTTTTCTCATTCGAGTCTTGTAATTGTTTAATTATTATTTGATTTTCAAATGTTGGATAATTTGTTGAGACATTCTGTTTTGTTGAGTTAATGGGTAACTATTTAAATAAAAATTAATTTTTAGGGAAATCTGGTATGTAATTTAGTGAAGAAAAAATTTTTCTTAATAAGGAGTTTTTTAAATCATTTTTACTTCCTATAAAGCAGGGATATGACGAAACCAAGATCCCATTCTTCAACCTCGGTTACAAATATTTTTCGAGATAACCCATAATTTTTTCTCTAATTTAAAACCCCCTACCAAATCAAGTTTAGCCAAAATTAATTGAAAAGCCAAATTTGTTTTGTCTTTTTCAACCTACAAAATATAAATAAAATAAAAATAATTTTAATTAATTAATTACCTCCAATAATTTTATACGATTTAAAGAATCTTCAAAAGTTGAAGTAGAGCAAGAACATAAAGAGGTAGATAAATCATCAGAAGAATTTTGAAAATTTTCATTCATTTAAATAAATTAATTTTAAAAAACTGTAAAAAACTTAAAAAAATATTTTTTTCTAATAACTCATCGAAAATCCAAGGAATTTCTTGAAATTTTAATTATATATCTATTTTAGTCATGTATGAGAAAAAATAGTTGAAACTATAATTTTGAAGCAGAGTGTACAGTGTGTTCAAAATAAACTAATTCTTTATTAGAAAAAATTAATATTTATAGGGAGGAATCAGGTTTAATTCATTTTTCCCTCTCCTTAATTTCCCGTCAATTCACCTTCAGCAAATAATTAATTTACAAAATTCAAATTTTTTTCCGATTTTTTCTCAAAAGGATTTATATTCTGAAGAGAAGAAAGTTGGTCTTTAAATAATTTGTTAATGTTTATTTTATAATTACAGGGTGACAAGAAATGTTTAGGACAAACTATTCATGCAATAACTTTATTCAAACTAAAGATAATAAGATCAAATAAAGATGAAATTATAGAGAACTAAATTGAGAATAAAATATAAAAATCTTTTAGAATCTTTCCAATTCTACTTTGAGATAAGGTTAAAGGAACGTGAGAAAAATTATTGCTCCAGGTCGCAACTTTTTTTGAGAAATTTTGCTTATAACTTAAGGATAGATTGCAGGAATTAGACAAAATTTTTGTGGCATCTAGAGCAGTCCTTTTTCTATAGAAATTATAAAACAAAAAAATTTTTAGAAAAAATTTTTAGTACCTAAAATTACATAACTTTCTTAATCCTTAATCAAAAAATCTTTAATTTTACTATTTGATAGAGAAATAAATAAGCTACAAAATAAACGAAAAGATATTAAAAAATATAAACGAGAAAAAAAGTTATGGCAAAATTAATTTTGTCCTAAACATTTCTTGTCACCCTGTAAAGTTGAAATTTAGCTTTGAGCTAATTGTACCTTAGTAATCTGCCAATACAAAACTTCATTTGGTTTTGTGAATCAAGGATCGGTTTCGGAATTTTCAAAATTAAAATATTCTGATTTTCAAACAAGAACTAATTATTTCTCTAGACAATGTTTTGGTCGTTCCGTGTTTTGGTAAGACCGTGTTTTTTCGTTCAATATTTTGTTTGTTCTGTATCTTGGTATTCCTTGTTTTGCCCCTCCCCAGACTTTCAGAGCTACTCCCCAGATTTTCAGAGAATCACTGGTAAATATTTCAACATGGGATTTGGTTGATTAAGAAGAATATCGAAGGATTTGGGTAGATTCTAACAATATCGAGCTTTAATGAGGATAAAATCGGTTGTATTTATGGTTTTTTTCTTTTATGGAACTCTTTTATACAGCTACAAGTTATTAAAATAAATGATTATAACTTTTTATATTCAAGTCAGATCTTCTTGATTGTAGTGCCTTGAAGAGCTAGTCCGAGCGATATATACTTAAACATAAAGATAAGAGAAATGAAAATAGAAGAGGAATAAAAGTGGGAAAGTCAGCCAAAGTATTATCTGATCTCCCTATTTTAGCGCCGCATGTGGGAAGCTTGAAAGGTCAAGACGACAGATTCCTTAATCGAATTTTTTCAAAAATTCGAAAATATCACAAAATTTAGAAAATCGTAAATCGAGATTTGTAAAGTTCGAATCCAGACTTTAACAGAGAGTGTTTAATTGATTGATAACCGCCGCATCTCCGCTACTATGGCTAAATGGATAATATTGAAGCGTACATACCAGGGATGCAGCGAATTGAATTTTGAAAAGCGAGAACGAGAAAACGAGAAGCGAGAATGAAAATTAAAAAGCGAGAGCGAGAAGCGAGAGGCGAGACTACCAAAAAAGGCGAGAAAAAGCGAGAAGCGAGAGGCGAGAAGCGAGAATTTTAAAAAAATTGTAAAAATTTTATTTGCCTAAATTAAATAGTATATTTTTATAAATCATACTTATAATCGTATATTTTTAAATTATTATGAAGAAAAAGCAATTTTTCGACATTATCAGGCAACAATCTTGTGCGTAAATTACTTACAACCAATCCTGCAGTTGAGAAAAGCCTAATTAAAAATTTAAAGGATTAAAATAAAATTTGTTCTCAATAAACCTTTCACTCTCCGATGATGTAGCTGGTGCTGAGAAATAACGATGAGACAATTTTGTCAGTAACGGCCATTTTATTGAATTTTCGCCAGACCAGTATTTAAATGGATCATCAGTTATTTGCAGCCTTTTTGAATGTAAATACTCGTTTACTTCAACCTCTGCTTTTTGATGTGCATTAAGCTCAGCAGGAGACGGCAATTGAGTATTTAGCATGTTCTCCATTTCATTATCTCTTTCGTACTCATTAAATAAATCAGCAACTGCACAAGTTTTAGTTGAACTCGAATTGCTTTGATCGGAAACTCTTGCCTAAAATTAGGTATTCGTTGTTGGTGCTCTTGGCGGAAATGTCGTTGTTGGTGCTCTTGGCGGAAAATCTTTTTTATAATCACATTCTTTACAGAATGCAATTCGTCCAGAGAGTGTGAAATAATTCCAAATCTTTGACATCTCATTTATTTATTCCTTGAAAATAAAAATTAGAAAAATAAAGGGATAAAAAATTCTCGCTTAATTCTCGTTTTTTTGAGAAAAAGCGAGAGCGAGAAGCGAGAGGCGAGACTGCCCAAAAAGGCGAGAAAAAGCGAGAAGCGAGAAGCGAGACGAGCTGCACCCCTGGTACATACCCCTTTTTCCTCCCCAATTTTCCCCATATATTTTTACAAAATGGTCAGACTTTTTCCTCTCTTCCATCCAATTTGCCTTTCTAATTTTGCCTTCAATCAAACAAAAAGGATTATTTAATTTTATACAATTGCAAGTACATGCAAAAAACAAGTAAAAAGGAGGAGAAGAAAGGAAAAAGTCTGACCATTTTGTAAAAATATATGGTGAAAAAGGAAAAAAGGGGTCTGTACGCTTCAATATTACCAAAATATTTTCCAAGTCCGGCCAATCTCTATCTGCATAAAATCAACGAAAGCTGGCTTGGTTGGACAAAGTTATGTTTGGGCAAATGTAATCCCTTGCAGCGGGAAGGGGTAGCGGGAAAGCTTTAAAATTTTAATCAATCATATCTAACCGATCATTATATCGTTAGATTCAGACCGAAAAGCTCTTTCGAATGATATATAAAAAATTATATATCAAGCAGAAAAGCCCAAAATGGTCGGGGAAGTGCGAAAAAAGGGGCGACCTCCAAACTAAAAAAGTGCCAAAAAATTAATCTAATTTTTACAATATGCTTAACATTTTCATTGTTTAATTTAATCAATTCTGAGGTCATTATTTGTTCATCTGGATCTTCCGCAAAATCTTCAATTTCCTAAAATTAATATTATATCCTTTATTTTTTTATTTTTAATATGTATATATCTGACTGACTAATACTCTTCATTATATTTAAAAAATTTAATGTGATACAAAAAACATTAAAAATTTACTTCTTCTTCTTCATAAATCTCCTTATTCTCTAAATTTTCCTTTCGAAGTTGAGAAATAATATTTTCAGAGTCTTTCAATTTTTTGGTTAATTTCTTATTTTCTTCTTCCATTTTTGTCATTTTAATTTTATATTCTTCAAATTCTTTTAATAATTCAATTTTTCCCTCAAAAATCTTTTCATTTTCCTCTTTTAATTTTCCAAATTCTTCTTTAATTTTAAAAAATTCATTCAAAGCTTCTTCCAATTTTAATATTTTATTTTCATAATTGTTACGACCCGACGTGTCCGAGATTTAACTAATGTGACGAGCACAATAATAACACTTTATCACGAAGAGAAATAAACAAAGTAGGCGAAGGGAATGGGACAGACGAAGGAGATCAGTGACTAGCCCCGCTAGTATGATCCAAATAGACTGACGCTTTCACTGGCTTTTATACTAAACTCTTTAAGGGCTGACGCCCATACACAACACCTCCCCCCTTGAAAAAAAGGTTCGGCTTTCACTTAAAGCCGAAGCTTTACAATTTTAACATTCACTATAGCTTCCATGCTATCAACACTATGCCAGAGTGTCTAGTCTCTCACTAACACTCAACTCACAACAAAATACAAGAAATGTGGGATGACAAAAGGGCAAAAACAACAAAATAAATTACAATACAACAATTACAAAATCACAAAATTTGTCATCTTATTCCACATTTTATTTTTCTTCTAGCAGCGGACATCTACAGTGCATACAACAGCTCCCATCAAAGAAATTGCACGTCCTGAATTGGTCACACTTTTGATCATCACACTGCTTGTCCATAAGCATTTACTTTTATTTTACACTTTTCTTCACTATTTTATTTTTTCACTTTTTTATTTCACTTCAATTTCACTTCTTTATTGCGGCACTAAATTCACTTTTTTATACACTGTGCCCAATATTAAACTCCACTGAATTGCATCACTAATACTTTATTTCAAGACTTAAATGAAGTCAAACACCACAACACTAACGGTACTGCTAGTGCGCAGTTCGGTGCCGTTTTCCCGCGTACTTTTAGGATGGCTCGTGGTTTAATACTAACACTTGAATACTACTACTAACTAACCACTCAAAGGATGCATGTTACATCCTGCCTCTGTCAAAGACTCAGGTACCGCAACACTTCACTGAACTTACACTATGTGTAGTCTGGGTTGCTTCACTCACTTGCGCTGGCATAATACTTCAATCACTAATAATATTCACTCCTCAGCGCCTTGAATCACTGCAATTCACTTCACTCAACATTTCAAACTTCACTATTTGGTCTTACCCACCTTTCTTGGCCGCCAAATTTAACTTTTTTCACTACGATTCAAACTTCATTATTTGGTCTTACCCACCCGTAGGCTGCCAAATTTTCACTCTTTTACACTTTTCACTTTTCTCAATTTCTGGACTTATATTCTCTTGAATGCCAGACACTTCAAAACTTGATCGGCAAAATCTGCGCACTTCCAGGACCACTAGGCATTTCAGCCTCAAACTAGGCATTTCAGCCTTAAACTTCGACCATTGGCACTCGCACTGAGTCCTTTTTCAGGTCACTACTAACTAAAGGTCCACTGCGCACTTTCAATTCACTAAATTCACTTTCGACTCATGCCGATCACTAAATTACGACGTCTGTCCACTCACAATCAAAACAATCACTTTCACTAATTGCCAAAGCAATTCACTACACTTCGCCACACTTCACTATTTGTCGGCTGCGCCATTGTTACGACCCGACGTGTCCGAGATTTAACTAATGTGACGAGCACAATAATAACACTTTATCACGAAGAGAAATAAACAAAGTAGGCGAAGGGAATGGGACAGACGAAGGAGATCAGTGACTAGCCCCGCTAGTATGATCCAAATAGACTGACGCTTTCACTGGCTTTTATACTAAACTCTTTAAGGGCTGACGCCCATACACAACAATAATCATTTTTATTTTCTTCCAAATTTTCCTTCAAAATTTTAATTTCCTCTTCTTTTTTCATTATTTTCTCTTCATGTTGTTTTTGCTGAAATTATTTTTTAAACTTTTATAAAAAATTAAAAATGATTTCTAAATTTATTTTTTTTGAAAAATAAAATAACTTTAATTATTCAAAAAAAGTCTAATTAAAATAGTGATTAAATTAGATAAAAATTGGCCTATAATTCGTATTATATATACTATTATAATAATAGTCATCATAACTTTCACTAATTTAAAAACCCCCTACCAAATCAAGTTTAGCCAAAATTAATTGAAAAGCCAAATTTGTTTTGTCCTTTTCAACCTAAAAAAATAAAATTTGTATTCCCCCAATTCTCTCGTTTTTCCCTTTGCGACATATATTCTCGTTTCGTGGCAAATTATAATCCTTTGAAAAAGACTTCGAGCTGAGTCGTATGGCACTAAAATCAACGAGATCTGACTTAAATCAACATAGGTATGACCGTTTGTTTTAATTGTTTGAATCGACAAAAAAGGTTCAGAATCGCCAAATCTAACCGATCACGGGATCACATCACTTTCACTAATTTAAAAACCCGATCATTGACCCGAACTATTACCAAATGACCCGAACTATTACCAAATAAATAATCTTAACTAATTACCTCCAATAATTTTATACGATTTAAAGAATCTTCAAAAGTTGAAGTAGAACAAGAACATAAACAGGTAGATAAATCATTATTGGAATTTTGCAGATTTTCAGTCATTTAAAGATATTTAATTTTTAAAAACTAAAAAATCTATAAGAGAATTTTTATATTATTTTTGTTCAAATGTAGAATGAATATATATTTATACATAAATAATTGTGAAGAAAAGCTTTATGTATTCAACATTCTTTCCCTCCTTATCTTATTTTCCCTCCATTCTTTCCCTCCTTATTTAGCATTCTTTCCATTCTTCCTTCGGCAAAAAATTCAAAAATTTTCTTTTCGGTTATCAAAAATCCTCAACTTTTTTCTTTTTATTTTCTCAGAAGGATTATTTTAGAGGGTTTACTACAAGTCTTCAGAAAATATGTGAGGGATGCCAGCTAAAATTTGAAATTTAAATTGGAGCTGATATTAAGTACATATACAAACCAACTTTTAAAAGTTTCTAAAACCAACTTATAAAATCAACAACAAAATTCCCGATTTCGGGTAAAAGAATGTAGGAATCGGGATTGGAGTGTCGCGGTTTAAAAGAAAATTTCTATTGAAAGTAAAATGTAAAATTTTCTAGAATTTTTATTTATTCATAAAATTAAAGAATATATTTTTTGTGATTTTTAAATCAAATTAAAAAATCTAATGAGTAAAATTCTTTAATTGTTTAATATAATCGTCAATATTATAAACAAAAGGATTCGATACAAGATTATTTCCAAAATTCGTTTCCACCGAGAAAGACAAAAGTCCAATAAATGGATATAAATTAATGTTATCCTCTTCAAGTAAAATATTTTTACCTGAAAATTAAAAAATTTTCTGAAAAATCAGTGATTGATTTACTCACCAATTTTATTTCCATTTTTAGTAAAAAATACATAAGCCTTTGTTTTCAAATCATTCTTTGGAGGAAAAACAATTTCACAGCCAAAAACATCTCCATTTACCCATTCGAATTTTTGATACTTACCCCAATTATTTGAATAATTACACAAAAATATGTTCGCATTGAGAGGATCAAAGCCAATACCAGCATAACAACTAAAAAATTAATTTATTAATGCATTTTCAAAATTAGAGAGAGGAAGGAGTTGATCACTAGTAAAATTTGGATTTTAAATTATGGATACAGATAAAAGATTCTGCCGACATAAGAAATAAATCCCCATTTTCATGAATTGGTCGGCTGATCAATGTATAGAGTAGAATGATAGTTTTACTCGAAACTACTTCCACTTGTTTTCGCTAAGTGTTCCTGAAGGTAACAATCCAAAAAATTCCTGGATACCCCCCCCCCTCCCCCAACAAATAAAATTAATTTTTATTTAAATATAATTACATTTTTGAATTTAATTCTTTTGATATTTTAACTTCAAAATAAAATAAAGTACAATCACTCCCATAACCCGACGCTTTTGAGTAAGGGTGTTGTCCATATAAACAAATCCATTTATTATCTTTTACAGTTCCATCTTGCCGCTTATCACAATAATTTATCACCCCTCTACAATAATCTTCATAAACATTAACAAATCCATTCCCTTTAATGCAATAACCAGTACATAAATTAGAATTAATACATTTATTTTCACAACAAGAATTTTCATTTTTAATTGTGCACATTTTATTTGGTTTTTTCACATAAAACTGGAAAATTTTTTTTAATAATTACAAAAAAACCCTTACAATTAGTGCGTCTTTATTTAATCTGCCCAATTCTTTTGTTAATTCAACAATTTTAATGTTAAGAGCACTTTGCCACTTAAAAATAATTTTTAAAATAAAAGTTAGATTTGTTATTTATAGGGAAGAGAAGGATAAAACAAAATGAGGCAGAGATGGATGTACTCCCCGTATTACTTCCTTTGTGGATAAAAATTTTTGAGGCAAAATTTTGAAAAATAAAATTTTACGATTTGAATAGGGGAATTGGAAAATATTTTTTTATTAAATTTTAAAATAAAATTTAATAGTTAGGGTTAGGATTATAGCGATAAAGGCCATTTTTCAATTTAAATTACATAGAGTAGTAAATACCTCTTTGACTTTCATTTCAAATGAACGGATTTTCTCATCTTTTAATTTAATTTTTGTAACAAACTCTTTATTTTCTAATTGTAATTGTTCATTTTTTGTCAAAAGTTCTTTTGCCTTTAAATATTTAAATTAATTAATTATTTAAGAGAAATTGACAACTTTTTTCTCCGCTTCATATTTAGCATTACTATAAGCAGCATTACGCTCAGTTAAAGTTTTGATTTGTCCATCTCGATCTTCTGCCAAATCTTTAGCTGCTAACAATAAGATTAAATTATATTAACAATATCTTCATAATAAAATAAATAAATTTACTTTAATTGCTTGTTCATAATTCCTCTTATTTTGCGAAATTTCATGGCGAAGCGGAAATATTAAATTTTCAGAATCTTTTAATTTTTTGTTTAATTTCTTATTTTCTTCTTCCATTTTTATCATTTTAATTTTATATTGCTCCAATTCTTTTAATAATCGAGCTTTTTCTTCAAATACCGTTCCATTTTCATTTTCTAATTTTTCAAAATCTTCTTTAATTTTTGACAGTTGATCCAAAGCCAAAATATGTTCTTCACCCAATTTTACAATTTTATTCTTATAATCATCCAATTCTTTTTTATTTTCTTCCAAATTTTCTTTCAAAATTTTAATTTCCTAAAAGTATTTTTTAAATTATTCAAAAAATTATTTATTTTTACATTTCCACTCATTTTCTCATTCAATTCTTGTAATTGTTTAATTATTGTCTGATTTTCAAATGTTGGATTATTTGCAGAAAAATTTTGTTTTGTTGAGTTAATTGTTAACTATTTAAAATGAAAACTTAGACAAAGAAGATTTAGGTTTTTTAATTCCGGGGGGTTTGAAAAATAAAAAAACGTAAGTCTATTAGAAATAATCAAAGGTGACCAAGTTAGCAGTTATTTATTAGTAGGATGATACTATGGTATTTATTTACCCCCCCCCCCCCCCCCCCCATCAATTTTTTCGGTAGATATGTAAAAAATGTCTGTCAAAGGTTATAATACTCGTCGAGTTGTGTCAAATGACACCAAAATCAAAAAAATCAGACTTGATCTGACCGAGATACAGACCCCTGCAGATTGAAATACAATAGAGGCGATCTTTTGGAATAAAAAATTTTATACAAATAATAACTCATTCGAAAGAACTATTTAAAAAAGCTGAGTCGAATGACCCCAAAATCAACGTGATTAGAAATGGTTTGATAAAGTTATAAAGTCGGTGACCTGTGTCACCGACTTTGTCAAATCACGTTGATTTTGGAGCTCAGCTCGACGAGCTCTTTCGAATAAGCTATAATTTGTATGAATTTTCGTCACTATGGTCTTTCGTCCCTATTGTTTTTCAATTCTGATTAAAAATCTCGGTCAAGTCGGGTTTTTTTTATTTTGGTGTCGATGAGTATTATAACCTACGACAAACTGACCATCTTTAACATATTTACCGAAAAAAGTGAATGGGGGTGAGTAAATAAGTACCGATAATCTTTTGTTCGATTAAACCTTACTAATTTAAAAACCAAATCAAGTTTAGCCAAAATTAATTGAAAAACCATGTTTGTTTTGTCTTTTTCAACCTTAGAGTGAAAATGATGTAAAATAAAAATAATTTTAATTAATTAATTACCTCCAATAATTTTATACGATTTAAAGAATCTTCAAAAGTTGAAGTAGAACAAGAACATAAATTACTAGCCAAATCATCATTAGAATTCTGTATATTTTCACTCATTTTACTAATAAAACTATCTAATTAAAACTAGAAAATTTAAAAATTGATTATTCAGATATTTAATATAAATATTAAAATAAAATTTAATTTTTGTTATTTTTAATGATTTATAAATTTAAATAAAATTTTTTTAATCAATCAAAAAGAAAAATAAATATCAATCAAAAAATTAAATTCAAAATAAATTCTTTTCAAATAATATAATTGTTAACATTATAAATAAAAGGAGTCGATTCGAGATTATTTCCAAAATTCGTTTCCACCGAGCAAGACAAAAGTCCAATAAATGGATAAAAATTAATGTTATCCTCTTCAAGATAGATTCTATTACCTTAAATTTAAAAATTATATTGAAAGCAAAATATAGGAGTTAGAAAATGTTTTTTGATTTTGGATAAAAAAAATGTTTTGACTTTTACAAGAACAAAATTTGATTTTTTTTCCTCACCAATCTTATCTCCATTTTTAGTAAAAAATACATGAGCCTTTTTAATCAAATCATTCTTTGGAGGAAAAACAATTCCACAACCAAAAACATCTCCATCTACCCATTCAAATTTTTCAATACTTCCCCATTTAGTAGTATTATTACACAAAAATATTTTTGCATTAAGAACATCAAAGCCAATACTTGCATAACAACTAAAAAATTGATTTATTAATAGGTTTTTTAAATTAAAAATAGACTTGGGTTGATTAATGGTAAAATAGGAATTTTAGATTAGATATGAAATACCTACAATGATAGTGTTTAAGAAAACGAGACCATCTTAAAAAGTCAAAAGCTAACACAAAAATAAAATAAATATACTGTAAATGCTCTAATTAAAGCCCGGCTCTATTAGAAGCCCACTCAAATTGACCCATTGAAAAATATAAGCACAGTGCCTATATTTGAGCATTTACGGTAAATGTTATCCGAGATGTCCGCAACCCCCATTCGCAAATAACAACCTTAATAAAGCCTAATTTTACTAACAATAAGATAGACTTGGACATTACGAAAAATGCCTGGCCACAGGGCAATGCCCAGAATCTGGCCAATCATATTTACGCCTCCGATTAATTAAAATTAATTAAATAATTACATTTTCGAATTTAATTCTTTAAATATTTTCACTTCAAAATAAAATAAAGAATAAACACTCCCATAACTTCCAGCTTTTGTAAATGGATGTTGTCCATATAAACAAATCCATTTATTATCCCTAACAACTCCAAACCCATCCAAATCTTTATTTTTATATTGAATCCACCCTTTGTTATAACTTTCATATACATTAACATAACCATTTCCTTTAATGCAGATACCAGTACATAAATTAGCATTAATACATTTATTTTCGCAACAAGAATCATTTTTGATTGTGGACATTTTATTTGGTCTTTTGACAAAAAACTGAAAAAAAAATCAGTTAAAAAAAATTAAAGTAAAGAAACCCATAGAATATATTTATCATTTTCTTTAATTTATCCCAGGAGAAAATTGTTGTTAGGTCAATTTAAAGCTCAGAAAACTTAATTTCTAAAATTTCAATGATTAATAGAAATTAATTTAAAAAATAATTTAGCTCCATTGGAAAACCCTATTTTTAATTTTGTGGTTATATCTACAGGCGGTAAAGACTTTTTAATTAGAATTATTCGCTAAAAATACCGTTTCAACTTCGTTTTCAAGTGAACGAATTTTCTCGTCTTTTAATTTAATCTTTGTAACAAAATCTTTATTTTCTATTTGTAATTGTTCAATTTTTGTCAAAAGTTCTTTAGCCTTTAAATATTTAAATTAATTAAATTATTTAAGAGAAATTGACAACTTTTTTCTCTGCTTCATATTTAGCATCATTAAAAGCAATATTTCGTTCAGTTAAAATTTTGATTTGTTCTGCCTGTTCTTTTGTCAAATCTTTAACTTGCTAAAATTTAAATATTTTATTTTAATTTCGATTAAGAAATTGATTGAGGGGCAGAATACCCCTATACAGATATCCCTCATCTGATTGAGGGATACTAAAAATACGTATTAGCGTGTTTTCAGTAAATAAATATGTAGCTACTATCTCGTAGGAAAAACTCTATTCTTAAAAAAATCCTTTTTCTTTTTGTTTGAATTCAGAAAAATATAATGTACATATCCAACTTTAGATTAATAAACCAACTGTTGGTCACAGACCAACTGGGCTCGCACCAGTTAATTTAATTTTTGGTCCTTGCTCCCAAACTCAAAGATGTAAACTGAATCCCAAACTTTAAATCCAAAGAAAATTAAAAAAAAGTGTAAATATCGGACACAAAAAATTAAGATGATTTTTATTTCAAAATATTTTTAAAATTTCTAAAAATTAACCTTAATTTCTTGTTCATAATTCTTCTTATTTTCTGAAATTTTCTGTCTAAGTTGAGGAATAATATCTTTACAAGTATCCAATGTGCTGGTTAATTTTTTGTAATCTTCTTCAAATAAAAGCTTTAAATTATTCTTTTCCAATCTTTCAGTTATTAATAATCCAATTTTTTCTTTAGATATTTTTTCTTTCTCATTTTTTAATTTTTCAAATTCTTCTTTAATTTTTAAAAATTCATCCAAAGCCAAATACCGTTCTTCTTCCATTTTTGCCAATTTATTTTCATAATCATTTTTATTTTCTTCCAAATTTTCTCTCAAAATTTTAATTTCCTCTTCTTTTTCCACTTTATCCAATTCTAAATATTTTATTTTCTCTTTTTGTTGTTCAACTTCTTTTTGCAAATAATTTTGTAATTGTTTAATTAATGTTTGATTTTCAAGTGTTGGATTATTTTCAGAGAAATTTTGTTTTGTTGAATTAGTTAACTAAAATAAAAATTAAGTTAATTGTTATATTCATGAGATTATTTCTCTGAAGACTGTGGAAAATCTATTATTTAATTTAGAAATACATATTATAACGTGGAAAAGAAATTTAATAAAATAAATTTGATAAAACGTTAAGTTGTGTTCCCCTTTTTTCTCATTCTTTCATTTGGCTCCCGGACAATCCGTCAGTGGACAATCCGGCAGTGGAAAATCCGTCAGTGGACAATCCGTCAGTGGCCGGACAATCCGTCAGTGGACGGGAGCAGGCCAACTTACCGCGAGCCCAACTTACCGCAGAGCTATAACTTTGTTCAGAATTGTCGAATCCGGTACGCCTTGGTATGTTTCGATGCGCCTCGACGAGCTGAATCGAACTATACTAGGGCGCCCCGGATTCGACAATTCTGAACGAAGTTATCGCTCTGCGGTAAGATGGGCTCGCGGTAAGTTGGGGTGTACCCTCAGTGGACAATCCGTCAGAGAACAAATTCGTGATTCCTACCCATACCCAAACTACCGCGGCCAAAAATTTTTATTTTTCCGTGTGGGGGATTATAAGAAAATCGAAAATTTGAAGATTAATTAGGAAATCGGCCGATTTAGCTGGATTAAAAGGATATCAGTGGATTTGGGAGATATTGGGAATTTCAAAGATATTGTGGGATTAAGGGGAACATAAGAGATTTTCAGTATTATGGGGTTATCGAGGAATTTGGGAGATTATGATGAATTTAGGGGATTAAGTGGGATAACAAAGATATAGGATGATTTAGAGGATTTGGAGATTTGTTCCATGATATCCATCTAAAACCAATTTCTCTTATTTATAGATTTCCCAAACTCCCACAATATTCATCCAAATCCAACAATAATCTCACCCGTTAATCACTTAGATCTAATCCATCCAAATCCCCGATATCATTCTAAATCCATCGACATTCGCTTAATTCATCCAAATTGCCCAATGTCTCCCAAATCCAATGATCTCCCAAATCCAGCCAAATTTGCCGATTTCCTCATTAGTCTCGAACTTCTCGATATCTCTTATAATCCCCAACACGAAAAAATAAAAAATTTTGGCCACGGTAGGTTTGGTAGAGGTAAGAATTACAAATTTGTTCACTGACGGATTGTCCACTGACGGATTGTCCGGTCACTGACGGATTGTCCACTGACGGATTTTCCACTGCCGGATTGTCCACTGACGGATTGTCCGGTCACGCTTTCATTTCTTAGAAAAAAATGCAGGAACAAGGGCGTTTTCGATATTTTAAGGGTTTGCCAGTAAAGTATGCTGAATCCGAATGAGTTCAAATCGAATTATTTCGAATCCCGGATCCGAATTAATTAAGAAATCTAAATTTTACGGGTAAACACATTCTCTCCGAACTCTATTATTTCGTGTCCGGAATTTGAACGCATATTCGGACTCAGCACATTAACCCATTTAAACCTTCAAAATATCGAAGACCCTTCCTCCTTTTTTCTAGGGAGATTAAAAACCATTTTTCTGAATTTAAAAACCCCCTACCAAATCAAGTTTAGCCAAAATTAATTGAAGAGCCAAATTTGTTTTGTCTTTTTCAACCTACAAAAAATAAATAAAATAAAAATAATTTTAATTAATTAATTACCTCCAATAATTTTATACGATTTAAAGAATCTTCAAAAGTTGAAGTAGAACATAAATTACTAAACAAATCATCATTGGAATTTTGTATATTTTCACTCATTCTGAAGAAAACTAGTTTTAAATAACTAAAAAAATTAAAGAGTGTACAATTAAATATTTAATAAATATAGTAGAATAAAATTTAATTATTGCCATTTTTACTTGTATATTTAAATAAAAATAAATTTTTTGTAATTTTTAATCAACTCAAAAAGAAAAATAAATAATAAACAATTCTTCATAAAATATTCTTCATAAATATATTATATTATAAAATATATCTTCATAAAATATAAAATAAACAATTCTTCATTTGATATAATTATCAATCTTATAAATAAAAGGCTTTGACAAAAGATCATTTCCAAAATTCGTTTCCACCGAACAAGACAAAAGTCCAATAAATGGATATAAATTAATGTTATCCTCTGCAAGTAAAATATTTTTACCTAAAGAAATTTAAATAAAAAATAATTATTCTTTAAGAGAATTCAAGAAAAAGTTTTTGTTTTAAATTGTAAAGATAAAAAATATTTGAAGGAAGAACTGGACAATTAAAGATATTTTATTTTATTTGAACAAAAATTTAATTTTTTACTCACCAATTTTATTTCCATTTTTAGTAAAAAATACATAAGCCTTCGTTTTCAAAACATTCTTTGGAGGGAAAACGATTCCACAACCAAAAACATCTCCATCTACCCATTCAAATCTTTGATATTCTGCCCAATAATGAGTAGAATCACTCAAAAATATTTTTACATTAGGAACATCAAACCCAATACCAGCATAAGAACTAAAAAATTCTTACTATATTAAACATTTTTAGTTAGAGGTAGGTAAGGATCAATTTATAGTAAAGTCGTATCTAAATTATAAGTACACCCAGAGTCATGCTGATATAAAAATAAATTCCCGATTTCGGCAAGGAAAGCACAGGAAGATGCTTGAACATTGGTCAAGACTAGGGTTGGGGTTTTCGAGTCAGGCCGTTCGAGTTTTTTTTCAGGACCCATTTTTATCGGGCCGGCCCGACCGAATCTTTTTCGAGCCAAAATTCAATGCCCGACTCGATCTTTCGGACCGGGCCAGATCGGGCCCCCAACCCTAGTCAGGAAAAAGAACCAGAATTTAATTAGTAGCAAATATTTTAGATTACCCATCCACCCCTTTTTGAATCTAACTTGAGAAAAACTTACATTTCTGAATTTAATTCTTTAAATATTTTCACTTCAAAATAAAACAGAGAATAATTACTGTCATAACCCGACAATTTAGCGTATGGATGTTGTCCATATAAAAAAATCCATTTGTTTTCTCCTACAATTGTCACATTATTTGTCAATTCATTGTTATATTTTATCAATCCATTTTGATAAACATTAACATATCCATTTCCATTTTGACAATAACCAGTAGATAAATTAGAATTAATACATTTATTTTCACAGCAAGAATTTTGATTTTTAATTGTGCTCATTTTATTTGGTCTCTTCACGTAAAACTAAAAAAAATTTTTTTAATATTTAATTCAAATATTATAATAAAAAAACCCTTACAATTTGTTTATTTTCTTTATTTAATTTATCCAATTCAGCAGTTAATTCAACAATTTTATTGTCGCGAACTTTATTTATTTCTTTCAACTTAAAAATAAGTAAATTTATATTTTTGATAATTATAATTTCTTTAAATAGGTAAACATTAAGTTTAACACCTCAAGGGACGGAAAAAATAAAACAATTAAATGAGGAATGAACAAGGCAATTTTACATCCTCTCCATAAATTTTCTATGAACAAAAAAAATTTTTGAGGCATTGTTTTGAATTATTAGTTTTTAAATTTAAATGATTAACGGAGTTCGAAAACTATTTTCTTTGAAGTTTTGATACCCAATTTAATTATAAAAAATTTTTTGTTTAGAGTTTAACGAATTTAAATTACTTAATAGAATAAATACCGCTTTGACTTGAATTTCAAATGAACGAATTTTCTCATCTTTTAACTGGATATTTGTAACAAAATCTTTATTTTCTAATTGTAATTGTTCATTTTTTGTCAAAAGTTCTTTAGCCTTTAAATATTTAAATTAATTAAATTATTTAAGAGAAATTGACAACTTTTTTCTCTGCTTCATATTTAGCATCACTATAAGCGGCATTACGTTCAGTTAAAGTTTTGATTTGTCCATCTCGATCTTCTGCCAAATCTTTAACTTGCTAAAATTAAATTATGAGATAACTCATTTTAATATTATGTATGATTTTTACAATATCTGTTCTGGAAGAAAAAAATTTACTTTAATTGCTTGCTCATAATTCCTCTTATTTTGTGTAATTTCCCGTCGAAGTTGATATATTTGATTTTCAGAATTCTTCAATTTTTTATTTAATTCTTTATTTTCTTCTTCAATTTTCATAATTTTAATTTTATTCTCTTCCAATAATTTATTTTTAACTTTAAAAATCCCCTCATTTTCATTTTTCAATTTAGCCAAATTAATTAATTCCAATTTTTTGTCTTCTTCGTATTTTTCAATTTTTAACTTATTTTCTTCCAATTCTTTTAATAATTCTAATTTTTCTTCAAAAATCTTTTCATTTTCTTCTTTTAATTTTTCAAAATCTTCTTTAAATTTAAATAATTCATTCTCAACCAAATACCGTTCTTCTTCCAATTTTACCATTTTATTCTTATAATCATCCAATTCTTTTTTATTTTCTTCCAAATTTTCTTTCAAACTTTTAATTTCCCCTTCTTTTCCCAATTTATCCAATTCCAAACTTTTAATTTCCTCTTTTTGTTTTTCAACTTCAATTTTCAATTTATGTTTATTTTCAAAACATTCTAATTGCATTTTTTGTAAAGAAAAATTTTTTTCCTAAAATTATTTTTTAAATTAAATTTAAATAAAATTATTTATTTTTTACATTTCCACTCATTTTCTCGTTCAATTCTTGTAATTGTTTAATTATTGTCTGATCTTGACAGAGTCCCTGTAAAAAAATTAATTACTATCTGAATACTCTGAAAAATTTGATATTTTAGAGTATGGAAAATATATTTTTGCAAATCAAAATTTCCCAAGAATGTAACTAACATATATTGTATTTAAACTCCCAATATAAACTATAGACTGAGAGAAACTAAGGCGAGATTTTATTCTAAAATCCCAGTCATCAAAATTTTCGAGAACATGAATTGATCCTTAAGTCCGGTTTCGAATTTAAGTCAGAAGTGTCCTTTATGATTGTGCCATATTACGCTAGGATATTGCGAAACAGAGTTAAATTCATTATAACCTTAATTAAACTAAAAACCCCCTACCAAATCAAGTTTAGCCAAAATTAATTGAAAAGCCAAATTTGTTTTGTCCTTTTCAACCTACAAAAAATAAATAAAATAAAAATAATTTTAATTAATTAATTACCTCCAATAATTTTATACGATTTAAAGAATCTTCAAAAGTTGAAGTAGAACAAGAGCATAAAGTACTAACCAAATCATCATTAACACCTTGTAGATTGTCACTCATTTTAAAGAAAATTAATTTCTAAAAACTAAAAAATTTAAAAATGTAAAAACTTTTAAACATTTTTACAAATATGACTAAAATATTATTAAGATTCGGGTGGGCCTTATTATTGAGCCAAAATTTATCTTTTCTAGTTCGCCAAAAAATCATTTGTATCATCTAGACGTACTTAAATACAACCAAGTGGATTCTTGCCCTAAAAGCTTCTTTAAAATTAAAAAAACGGTGACCGAGCCAATACGCAAAAAGCATCACTTTTCCAAGTCTGATTCTATAATTTTATAAATACCATAATCAAAGTTCTTCAAAATTACTCAATTCCCTTTATAATAAAATAAAAAACGTATAAACTACGTTTACATACAAATAAACAAAAAAACAAATTAAAATGCATACTTTTTTCTTGAGATATATTAATTAGTAAATATTTATATAATCATTACAAGATTCACGTACAAATATGGGTTACAGGGAAAATTTTAAAGAAATTTTTTAATTAGTCATTTAAAAAATAAGTATTTATTTTTAAAGAGAATCTTTTTTAAGAAGGTTTTATAGGTAATTTAACATTCCAAATACGAATATTGGCATCTTGTCCAACACTCAATATTCTTTTTCCATCAGGCAAAAAAGCAACACAATTTATTGCAGACATTTGATGAGCCCCTCGAATAAGTAAAGGATGTTCTCCACTTTGTTCCAAATCCCAAACCATTATATTTGTGTCAAGAGAACCGGTGACTATATAACGACTATAAATTAATGGAAAAAAATATTTAAATAAGGAAAAAGATTTATTAACCTATTACTCGACCAAGCAGAACAGTTGATACGCGCTGTGTGGAAGGACCAAGATTTTTCGGAAGCAACTTTAAATCCATTATTTACATTATATGGGACAACCTAAAATTTACAACTTAATATAGAAAATTATCCAATTTTTGTACTTTTTTAGCAATATCAGTTGCTACAAGGTATTTCCCATCTGGACTGAAATTTACAGAAGTTAAAGCACCGCCATGAGATAATTTTTGTTTTTCGGTTAAAGAACTGTCAGAAGTGGAAAGAGCATAAACATGAACATTGGCATCCTTTAAAAAAAAAAGAATTTTCAACAATTAATCACACTCCCCCCCCCTCCCACTCCTTACATTTCCCCCAACTGCCAAAAGATTTCCTTCAGGAGATATTGCAATACACATTCCTTCATATTTAATTTCATTTGTTTTTAATAGCCTTTTGTCTGTAAATATTAATATTGCACGTTGTGTTGCAACAGCGACAGTTTTTCCATCTTTTGTTGAATCAACACCTCTAGGTTGGGAAGTTAATTTGTGTGAAATTGGTTGGGCATTATCTGAGATTTAAAAAAATTTTTTTGAATTTTAAAATTTAATTTACCAATTATATTTAAAGCTTTCTCTGTAAAGGCAATTGTGTCATCCCAACCTTGAAATAAAATTTAAATAAAATTAAAAAATAATATTAACCCGTAGAAATGAGCGTTCCATCATTTAATAATTTTAAAGAAGAAATTTGAGATTTATGAATTGTAGGTGTTAAACGTTCGGATGAGCCATCAGACAACTTCCAACGAGCTAAATAAATTAAAAATTATCTCGAAAAAAGAACTTACTAATATTTCCTTCGAAATCAGCAGTAAATACATTTTCTCCATCACTAGCCAAAGCCATTGCCGTAATTGATTTATTATGTCCTTTTAATATTTTTGTAATTGTTAAAGCTTCAGGGTCAACATAATTAAGAAATCCAGAAAGAGAACAAGAAACAATTCTGTCACGTAACCAAACAACACCTAATTGTTGATCGTCAACTGTTGTGCCAAAACTGATTGTTCTGAAAAAAGAAAAACAAATTTTGCAAAAAAAAAATTTTTTAAAGATTAATGGAATGGAAGCCAATTCTTTATTCGTAAGGAGCACTAACAAAAAAAATACCAAAAACTAACCCAATAATCTTTTTATCAGCAACATTCCAAATTTTTAAAGTTTTATCACCAGATGCAGTAACTAGCCGTTTTCCATCAGAATTCCAACATAAGGCAAAAACACCTCCCGCATGAGCAGCTTCTTTACAGGCAGTATCGCTGCTGTCAACAAGTTCTCCAATCTTGGTTCCTTCTGTTCCTTCGAAGAGAACTACCTTAAAAAATTAATTCATGTTTAGGGATCATTTTAGGGTAAAATTTTCAAAAAATAAAACCCTTCCATCAGCCCCAGCACTTGCAAAAATTGATCCATCTTTATTATAACGAATACATTGAGCAAAACGTGTATGTTCATGGAAAAGCTTTAAAAATAAATTTTAATTAAAAAAATCTATTTAGAAATAACCGTTTTAAATTTAAAAGGAGGTCCTTCAAAAATAGCAACTGTATTGTCTTCTGAACTGCTTACTAGACGATAGGGACGAGTCCAACGAAAATCAATACTCTAAAAAATTTTTAATTTAAAAAAAAATTTGAAAAAATACTGACAGTCATAGCTTTACTTTGCCCAGATAAATTTCCATTGCTTGTACCGGTATCGAAAAGAAAAACATGTCCAAATCTTGAAAAAGATTTTCTTTAATTAAAGAATATTTAAATAAAAACCTTTCCTTCCCCTCTCCAACAACAGCCATTCTTTTACTGTCTTCTGACCAAGCAATATCCCGAATGGGACCATTAATTAAAGAGTATTCTGCTTTCAAAATATGTGTCTAAAAAGGAAAATAAAAAATCTTTTAAAAACCCCCCAAACCGATTGTGTAGTATCCCAAATTCTTATTTTTCCGTGTTTGTCGCCGCTTGCAATGTAAAATCCAGACGGGGCGTATTTTGCAACTTGTGTAAGTGTTGAATGTTCTGTGTAGACATCACAGTCAAAAATTTGCTAAAAACTAATATTTAGTCTCAATTACCCAAACAATAATGTCCCACATAAATTTAGATAAATAAACAAATTAAAAAGAAAAAAATTCCCTTACATTAGAATCTCGTATAAATACACTGTTGCCAGCACAATATACAAATTTGTTTCCATCTGGACTCGCTGACAAGGGTAATGGCAAACCTCTAGTAGTACGTGGCAGTGAAGGCAATGTAAATTCTAAATAAAATTTATTAAAAAAACAATTTTTTTAATAAAAATAACCATGTTTATATTCTTCACTTTCCGATGTCATATTAAATTATAAGTCAAAAATATGTTGTTTAAATAAGAATATGGGAAAAATATAGAAAATATAAAGCCAAAAAGGCAGATTATGGGTTTTTAGGCACTTTATTAAAAAATGCAAGACTTGAGAAAATTAATATTATAGAAATTAGAAAAAACGTTTACAAAGCCTTAATAGAAAAAAATCCGAACCTACAAAGGAAGTAGACTGAATGACAACGTATTTCACTATTTAAGAAATTCAAAATCGATTAAAAATTAAATTATGAAAGAATAAAAATTAAATTTAAAAAAAAGATAACCTTCCTGCCTTTGTGTTAGGCTGTTTATAATTTTCATAAACAAAAAATATGAAATAAAACAAATGACGCATATTCGCCTATATAATCTTAAAGCTAAAGTTATGTTTGAGAACACATGAGAAATGCTTAATGGAGAGTAAAATGAGAGCGACAAATGTTGATCAGAAGAGAAGAAAAAAATTTTCGTCCGTAAGGACAAAATTTAATGTTTCATCTATTGATCTGTGAAAGTAAATATTTTTTAAAAATATATTCTAAAGATTTTTGTGAAAATATGAGTGAAGACAGGAAAAACGTTTATCTATAACCATGATAGATCCAGCTGGACCTATTATACCAAGGACCTACTATATATATAGTATGTACACAAAATACTGTAAAGAAAGAATAATAATGTAAGAAATGCTCAAGAAAAACCAACTCACTGTTGGAGATTTAGTTAGTTTTCCACCAAAATAAAACTTAAGATTGAATTTTAAAATTAAAAATATCTTATATTGTTTAGTCACAAAACAAATAAAAAAATTAAAATTAAATCCAAATTCTCCAAAAAATTTATTCACCACAGAAAAAAATGTGGAAACAATAAAATGGAAGAAAAAAAACAAAATGTTTGTATTCGTTTTTTTGAATTTTTCTGAATCATTTTCGCAAGTTATGTAACGAAGTATGACGCGTTAAGAATGTAATATATGTTCGCGCATAAAGTGTAAGGTCATTGAGGTTAATTTTTGACTTTAAAATTTTAATCAATTTATAAAATTTTGAACATTTTTTCAGTAAATTTAAAAATAACTCCAATGACCGACACAAAAATTTAAAAAAATAAATTGTCAATCAGATTTTAAGGCACATCCAGGAAATTCCCTCAAACAGTTTTTGTCTCTCAAACCCTAAATAAAAATTTTTTCCTTCCCTGATTCTTGACCTTTTTTCTGGATGTGCCTTTTAAAAATACAAATAACTTGAACAAAAAACCCCCAAATTTAAAATTTAATTTTTTAACTGAATTACAGTGCATCGTATAAAATTGTTTTTTTAAAAATTAATGTTTTTGTTGTTATAAATACGATGCACACCAAAAAAATTTTTCGCCTTAAAAGAATAGCTGAAGAATACAAATAATTCTCACAAATCCTTAATAAAATTGTCAATAATTGAGGTCTAAATTTCAAAAAATAATTCTTAAAATTAAATATTCAAATCAAAAATAGTCAATCTGATTTAAATTTTTAAAAATCTTAAACTTTCAATAAAAATTATTTAGATCCAGAAAATATCAGATTCACCACCTTATGATCCAATAAAATTTTTAATTTCAAAAAAGACCCCCAATTATAACAAAAGACAACTGCCAAAGAATATTTTTTTATAATTTCAAAGAAAGTTAATGCGCAAATGTTTGTTGTGGTCATTTTTTAAGATCATGCTCATTAGCATGAAATTTTTTTTTTAAATTAATTGCGCAGCAATAAAAAAAATCAGTGCAAGTAGTTACAAAAAAACTAGTTTTAAAAAGTTGGTTATATATATTTAAAAAAAGGCCGAGACACACAAAATTCGGGAGTTTAAAAAAACTCCCCAAAAAGTAGCAGATTGGTGATTGTGTCCAGCAAGTAAATTTGAATAGAGAAAGAAAAAAGAGAGAGGAAAACACAAGAAACTGAAAAATATTCGAACGAAGCGAATACTTGTGTTTTGTGCTGTGCTTTTAAAAAATATTTATATGTAAGGTATTGGTGGTGCCGAATAAAAAAAAGAAAGGAAATATAAGCAAGAATAGTGAAGTTTATGTGCGTTAAGAAGCTTTGTTTTTCTCTTAAAAAGTCTTAAATTTTAATTTTTTAAAATCTTCACTTATTTATTTTAAGACAGATTTTAAGAAATAATTCTCCATCAAAGATATAGGTTTATTAACCTAGGATTGATATTTTAATTGAAAAACAGAAACAAGGAAATGGGTATTTTTCTAACACACATAAACTTCAAAAAATTAAAAATTAATATATCCAGAAAAGTTATATTTTTCTCAAATCAGAAAACAAATATATATTTAATGAATGAATATTTAGGGTTGCTTATATATTTTTTACCTTTTATGTTTTTTTACCTTTTTTTCTCGTTCAGAGAATTTTTTACTTTTAAAATTTTAAGTCATTTTCGTGAGTTTTGTTGATTTCACAAAAAGAAGAGCATGACGAAAAAGAATTACTATTTGGAGAGGTTGAATGAAGAGAAATAGCAGTTGAAGTCATTGCCAAATTATTATTTTTATTTTTTTCTTCTTCTTCATCTTCAGCCTCATCGTCAGTTAATCCCAACTCAGATTGAGTATATTGCTCATCAGCAAACAGAGATTGGACTACATCATTTGCAATCTTAAATTACAGAATATTTTTGGAAATATTAATTTAAAAATATTTTAATGATTTTTTTCAAGATAAAACGAGAAAAACAGCAAAAATCTCTACAAATAGAACCTTAAAGTCAATGCCTATAGCAATTTTGACCCCTAATTGCAAGAATAGTCCTATTAGGTCGTTCCAGGTTTTGAATAAGTTAGAGTTTACTACGTTTCCAAACCACATTTATCCCAAACCATTTATCTCAAAAAATAAAAACAAACAGCTTCCGCAGCATCAGCACAAGCAGCCGCCATAACTTCATCTTCCTGTTGAGAAGTCGCGGATTCAAATGAAGAGGAAGAAAAGAAACCTCCGGCCATATGATGATAAGGCAAAAAAGTTAGCGACGAAATGTTGTAATTTTGTGTGTTTGTTGCCGGCGTTGTAAAAGCAGCCATTTGTTCAAGTATCGAAGCAGAATTCAACGACGAAGGTAATTTTTTAGAAATATCTTCTTTATTGTCCATATAAGTTTCGGCTTCTTCTGTCTTATCGTCGCTTGTTCTATCCGCACTTTTATCCAAATATTTTGTCAGAGACGTTGATTTACAGCCGCTGTCGTCAAATGAACTCATAAATGTTGATTCCTCTTCATCCTCACCTTCAAGCATCATTCGTCCCAATTCCATGTCTAGTTGGCGGCCGCGTTCCGAGTCATCAAAATCTAAAAATGAAAGTATAGAAATACATAATAAAAGCTTGGATCAAATCTTTGACTATTTTTTTAACTAATTTATATTTAATATTAGGATAGAAAAAACCTGAATGGGGCGTAATATAAGGCCAGCGAATTGGAGAACTAGTCGGTAATATTTTTATCAATAAAGAAGAATCCATTGAATCCTTTTGCTTCTGTGAGTGCGTTTGCTCATTGTTTAAAAATGCTGCCGTTGTAGTCTGCTCTCCATTGTAGAACAAAGACTTGAGGTCGCTATTACTGAAGAGCTCACGTTGTTTCATTTGTTCCTCGAAAGACTCGTTAATCAGTGCAACCTTAAAAAAGGGGTTCATTTAAATCTGAAAAATAATTATTTCTAATTCAGTAACAGGAAAGTTAAACGTAAAAGATGTTGTGTTAGAAAGTGCCCGTTATTCAAGAAATTCTTTCGTAAAACTGACAGAACCAACCCTTGCCAAACAAAAAAAATTATTTTTAAATACAAAACCTCAAGATCATCCGTGTCAAGCTCCTCCTCTTTTGGATCAACAAAACTATTCAGGAGGATGCCTCTACGATAAATAAAATCATCAATAAACGACATTCTTCCCTGAAGTAAAAATTTAAAAAAAATAAATTTAAAAAAATTTGAAATTTAAACCTTTTCTTTAGGCACAAACGGCAAAAAATTAATACAAAAAATGCGTGCAGAATAAATTTAGAAGGCTCCCTCAGACGGCACAATGAAGTGTTCTCTACGACCCTTGTGGTATATTAATCCACAGACCTTCAACTATTAACGGTACCCTGAAAAAATTAAAAAGCATTAAATAAATTTTTTAAAGACAAAAAAATGAACGATTAAAAAAATGTTAATTAAAAATATAGGAAATGATGGGGGAAAGGCTGAGGAAAAAATTAAAAAAATAGAATCAACGACCACACAACATATTTAATCCTTAAATATTTTCCTCTTCTTTCTCAGGTGTATTAAAGTTACTGACCTTTAAATCATTGCCTTTTTAATTGGGAAAAAAAATGTTTTTAATCCTTAAAAAATTCAAATAAATTTTTTGACATGTTTTACTAATTGATTTATTTTTTAAATTTTATCAGGAACTAAACCCAAAAATCCTCGGTTCCATAGACTGTGCAATAAAATTGCAAAAGGCTATGAGTCATAAAAGGAATGTTTATTTAAAAAAATTTCTGTTAAAAAATGTGATTCATCATTTTTTAACAAGAAAAAAAAAAAACAAAAATTTAATTTAAATGTCAGTAGTTAGTCACCGGTCAGTGTCGCGGCTTGTAATCCCTTGTAAACATGTACCTTTACATCAATGTCGCGGGGGGAGGAGGGGTCCGACAAAACCAAAAGGAAGAGGGCATGTCGGGAGTCGCGCGGCAAAAAATCAAAAGGGAGTGGGCATATCAGCACTGTCGCGGGTCAGACAAAAGAAAAGACTATAGGAAAAACCTAAAGGAGTGGCATATCTGCACTGTCGGGGGTGAGACAAAAGAGAGAGAGTATAATGGGAAAAACCAAAAGGAGTGGACACAACGGCACTGTCGGGGGGTCAGACAAAAGAAATAGTTTGCAAACCCAAATGTAGTGGACATATCAGCAATGATGTGTGGTAGTAGTAGTCTGAAAAAAGGAAGTATGTAATTAGTGAAAAAACATGTGTAACAATTTGTAAGTCACCAACTTCATGTGTAATCTTGTCATGTTTTTGTGTTTTATGTAAATTATTTAAAAAACATGTGATTTTGAAATAGTCGATTTTAGGGAGAAAAGTGCATAATTAAGAATACAATGTGCAAAGTTTAGAGTTTGAAATAGTTGATTTTAGGGAGAAAAGTGCATAATTAGAGTGAAAAAAGTTGCAAAAAAGCATAGTTTGAAGTTTGAAATTGTTGATTTTAGGGAGAAAAGTGCATATTTTGCAAAAGAAAATGCAATTTTTGAATTTTTATGAAAATTTACGCATTTTGGGTATGTGCGCGTGTTTCATGGGTGTGCGCATGTTTCAGGGGCGTGCGCGTGTTTTATGTATGCATGTGTTTTTAGGAGCTACATGTGTAATCTTGTCATGTTTGTGTTTATTGGTTGATCGGAGTAATTTGTACCTACAATCATGTAATCATATACCAATTAATCAACAAGTGATGACTCAGATGTCTCTTCCTCCATTACCTATTAGTTAATCAATCAAGAAATGTTTGTTTGTGTCAATATTATAGTTTTAGTATTTTTTGAACTCTTGTTATTGTTTGTAAGGACAAATTTCATAATCTTTGTCTAATCGATCTGGTTAAATAAAATTTTACCTTTTCCCCAAAATCGGCGTTTCTTAATTAATCTTTTGACTCGCGCCGCTCTCTTCCCTTTTATTTCCTTTTCTTTATTTTACAGCCGGTTGGCTTTCTCTTTGTCCTGACTGCCGACGATTATTTTCAAATCCCTTTCTTCTCTTTCTCAGCAGTCGATGATTTTATTTGGATTTGCCGACAAAAGAAAATTTTAATTTTTTCCTCTTAATCTTTTCTTCTTTTTTATTATCGACAGTCGATACTTTCATATTTCTCGACTGGTGCTACTTTTATTCCCTCTTTATCCTTTTTTCTGGCTCTCTGCCAATCCTTTAAATGTCAATATTTGAATAAAAAAGCAACGCTGAATTTGAATAAAATAAAAACGCTAGCTTATTGATTTATATCGAAGCGAAAGGGCGAGTATAAAAACGAGGAAAAAATCCATATTCATTTCATTCTTCTACATTTTTAAAAAATATAAATATAATTTTTATTTTTAATTTTAAAAAATCCCTTAAAGCTTTTCACTCACGTGAAAACTTTTTTTATTAATTTATTTTATTTTTAAATTTAATTTTTACTTTAAAAGTTTTTAAGCTTTTTGCTCTTTAATTTTAATTAATTTTTTATTAACTTTAATTAGGTTTCAAAATTTTAATTAATTCTTTAAATTTAATTTTTCTCTATTTAAAATATTCAATTATTATTCCATTCTTCTGAATCAATATTTATTTATTGATTCATAATCCAAATTTTCACATTTTAAAAAATTTTTACAACTTTTAATTAGTTTAAATTTTTTCCTTCGTTTCACTTTTCCTTTTTGAATCAATATATGGATATTGATTCTTTCTTCTATTCATAGGTCTTTTTTAAATTTTATTTTAAATTTTTTCCGTTAAATTATGGATTATTGTCCACCAACAAAACGCGCAAGAGCGTTCTTCATCGACAACCTCCTCTCTATTAATCAATCAGGAGGAGAAGCTGCTCCACAGCAATACATTGAGCAGCTTGAAAATACAACAAAATTCATCAGCAAATTCAAAATCACCAAAAACTACTCCAAATTTTTAATAAGTAATATCCCGGCCGACCCTGAGGCCTTATTATCAGGGATATTCCAGCATTGCTTCAATGAAGCTACAAACAACGCCAAAAATAATGGGCTTGTTCCGGAGGAGCTGGGTTGCACTCTATCAAGTGAGTTATTAGATTCAGATATATGGATCCCCCTCAGGCCCACCTCCCAAAACACCTTCAATACCCTGCTTAACCAGTTTAATAAGGTTTCACAGAGTAAAAAGCAGGCGGGAGTGACCCTTTGGGGAAAACCTTTTTCAGTTAATGTGATGGTTGTGGATAAGAGCAATTTGGCCAACGAAAACAACATTATTGGGGGAGCTCCACGCAGAATTGCTCCTGTCCATCATCAGATCAAGGAGAAGAACCTGATCAAAATTAACAACAATGATGGATATTGCTTATTTTATTCATTATTAGCATCACGTGTGCGACTTATTGGAAACATGTCCCGATCACAATTCTACAACTTTGTCCACGGGAGGTATGGATCAAATGGACAATTTGAGCAGCAGACCTTGGAGCTAATGGAGCAAGTTGGCGCTCCTCCTGGGCGGGAGGAGTACAATGCTGAAGAGTGGGTACCTCCCGTGGTTGACTTTTGGAATGAGATGTATGCAGGCCAGTTTTGTTTTAAAGTTTTTATTTTCGATTGCCTGGGGCACTATAAACCCTGTTTTAAATATGGGCCCGAAAATTATAATTCTCCCCTACTTCTCTATTTTGATGGGTCCCATTTTAATGGTGTAACGAGTACAGGGGGGCTTTTTGGGCAGCCTTATTGTTTGGAGTGTGAGACAGTGTATGAACGCCCTCAACGTCATTCTGCGTCCTGCCGTGCCCACTGTCTCAATTGTTCCCGTGTTGGCCCCCTGTTCCCTTGTCCCCCTAGAGATAACTTTTCTAAAAAATGTGGTGGGTGTTCTAAGAGTTTTAACAATGAGGATTGCTTCAAAAATCACCTCGACTCAGGAGTTTGCAGGCGCTCTAAGAAGTGTGAAAAGTGTGGGGTAATCTGGGATACGACGGTAAACAGTAAAAATGGAAGGAGTGGCCATGTTTGTAATGAAAGATATTGTTCAATCTGTAATGGTTATCACGACCCAAAGCGCGGCTGTTTTATTAAGCCACTGGAGTCCAAAGTTCAAAAGCCTTACCGATTCGTGGCTTTTGATCTTGAAACCATGCAACATGTCTCTTCTGGTAACAAAAGGAATCATCAGGCAAACTTCATCGCAGCAAGAGTAACCTGTCCGAAATGTATCGAGGAGGAGGATGAGCAGTGTAAAGTTTGTGGAACCAATAGATTAGTCACCTTTTCTGAGCGGCCTTTTTCCAAAACGCGCGTGGATCTTCAAAAAGTTACAGAGGATCCAATAGTCTCATTTGTAAAATGGATAATTGAGTTAACAAATGAGTACGACACAATAGCGTTTTCACATTTCGGAGGAAGATTTGATATGGTAATTGTTTTTAGAGAGCTGTTTCTTCTGGGTTTTACTCCTGAAATGTTGAAAAGAGGGAACAAAATGTATGAGATGAAGGTCAAAGTTGGAAAGAAGAGTATGCTGATCTTCAGGGACAGCTTCAACCTGATGCCGATGTCTTTGGCATCTCTTGTCCCGGCCTTTGCGCTTGAGGTCGAGGATAAGCCCTTTTCCCTCACCTCATCAATCAGCCTAAAAATTATGGAAAGGAAGTATTCCCTGTCCCTTCTGACTACTTTGCAGATGGGATGATGCCTGAGAAGAGGAAAGAATTTGATCAATGGTATTCAGAGCACAAACAGCAACCATTCTTCTTGGACGAGGAGTTGGCTTCTTATTGTACCAATGACGTGGAGATTCTTCTAGCAGCACTTATTGCTTTTAGGCGCGAATTTCTCGACGTAACAAAGAGGGGACCCTGTCAGAGAGCCGCTTCAAATAAGGCTCACAATGGTATTGATGTTCTGAGGGAGTCAATGACTATTGCGTCTGCGTGTATGAATCACTTTAAGACAAACCACTTGAAAGAAAACCACCTGGCTCTGGTTCCCGAGAAAGGGTACGACAATGTGGATAATCAGAGCCGACTCGCCCTCAAATTTATGAAATGGTATGAGGAAGAACATGGGGTTAAGATTCAGACAGCTCATTCAGATGGAGGAGAGAAAAAAGTTGGGAACTACAAGTTGGATGGTTGGATTGAAGAAGAGAAATTGGGGATTGAGGTAAATGGTTGTGTATGGCATGGGTGTGAGAGATGTTATTCTGAAGACAATGCAGTTCTCCCTAACGGTTTGACAGCAGGGAAGCAACGAGAGAAGGACGCAAGAAGGCTGGAGTACATTAGGAGTCAGGGTGTAAAAGTTCAAGTCTTTTGGGAGTGTGAGATTAGGGGTATGCTGGACAAAGATCGTGAAATGAGGAGCAGCTTTAAAAAATATCTGGATGATGGCCCAATTGATTTGCGCGCGTGCTTTTTTGGTGGACGAACTGGGCCACTCTCCCTCTTCTACAAACCAGCTGAGGGAGAGAAAATTTCATATTATGACGTGACCTCCCTCTATCCGTTTATAAATGTTTCTACAAAATATCCTGTGGGACACCCAAAGGTCCACATCCTCAATCAAGATGTTCGTTGGAGTAGGTCAGAGGACAACAACTTTGAATTGGCAATCCTCAAAGTTTTTGTGATCCCACCAAGAAGTATTGACATACCTGTTCTCCCAATGAAAGTTGGAGAAGATGATGAGAGGCTTCTATTTCCACTTTGTTCACTGTGTGCTACGGAAAATCCTGAAGGAGGTGTGAATGAGAATTACTCCTGTCCACACTCAGATCAACAACGTGGATGGGTGAGTACCTGCACTTCACTTGAATTGAATGCGGCACTGGAAGAAGGCTATGTTGTGACAAAAGTTTTCAGGGTCTTGGAGTATGATAGTTCAGACGATCAATTGTTTGCCCCCTATATTAGTGAATTCATGGCAGCAAAAATACACTCATCAGGATTCGATAATTGTATGAAGGGAAACTTTGAAAAGGAGGAAGAGTTCATAAAAGAGTGTAAGGAAAAGTTTGGAATCAATATAGATAGGAGTAAAATGGGACCAAATAAGGGGAAGCGGACTCAAGCCAAATTAATGCTGAACAATTTATGGGGAAGATTTTCTTTAAGGAACTTTGGTCTTTCACAATGTGCAATCACCGATAACCCAGCCGAACTTCACAAATTCTACAACGACAAGTCAATTGAAATAACTGGTCTGGATGAACTTACAGATGAAATTTTGCTCATCACATACATCAAAAAGAAAGATTGGATCGAGGAGCACAACTGCTCCAATGTTGTCATCTCTTTATGGACAACGTCAGCAGCACGAATTCATTTGCTTCGTGCCATGCAGAAAGTGGTGCGTTCTGATGGTTGCAAACTACTCTACACAGACACTGACTCCTTGATTTTTGCACATCCAATCAACAACTGTCCACTACAACTTGGACCTCATCTGGGTGAGCTGACTGATGAGTACCCATCACACAACATTTTGGAATATTGCTGTGGAGGAGCGAAGCAATATGGTCTCAAGCTTCAACGGAAGAACCAACATGGAGATGGTCATGAATATGTTCTGAAAGTGCGTGGAATGACGTTGAACTGGGACGTGCTCAACAACCAAGGTCTGCAATACAACACTTTCAAAGAACAGGTACTTTCTTTTGCAAAAACTGGAGAAAATAAACCAATAGATATTATTTATCCCAATTTTTTGCGACCATCGATTAAAGATGGTCGTGTCACTTCCCAATCCCAGCATAAATTGTACAAACCTGTCGTCAGTAAGGGAATTATTCGCCCTTCTGACTTTTCAATACTTAATTTTGGTTTTGTTAATAATCGGCACCCACGTATTTCTCCTCCATAATTTTTTTGTTCACTTATAATGTCAATTTGTCCCAATAACTCTTGGAGCCGGAAAGTAGTCAGGGGTACTCCTTATCTTCTCTATACCAACCATTGTTTCGATGAATATCAAGTGTGCCATTCACACTTTGTGAGGTCGTCCTCTCATTGTTTACGATGAATATCAACATGTGCCATTCACATGTTGTGAGGCATACCTCTCATTGAAATACAGTGGTAGCGGACTGAGTAAATTATTACATCCCTGGTTGAGTTGGATAAAGGAGTCGAATGGCGAAGCCGGTCTCCTACCCCTTTCTTCTATTTTCACAACTTTTATTATTTTAATTGCAATTTTAATTGTTTTATTTTTACTTTGAAATAAATTTTTTATGAAAAAACTTGCAATTTTATTGTTAAAAATTAGTTGATTTTAGGGGTAAAAGTGCACAATTAAGAAACTAATGAGCAAAGTTTAGTGTTTGAAATAGGCGATTTTAGGGAGAAAAGTGCATAATTTAAGTGAAAAAAGTTGCAAAAAAGCAAAGTTTGCAATTTTAAATAGCTGATTTTAGGGGTAAAAGTGCATATTTTGACAAAATAAAATGCAATTTTTATTTTTTATTAAAATTCAATCATTTTAGGCATGCGCGTTTTTGACATGCGCGCGTAATTTTAGAGGGTGCGTGTGTTTTTGGCACAAATACAAGATTTGAAGATTGTAAAATATTTATTAAAAAATAAATTATACATTTAAAGAGTTAATTTTTTCATAGAATTATCTTACGCTGACCCACTTATCACTTTAGTCAGTTTGTTATTTCAGTGAAGAGTATCAACTTCCGTTTCAGATGTTATTAATATAGCAAATTCATATGTTGTGAGGTTTCTTTAAGTGAAAATCAAGGTTTCTCATCAAATGCGTACCTAGACTGCTACTACATGTTTCACCAGACAACCACTTCACCCATTAAAATTTTTTATAGTTTATCAATCAGGTTTGTTTGAGTACATGATTTTAGGGAGAACAGTGTATTTTAAGCTTCAGGAAATACAATAAGGTAAAATTAAAGTTAGAAGTAGTTGATTTTTTTGGCGAAAAGTGCACAATTAAGCAATAAAGGTTGTAAAAAAGTATATATGCGCATGTGTTTTAGAGTGTGCATGAATTTTTAGAGGGTACGCATGTTTTATAATATACACAAACTGTTAAAAAAATTAATTAAAATTTTTCGTAAATATCCATTTTTATTTATAAGAATCCAAAGGACAAATCGGTGCATGCACATATCTGAGTCTTCATCTCTCTATGTCATATAGAGTGCACATGTCCTACAATTTTAAGGTTATAACACGTATCCACGTGTTATAGGACCAGATAATTTTACACTATTTTTGTGAAGGGTCAAAAACCTTTAAAAATATGTAATACTTCTAAGACCCCTAATAACCTTAATAGATATATCATACATATCTACATATCCTAGACATCTAATTTAATAGCATCAATTATATCTCATATACCTAAATTCAAATATATTCAAGATCTAAATACCTAAAAATATTATTATCATCTACTTATCTCTCGTCCTTATATAAATTTTTTATGAGACTAGTCTATCCTATGGTTTCCTACATATCTCCTGTAAACTTTCATATCTTATATGCGTATTTAATGTAACAGCTTACATTAGATAACCTATAGCATAAAATTCAATTCTTTACTAAATGAATTGAATTTACCCCCTACCCATTTTTTGTCCCCTACATATTTTTAAAGGTTTTTGACCCTTCACAAAAATAGTGTAAAATTATCTGGTCCTATAACACGTGGATACGTGTTATAACCTTAAAATTGTAGGACATGTGCACTCTATATGACATAGAGAGATGAAGACTCAGATATGTGCATGCACCGATTTGTCCTTTGGATTCTTATAAATAAAAATGGATATTTACGAAAAATTTTAATTAATTTTTTTAACAGTTTGTGTATATTATAAAACATGCGTACCCTCTAAAAATTCATGCACACTCTAAAACACATGCGCATATATACTTTTTTACAACCTTTATTGCTTAATTGTGCACTTTTCGCCAAAAAAATCAACTACTTCTAACTTTAAAATAAATTATACATTTAAAGAGTTAATTTTTTCATAGAATTATCTTACGCTGACCCACTTATCACTTTAGTCAGTTTGTTATTTCAGTGAAGAGTATCAACTTCCGTTTCAGATGTTATTAATATAGCAAATTCATATGTTGTGAGGTTTCTTTAAGTGAAAATCAAGGTTTCTCATCAAATGCGTACCTAGACTGCTACTACATGTTTCACCAGACAACCACTTCACCCATTAAAATTTTTTATAGTTTATCAATCAGGTTTGTTTGAGTACATGATTTTAGGGAGAACAGTGTATTTTAAGCTTCAGGAAATACAATAAGGTAAAATTAAAGTTAGAAGTAGTTGATTTTTTTGGCGAAAAGTGCACAATTAAGCAATAAAGGTTGTAAAAAAGTATATATGCGCATGTGTTTTAGAGTGTGCATGAATTTTTAGAGGGTACGCATGTTTTATAATATACACAAACTGTTAAAAAAATTAATTAAAATTTTTCGTAAATATCCATTTTTATTTATAAGAATCCAAAGGACAAATCGGTGCATGCACATATCTGAGTCTTCATCTCTCTATGTCATATAGAGTGCACATGTCCTACAATTTTAAGGTTATAACACGTATCCACGTGTTATAGGACCAGATAATTTTACACTATTTTTGTGAAGGGTCAAAAACCTTTAAAAATATGTAGGGGACAAAAAATGGGTAGGGGGTAAATTCAATTCATTTAGTAAAGAATTGAATTTTATGCTATAGGTTATCTGATGTAAGCTGTTACATTAAATACGCATATAAGATATGAAAGTTTACAGGAGATATGTAGGAAACCATAGGATAGACTAGTCTCATAAAAAATTTATATAAGGACGAGAGATAAGTAGATGATAATAATATTTTTAGGTATTTAGATCTTGAATATATTTGAATTTAGGTATATGAGATATAATTGATGCTATTAAATTAGATGTCTAGGATATGTAGATATGTATGATATATCTATTAAGGTTATTAGGGGTCTTAGAAGTATTACATATTTTTAAAGGTTTTTGACCCTTCACAAAAATAGTGTAAAATTATCTGGTCCTATAACACGTGGATACGTGTTATAACCTTAAAATTGTAGGACATGTGCACTCTATATGACATAGAGAGATGAAGACTCAGATATGTGCATGCACCGATTTGTCCTTTGGATTCTTATAAATAAAAATGGATATTTACGAAAAATTTTAATTAATTTTTTTAACAGTTTGTGTATATTATAAAACATGCGTACCCTCTAAAAATTCATGCACACTCTAAAACACATGCGCATATATACTTTTTTACAACCTTTATTGCTTAATTGTGCACTTTTCGCCAAAAAAAATCAACTACTTCTAACTTTAATTTTACCTTATTGTATTTCCTGAAGCTTAAAATACACTGTTCTCCCTAAAATCATGTACTCAAACAAACCTGATTGATAAACTATAAAAAATTTTAATGGGTGAAGTGGTTGTCTGGTGAAACATGTAGTAGCAGTCTAGGTACGCATTTGATGAGAAACCTTGATTTTCACTTAAAGAAACCTCACAACATATGAATTTGCTATATTAATAACATCTGAAACGGAAGTTGATACTCTTCACTGAAATAACAAACTGACTAAAGTGATAAGTGGGTCAGCGTAAGATAATTCTATGAAAAAATTAACTCTTTAAATGTATAATTTATTTTTTAATAAATATTTTACAATCTTCAAATCTTGTATTTGTGCCAAAAACACACGCACCCTCTAAAATTACGCGCGCATGTCAAAAACGCGCATGCCTAAAATGATTGAATTTTAATAAAAAATAAAAATTGCATTTTATTTTGTCAAAATATGCACTTTTACCCCTAAAATCAGCTATTTAAAATTGCAAACTTTGCTTTTTTGCAACTTTTTCACTTAAATTATGCACTTTTCTCCCTAAAATCGCCTATTTCAAACACTAAACTTTGCTCATTAGTTTCTTAATTGTGCACTTTTACCCCTAAAATCAACTAATTTTTAACAATAAAATTGCAAGTTTTTTCATAAAAAATTTATTTCAAAGTAAAAATAAAACAATTAAAATTGCAATTAAAATAATAAAAGTTGTGAAAATAGAAGAAAGGGGTAGGAGACCGGCTTCGCCATTCGACTCCTTTATCCAACTCAACCAGGGATGTAATAATTTACTCAGTCCGCTACCACTGTATTTCAATGAGAGGTATGCCTCACAACATGTGAATGGCACATGTTGATATTCATCGTAAACAATGAGAGGACGACCTCACAAAGTGTGAATGGCACACTTGATATTCATCGAAACAATGGTTGGTATAGAGAAGATAAGGAGTACCCCTGACTACTTTCCGGCTCCAAGAGTTATTGGGACAAATTGACATTATAAGTGAACAAAAAAATTATGGAGGAGAAATACGTGGGTGCCGATTATTAACAAAACCAAAATTAAGTATTGAAAAGTCAGAAGGGCGAATAATTCCCTTACTGACGACAGGTTTGTACAATTTATGCTGGGATTGGGAAGTGACACGACCATCTTTAATCGATGGTCGCAAAAAATTGGGATAAATAATATCTATTGGTTTATTTTCTCCAGTTTTTGCAAAAGAAAGTACCTGTTCTTTGAAAGTGTTGTATTGCAGACCTTGGTTGTTGAGCACGTCCCAGTTCAACGTCATTCCACGCACTTTCAGAACATATTCATGACCATCTCCATGTTGGTTCTTCCGTTGAAGCTTGAGACCATATTGCTTCGCTCCTCCACAGCAATATTCCAAAATGTTGTGTGATGGGTACTCATCAGTCAGCTCACCCAGATGAGGTCCAAGTTGTAGTGGACAGTTGTTGATTGGATGTGCAAAAATCAAGGAGTCAGTGTCTGTGTAGAGTAGTTTGCAACCATCAGAACGCACCACTTTCTGCATGGCACGAAGCAAATGAATTCGTGCTGCTGACGTTGTCCATAAAGAGATGACAACATTGGAGCAGTTGTGCTCCTCGATCCAATCTTTCTTTTTGATGTATGTGATGAGCAAAATTTCATCTGTAAGTTCATCCAGACCAGTTATTTCAATTGACTTGTCGTTGTAGAATTTGTGAAGTTCGGCTGGGTTATCGGTGATTGCACATTGTGAAAGACCAAAGTTCCTTAAAGAAAATCTTCCCCATAAATTGTTCAGCATTAATTTGGCTTGAGTCCGCTTCCCCTTATTTGGTCCCATTTTACTCCTATCTATATTGATTCCAAACTTTTCCTTACACTCTTTTATGAACTCTTCCTCCTTTTCAAAGTTTCCCTTCATACAATTATCGAATCCTGATGAGTGTATTTTTGCTGCCATGAATTCACTAATATAGGGGGCAAACAATTGATCGTCTGAACTATCATACTCCAAGACCCTGAAAACTTTTGTCACAACATAGCCTTCTTCCAGTGCCGCATTCAATTCAAGTGAAGTGCAGGTACTCACCCATCCACGTTGTTGATCTGAGTGTGGACAGGAGTAATTCTCATTCACACCTCCTTCAGGATTTTCCGTAGCACACAGTGAACAAAGTGGAAATAGAAGCCTCTCATCATCTTCTCCAACTTTCATTGGGAGAACAGGTATGTCAATACTTCTTGGTGGGATCACAAAAACTTTGAGGATTGCCAATTCAAAGTTGTTGTCCTCTGACCTACTCCAACGAACATCTTGATTGAGGATGTGGACCTTTGGGTGTCCCACAGGATATTTTGTAGAAACATTTATAAACGGATAGAGGGAGGTCACGTCATAATATGAAATTTTCTCTCCCTCAGCTGGTTTGTAGAAGAGGGAGAGTGGCCCAGTTCGTCCACCAAAAAAGCACGCGCGCAAATCAATTGGGCCATCATCCAGATATTTTTTAAAGCTGCTCCTCATTTCACGATCTTTGTCCAGCATACCCCTAATCTCACACTCCCAAAAGACTTGAACTTTTACACCCTGACTCCTAATGTACTCCAGCCTTCTTGCGTCCTTCTCTCGTTGCTTCCCTGCTGTCAAACCGTTAGGGAGAACTGCATTGTCTTCAGAATAACATCTCTCACACCCATGCCATACACAACCATTTACCTCAATCCCCAATTTCTCTTCTTCAATCCAACCATCCAACTTGTAGTTCCCAACTTTTTCTCTCCTCCATCTGAATGAGCTGTCTGAATCTTAACCCCATGTTCTTCCTCATACCATTTCATAAATTTGAGGGCGAGTCGGCTCTGATTATCCACATTGTCGTACCCTTTCTCGGGAACCAGAGCCAGGTGGTTTTCTTTCAAGTGGTTTGTCTTAAAGTGATTCATACACGCAGACGCAATAGTCATTGACTCCCTCAGAACATCAATACCATTGTGAGCCTTATTTGAAGCGGCTCTCTGACAGGGTCCCCTCTTTGTTACGTCGAGAAATTCGCGCCTAAAAGCAATAAGTGCTGCTAGAAGAATCTCCACGTCATTGGTACAATAAGAAGCCAACTCCTCGTCCAAGAAGAATGGTTGCTGTTTGTGCTCTGAATACCATTGATCAAATTCTTTCCTCTTCTCAGGCATCATCCCATCTGCAAAGTAGTCAGAAGGGACAGGGAATACTTCCTTTCCATAATTTTTAGGCTGATTGATGAGGTGAGGGAAAAAGGGCTTATCCTCGACCTCAAGCGCAAAGGCCGGGACAAGAGATGCCAAAGACATCGGCATCAGGTTGAAGCTGTCCCTGAAGATCAGCATACTCTTCTTTCCAACTTTGACCTTCATCTCATACATTTTGTTCCCTCTTTTCAACATTTCAGGAGTAAAACCCAGAAGAAACAGCTCTCTAAAAACAATTACCATATCAAATCTTCCTCCGAAATGTGAAAACGCTATTGTGTCGTACTCATTTGTTAACTCAATTATCCATTTTACAAATGAGACTATTGGATCCTCTGTAACTTTTTGAAGATCCACGCGCGTTTTGGAAAAAGGCCGCTCAGAAAAGGTGACTAATCTATTGGTTCCACAAACTTTACACTGCTCATCCTCCTCCTCGATACATTTCGGACAGGTTACTCTTGCTGCGATGAAGTTTGCCTGATGATTCCTTTTGTTACCAGAAGAGACATGTTGCATGGTTTCAAGATCAAAAGCCACGAATCGGTAAGGCTTTTGAACTTTGGACTCCAGTGGCTTAATAAAACAGCCGCGCTTTGGGTCGTGATAACCATTACAGATTGAACAATATCTTTCATTACAAACATGGCCACTCCTTCCATTTTTACTGTTTACCGTCGTATCCCAGATTACCCCACACTTTTCACACTTCTTAGAGCGCCTGCAAACTCCTGAGTCGAGGTGATTTTT
Source organism: Meloidogyne incognita (assembly GCA_036172945.1). Classification (NCBI taxonomy): domain Eukaryota; kingdom Metazoa; phylum Nematoda; class Chromadorea; order Rhabditida; family Meloidogynidae; genus Meloidogyne; species Meloidogyne incognita. The sequence continues at coordinate 6,210,420 of JARQAC010000001.1, forward strand.
GAAGCAATCCTCATTGTTAAAACTCTTAGAACACCCACCACATTTTTTAGAAAAGTTATCTCTAGGGGGACAAGGGAACAGGGGGCCAACACGGGAACAATTGAGACAGTGGGCACGGCAGGACGCAGAATGACGTTGAGGGCGTTCATACACTGTCTCACACTCCAAACAATAAGGCTGCCCAAAAAGCCCCCCTGTACTCGTTACACCATTAAAATGGGACCCATCAAAATAGAGAAGTAGGGGAGAATTATAATTTTCGGGCCCATATTTAAAACAGGGTTTATAGTGCCCCAGGCAATCGAAAATAAAAACTTTAAAACAAAACTGGCCTGCATACATCTCATTCCAAAAGTCAACCACGGGAGGTACCCACTCTTCAGCATTGTACTCCTCCCGCCCAGGAGGAGCGCCAACTTGCTCCATTAGCTCCAAGGTCTGCTGCTCAAATTGTCCATTTGATCCATACCTCCCGTGGACAAAGTTGTAGAATTGTGATCGGGACATGTTTCCAATAAGTCGCACACGTGATGCTAATAATGAATAAAATAAGCAATATCCATCATTGTTGTTAATTTTGATCAGGTTCTTCTCCTTGATCTGATGATGGACAGGAGCAATTCTGCGTGGAGCTCCCCAATAATGTTGTTTTCGTTGGCCAAATTGCTCTTATCCACAACCATCACATTAACTGAAAAAGGTTTTCCCCAAAGGGTCACTCCCGCCTGCTTTTTACTCTGTGAAACCTTATTAAACTGGTTAAGCAGGGTATTGAAGGTGTTTTGGGAGGTGGGCCTGAGGGGGATCCATATATCTGAATCTAATAACTCACTTGATAGAGTGCAACCCAGCTCCTCCGGAACAAGCCCATTATTTTTGGCGTTGTTTGTAGCTTCATTGAAGCAATGCTGGAATATCCCTGATAATAAGGCCTCAGGGTCGGCCGGGATATTACTTATTAAAAATTTGGAGTAGTTTTTGGTGATTTTGAATTTGCTGATGAATTTTGTTGTATTTTCAAGCTGCTCAATGTATTGCTGTGGAGCAGCTTCTCCTCCTGATTGATTAATAGAGAGGAGGTTGTCGATGAAGAACGCTCTTGCGCGTTTTGTTGGTGGACAATAATCCATAATTTAACGGAAAAAATTTAAAATAAAATTTAAAAAAGACCTATGAATAGAAGAAAGAATCAATATCCATATATTGATTCAAAAAGGAAAAGTGAAACGAAGGAAAAAATTTAAACTAATTAAAAGTTGTAAAAATTTTTTAAAATGTGAAAATTTGGATTATGAATCAATAAATAAATATTGATTCAGAAGAATGGAATAATAATTGAATATTTTAAATAGAGAAAAATTAAATTTAAAGAATTAATTAAAATTTTGAAACCTAATTAAAGTTAATAAAAAATTAATTAAAATTAAAGAGCAAAAAGCTTAAAAACTTTTAAAGTAAAAATTAAATTTAAAAATAAAATAAATTAATAAAAAAAGTTTTCACGTGAGTGAAAAGCTTTAAGGGATTTTTTAAAATTAAAAATAAAAATTATATTTATATTTTTTAAAAATGTAGAAGAATGAAATGAATATGGATTTTTTCCTCGTTTTTATACTCGCCCTTTCGCTTCGATATAAATCAATAAGCTAGCGTTTTTATTTTATTCAAATTCAGCGTTGCTTTTTTATTCAAATATTGACATTTAAAGGATTGGCAGAGAGCCAGAAAAAAGGATAAAGAGGGAATAAAAGTAGCACCAGTCGAGAAATATGAAAGTATCGACTGTCGATAATAAAAAAGAAGAAAAGATTAAGAGGAAAAAATTAAAATTTTCTTTTGTCGGCAAATCCAAATAAAATCATCGACTGCTGAGAAAGAGAAGAAAGGGATTTGAAAATAATCGTCGGCAGTCAGGACAAAGAGAAAGCCAACCGGCTGTAAAATAAAGAAAAGGAAATAAAAGGGAAGAGAGCGGCGCGAGTCAAAAGATTAATTAAGAAACGCCGATTTTGGGGAAAAGGTAAAATTTTATTTAACCAGATCGATTAGACAAAGATTATGAAATTTGTCCTTACAAACAATAACAAGAGTTCAAAAAATACTAAAACTATAATATTGACACAAACAAACATTTCTTGATTGATTAACTAATAGGTAATGGAGGAAGAGACATCTGAGTCATCACTTGTTGATTAATTGGTATATGATTACATGATTGTAGGTACAAATTACTCCGATCAACCAATAAACACAAACATGACAAGATTACACATGTAGCTCCTAAAAACACATGCATACATAAAACACGCGCACGCCCCTGAAACATGCGCACACCCATGAAACACGCGCACATACCCAAAATGCGTAAATTTTCATAAAAATTCAAAAATTGCATTTTCTTTTGCAAAATATGCACTTTTCTCCCTAAAATCAACAATTTCAAACTTCAAACTATGCTTTTTTGCAACTTTTTCACTCTAATTATGCACTTTTCTCCCTAAAATCAACTATTTCAAACTCTAAACTTTGCACATTGTATTCTTAATTATGCACTTTTCTCCCTAAAATCGACTATTTCAAAATCACATGTTTTTTAAATAATTTACATAAAACACAAAAACATGACAAGATTACACATGAAGTTGGTGATTTAGAAATTAGTACTCACTAATTACATACTTCCTTTTTTTTGACTACTCCCCCACATCAATGCTGATATGTCCACTAAATTTAGGGGTGCACACTATTTCTTTTGTCTGACTCAGCGATATGCCCATGCCTTTTGGTTTTTCCCAGTCTTTTCTTTTGTCTGACCCGCGACAGTGCAGATATGTCCACTCCTTTTGATTTTTTCCACTATACTCTCTTTCATTTGTCTGACCCCCGACAGTGCAGATATGTCCACTCCTTTAGGTTTTTCCTATACTCTCTTCCTTTTGTCTGACCCCCGACAGTGCCATTGTGTCCACTCCCTTTTGATTTTTTGCCGCGCGACTCCCGACATGCCCTCTTCCTTTTGGTTTTGTCGGACCCCTCCTCCCCCCGACACTGATGTAAAGGTACATGTTTACAAGGGATTACAAGCCCCGACGGTGACTGGGGTTTAACTACTAATGTCCAAAAAAATAAGACAATTTAGGCCAATTTACTGAAAAGATGTAGTACAATAACCCTTTGATAAAAAGGTCTTTCTTCGTTTATAAAAGTTAATTTTTCTGTCAAAGATTTAACACTAGGAAAGTATTAAAAAATCCAGTAAACAAAAGAAAACAATCTTTGAAATATTAAAAGCTTATTAAGAAAATTTAGTAAATAAGAATTGGGAAGAAAGTTCATAAATTGCAAAAATGGTAAATAAGAGGAAAATAAACAAAATATAAGAAAACAGTTATCTTTCCCTAAAGACGAATTTAAGCGATCAAAAATCAACAAAAATAAATTCCAATAAACATTCAAAAAATTATTCCGACCCTTGCATAGTTTATAGTGTGCATGAAAATACGTAACAAAGAAATTTGCAAAAATGCGAGCAAAAAGGTAGAAGGAAAAAAGGTCCAACACAGACCACATACTATTTTGCCTTCACATCAGCAGGAAGGCAATGAAAATCGAGCAGAAAAGCAACGCATCGTCTGTAGACAGCAAATGCGCTTTTACAAAAGAATTGTCTGCATGGCAAACGGCCAAAAAATCGGGTACAGCCCAAGTAGGCGCGGGCCAAGTAGGCGCGACCAAGTAGGCGCGACCGAGTAGGCGCAGGCCAAGTAGGCGCAAGGCCAAGTAGGCGCACGGCCAAGTAGGCGCAAGGGCAAATTTCTTCCCTAAAATTTTTTGTTAATCTTCAATTTTGTTAATTAGTTGGCTGAATAATCAAACAACTTTATGTGGACACTGGACTTTTTCCAAAACTGCCCTTCTTAGGGAAAAAATTTATTAAGTGAAACATCATACCAATGTTATGAATACTAACTAGTTCAACTAGTTTAAGGGGGACTAGCTAGTTTAAGGGAATGTTATGAATAATTAACCTGTACTAATTAGCCTTTAGGAACTAACTAGTTTAATGGAACATGAAGTGTATGCAATGGTACAATTAACAATCAAGATAAGACTAAAAACTTCTTCAAGGCGTTTTACAAAAAAGTCCAGCTACAATTAGGAGTCCTTTGATGATTAAAAGCTTTTAATGGATTAAAAAATACATATTAAAAAATACACTTTCGAACTGCCTAGTTAATGCATACAGTACGAACGTATACTAACAGGGTATCATATTTAAGGTGTCTCTTCTAAAATAGGTACCTTTCTTCTAATTTTTACTAAGAATCTTTCTTCTAACTCATTAACATAAGAATATTTATGGTGACTTATTTTTTTATTTGAATATTTTACGATAAAAAATTTGCGCCTACTTGGCCGTGCGCCTACTTGGCCTTGCGCCTACTTGGCCTGCGCCTACTCGGTCGCGCCTACTCGGTCGCGCCTACTTGGCCCGCGCCTACTCGGGCGTGTCCCCAAAAAATCTATGGCGCCTCATTTCTGGCGTTGTGAAATAAAACGCGGAAATTTAAATTAGACAACCATTTCAGTGCTGAAATTGACGAGGACATTTCATCACTAGGCCGTTTCTTATCAACTAAGGTTTTTCAAATGTTTTTTATGAAAAACGGAAACAATACAATACAAAAAATTTTTCCAGGTTTAGGGACAAACAATTATATACAATTATACAATACACAATATACATATTACTATTTTATTATATATGCACTCACATTTATGACTTCCAATCATCTTTATTTATATTCTCTCCTCTATTTGTTCTTCACTCCACATCAATCATTTTTGTTTCCGTGCATATACATCCACACGCAACCGCGAGCATCAGACCCAGGCAGAGAACACAGGCCACGATAGAGCCTAAAGCCACAAGTCCACGCGAACTTTCTGAATTTAAAAAATTTAGATTTTTTCTTTAACGAAAGTTTTACCATGAATTTGTGCAGGATCCTTGACGCATTTCGAGTTGTCGTTATTACTGGGTGGTGGCGGCGGGTTTCGCTTGACCTGAAAATTAAGGAAAAGTACAAATGTTTTCAGAACTATTCGAAAGGCCCATTTCCAGTTTCTAAACGATTAAGATTGGACCGCCTGAGAATAACCTCATTTGTACTCACTCTGTCCGGCACAGTAGTGTCATTCAATTTCGGGTTATAACCATCCATAGTAGTCTCGACCTCTTCAGAAGCTGCACACAAACAGATTGCTGAAATTTTTTAGAAACGTGAAATAAAATTGAAAGGAAAACTGACCCAACTGAAGCAACATCACCAACATCAGAGCAGTAGCCATCACTTCACTGAACGAGCTGGTTCTGTCCTTGTTGCATTGGTAGCGAAGTAACATTGTGTGACTGATGAGAACAAGAGTAACACGAGGCTTGGGCAATAATACGACGGATGTTTTGAAGTGTAGTTGTTATATTACTGACGGAAGGGGTATTCTCAAAAGAGAAAAATTGTTTTTATAGCCACAATTACAACGGACTTGTTGTGCAACACCATAATCCTTAAAAATATAAGAATAACTACAGTTCACCCCGAAGTTTTAATGTCAATTCTTCGGAAGCTTTATCGCACGAAGACGCATAACTCCCTTTAGAAAATTGGGAGCCTCCTGAAATTTGCGGGTGTCGGGAGGGGAGGAGGGGGGGTACTTTTGACATCACGTAACAATAAACCCTGACTTCGTTCGGGGTCCGATTATAGCAAAGTCATTATTCTAAAATCCCATTTTTACATTAATATCAAAGTAATACATACATATCAAGAAAAGTATTCAATTTTTTTAATTTTCAAAATTTACAAACAAAAATTAAATAATATACACAGTACACATATTTGAATAGAATAAAAATGCAAACAAAAATACAAAATTCACACAAAACATTATGCAAAGTAATGGCCGCAAAAAAATAAAAAAATTAAAACAAAAAATATCACGACATGAAAGGCATAAAACGTTTAAGATTTGATTTTCTTTTTGGCCTTTTTTCAGTATTTGGTGGTTGAAGAAGTGCAAGTTGTGCTGAGGTTAGTTGACATAATGCTGATGCTACTGCTAATCCAGAGGTTCCAAAAGGTGTATATGTTTGGCCTTTAAATAAAATTAATTTAAAAGATAACCCCCCTCCCCTCTCTCTCTCACCTCCAGTTGGCAATTTAACAATAACTGTATAAACACCCGCTTGATAATTCGAACAAGGCTCAACTGCGCAGGGATCCACATGCTTAAAATTTTTTAGATATCCTAGTCATTTTTTAAAAATTGCTTAATTGACTTATTCTTTCTAAAATAAATCTTAATTCTCAGGTCATAACTAAACTGCATATTAAAGGAGAAATAATCTAAAAAATCCAAATTTTTTTATATAACAAGTACCGATTTCATAGAATCTCCACCCAAATCTAATTGAATAGAAGCAAATGGACGTGAAGCCATTTCTTCAATTTCATCATGTCTTCTTCTAATATTTCTATACCATTCTATTCTCATTTTTATTATCCAAATTAAACCAGCAACAACAAGTAGAACAATAAAACAACTTTTAAATAAAATTAAAATTAAAAAATATTTTTAAAGAAACTTACGCAGCAAAAATAACAAAGAAAAGAATCCAATTAATAGGTAAAGATTGAGCAAATGAAATTTGAATCTTCAAAAAAAATTTAAATAAATAAACATTTTTTCCTTACCTTTATAGGAGTAACAAAATCACTAATTCTAACATTAAATGTTGTGTTGGCATCAGTGCCATAGGAAAAATCTTTAAAAAAAATAATTCTTTAATAACTTAAATCTTCTGTTAACATAGAAAATTTTAATAACCCTATTTTTACTAAAAAAATAATTTTTATTTGTACAATTACTTGAACAAATATTTTATTTTTAAAATATATTTTTTTAAAAACATACTTGGATCAGAAGAACTATAAGTTCTTTTAATTCCCGTACTTGTACATAATTGCCCGGCCATTAAATATTTTACATGAAAAGGTTGATTCCCTCCTTCTAATGGTTGTGAAGTTAAATTAATTGTAACTTTTGCCCCAGAATCTCCTTCACAAGTTACTGTAAATTGGACATCTGTATCTCGCTAAAGTAAAAAATGTTTTAAATAAAAATTGTCATAAATAAAGTCCATCCTTTTTTAGAAAAAATTTTTTGATAGAAAATTTGTTGAAATAAACACATTTTGGAAAGTAAATTAAGGCAAAAGATAACCGGGGATTTTCATAAAAAAAAAGAAAAAAACATTTTTTCTTGGGAGAAATTATCCTATTCAATCAAAAAATGTCAACTTCTTTTTCAGCAAAATTTACGAAATAGAAATACCTTAAATGGCACACTGAAGAAATTAATTTGATTAACATATTTATCGCGTATATCATCACTGTCCAATTTAAACGTAAAAATAAAATCAATGGCAAGTTCATCTATTTAAATTTGTAAAAAAATTAAAATTTTTTAGGAATTTTATTTACATGTACAAGTTCCACCATTTTTTGGATCACCAATATATTTAGGTTCACATTTATCACAGCGAGGGCCAAGAACTCCTTTTGTTGAGCAAAAACAATCTCCATTAGTCTTTAAAATGACTGAATTATTATCATAGAAATTTTAAAAAATATACCGGATTGCAAAGTGTTGCCTGTCCATTACATTGACATTCTAAAAAATTAATATTTTACTAACTCAAAAAAAAGAAAAAAACCTTTACACTCTCCCCCATTCCTTGGATCTCCATAATACCCAGATTCGCATTGTTCACAGTGTTCACCACGAGTTTTATCTTTACAACGAGTACAACGAAAACGTTTATGAGTTGAATTTTCAGTACAAGTGCTATGCCCATTACATTGGCAATCTTAAAAGAAAATTATTTAAAATATTATTCGTCCAAAAAATTACCAGGCTCTCCAGTAAAGAACCATCTCTCACTTGGGCAACCTTCCCCGGACCGTGGACCTGATGCTGAACCTTCAATACATGTTCCAAGACCAGTTCCAGAACTAAAATTTTTAATCAAATTTTCTAAAAAATTAAAAGTTCCTTTACCCATCATCACACCATCCACATCTTGGCCCAATAGATTGACAATCAGAACAAGTTTTTTGTTGTTTACACGCGAAAGGATTATTTTGACATGCATAGTTTGTATTAGCTTCAGTCATCCAACTTTGACATTGCCCATAAGGAAAGCTTATCATGTAAGTATCCATTGAAACACAGCGGTGATTACTTGGACACCACCTATTTTTGGAAGGAAAAATAATATCAGAATAGATATACAAAATTTCCTTACATGCATTGTGCTTCAATACAACTTTGACAACTATTTTTCAAAAAGCAAGGAACAGAACAAGTACCATTTCTTTGATTTTGCCCTTCTATTAGAGCAGACGTTGAATGTTTCAGTTGTTGTGGCATAACTATAACATCTTGAGTTGCTGTTCTGCTAAGAGATTGCGAAGAAAGTAATGAAGGTTGTGATATTGTTGTAATTGAAGTAGAAGGCTGTTGTTGTTGTTGTTGTGTATTTGAAGTTGTTGCCTTTTCCATTTGAATCCGAGTTTGTTCTTCAAGCAATAAAGCTAAACGAAAAATGATATTCTAATAAAGTGTTCTTCAGAAAAAAATTCACCTTGATCAGCCAAAGACACGCAAATTTGCTTTCCATCAATTGCAAACCAAATACAATGATTTAATCTGTAACAAGCAAAACAATTAGTAGCCAAATTACAAGGGCGTAATTGTTTTGTAATCTCCTTCCTTCGTTGCTTAATACTTTGAGGGCAAAGAGCGTGATCAGTCAAAAGTCCACCATCAACACAATTTGTGAAAGAACCAAGGCATGACTTTAATTAAATTCAAAAATTTTATTTATTTTAATCTTAATAATTACCTGACTACTCTCACACCAACCACATCCTTTCTCTGACAAACAGCTAGAGCAATCTATTATCTGTGAACATTGTTGTCTTAAATCCAAAGTTGAAGAATCTCTTTAAAAATATTTTTATAAAAAAATAAATGCGACAAAGTCTCACTTATCCATATGAGTTGGACAATATTTTTGTTGTTGAACAGCGTCGTTTACACTATTTAGCATTGAGTCACCTTTTAAAATTGATTGAAGAAAAGAATGGCGCAAAGACGTGGTTGGAAGTGTTTTAGAGCATGTTTTATTGAAGAAAATACATCTAACACCATTTGCTAGCCTTTCACAATCTTCCTCATCACGTGCTTGACTGTCACAATTTGCTGTAAAAATTACAGAATTGACAAAATAGATTTCACTATTAAGAAGTTAACAATTTAAAATTAAAAAAACTAACCTGGGGTAAACTTAATAACATCATTATGCATTTCCCCGTTGAAACCACCAATCACAAACATATTAGAATTATACAAAAATGCGTCATGTCCATAACGAGAGATTTGTGTAAATTCATTTGTGTAGATTTTAAGCCAGCGCTTACAAACTAGAAAATTTTTTTTTATTTAAAAAATAAATCAAAAATTCCAACCAGTATCAAAAGCATGAACTTGTCCAGAATAACAATCATTTTTTCGTGTAGTAGAAGACTCATTGTGGCTATTTCCTCCAACTAACAACATTACACCATCATCCATAAGTACAGCAGAATGTCGAAAAAGAGGGACACCATAATTTCCCAAATGTGTCCTATTAAATGAAAAATGGCAAAAAATAAAAGAAAAATTAATTTTAAACCAGATTTGTTTTGTTGGATTATAAAGAATCAATTCATCTGTTATTGCATATGTATAGCTACTTAAAGGAGCGTTGTAACCGCCATAAACGAGAATCATTTCTCCAATATTTGGATCAGTAAAAAGAACAGAAGAATGTCCAAAACGACCCAAAATTGCAGAATCTATTTCGCCTCGACGCCATTTCTTGGTTTCTTAATGATAATTATAGAATTAGACGTGAAAAAGAGCCTCAAACGCCAACCCGACCCAGAATGACAACCCTAATTCTAACAAAAAATTTTAATACCAACCAAACGAATAAATTTGTGGAATATACAAATACCCTTCATAAGGGTTATATCCAAATAAAACATGCATTTCTGAGCCAACTATATGAGCTGTATGACCAGCAACAGGAAGAGGAAAAGCTTGAACTGAATCATCATGAGAAGACAAATCTGTCCATTTTCCATTTTTTGGATTATATTCCCAAAATTCATTAGTAACTGTTCGTTGATTAATTACTCCACCAAATATGTACAATTTATTCTAAGAGGTAAACAATATTTTTTAAAATAATTTTATATCGTTATAATAATTTTATATTTTTACGACTTGAATAAGAAAACCCTCGAATCGCTGAGATAACTACATATCTAAATTTTCGATCCATGAAAAGTCGAAAAAGCTATGGAAAGCATACAAGGATCGTCTGCTAATTAAAGGATGAAAGTTTCCTTGGGCAATAGAGACAAGATAGGAATCAAATTTGCCAAGAAAAATTATTTCCAAACCTGATAATGTACAATAGAATGATCATATCTCTGTAAAGGCTTTTTATTTCCATTTTCATCCTTTTGAGGAATTGAATGAAAAGAGCGTTTCTTAACATTATAAACAACAAAATCAGCTAAAGAATAATCAGTCGGATTTAAAGTTAATCCTCCATAAATCCATAAATCATCTCCAATCAAAACAGATTTATGAGAAGCACGTGGAGAAAAAATTGTCGTTGAAATATTTGTTGATGTAGGCACAACAATATCCCATGTCGGATTTAATAAAAGTTCTTGACAACGATCACCATGAGTGTGCTTTGTACACTCACATTTATTTCGTTTACAGAATGCTTTGTTCTGAAAATTTTTTAAATTAAATTTTTATTAAACGCTTATTGTTAGAATATGTGTCAGGCCAATTTCTCAGACATTGGCTGTCTTCTAGAAGAAAGCCCAATTTCAGCGGTAAATTAAAATTAGACACCGAAACTATTTTCTAAAATTAAATTAAGGTGTATGGCAATGGCGTTTGAATATTTGGAACCTTCCCATCTCTAAATCTTAAGAAAGGCAAGCTCAAGAAAAATCATTGTTCACGTCCTAAAAGGCAATGATTGTCATAATTAGTATTAATTTATATTTTTAAACAATAATTTCCCAAAAATTTTTTCCACTCACTTTACAAGGCCCAATCTGTCCATCCATATTTGACAAACAACGTTGATGTTCACAAGCTTCCCCACTAAACCCTTCATTACATATGCAAATCCCATTTTCATTACAACGCCCATTCCCACTACAATTCAATAAACAATTATTATTTTCTTTTCCACTTTCATCATTCAAATAATAACTTATATTAAAACCAGGCAAGTTAAAAGCTAAATCACTAGCAAAATAAACTATTGCTTGTCCACTTTTAGCAAGTACTTCACGTCCTTGCAAATTTCCACTGAAATTTATAAAAAAAATTTTTAATAAAAATCTGTAAAGATTTAAGTTTTTTTTAAGAAATCCGCAAGTTAGAATAAAATTTGCGGACAAAGGATTTTAAAAATGATAAGATTTTTTTGAAAGAAAAAAGGGACCCTATATCAATTCAACTCATTTCCCAATAAATTTATAACAAAATAAAAAACCTAAAAACTCCAAGTAAATCACCATAAACCCCATCACCATCATAAATATAAAGCATATCCCAACAACATTCAGTAAAGAAATCATCTAATTTAAATAATAACGAAGAAGTGCTTCCATTTGGGTTTTTGTCGGAATTTTCAAATACCCATATACATCCAGCAGAAGCGCTATAACTATTTGGGCCATCACTAATTGAGCCGTTACGGTGATGTACAGAAAGTTTTTTTCTATAGAAAAAAATAATTTTATGCTTTTTAAAGATATTTAAAATTATTTTTTAATTTTTAAAAATTTTGATTCAAATTGATTAAACAATAAATTAAAAAATTTGTTGAATTACTTTATTTTTTTTAAATTAATTATTTAAATCCCTACAAAATCCTTCCATGACAATTTTCACATTGTGGACCATTCCACCCCGACGGGCAATGGCATGCACCATCAGAACAAGTTCCACCATTAAAACATGGTTTATCACATTGTTTAGAAGGTAAATAAAGTGAAGGACGTCTTAAAGAAATTTTTTTTAATTATTTAAATTTGTTAAAAAAATATTTAAAAAATACCCAACCTTGATTGAAAGCTTGTCCTGACGATTGGAAATTCAATTAAAATGCTAATAATAAAGAGTAATAAAAATAAACTTTCCATCCCTAATTTTTGTTGTAAATATACAAATTTATTTCCTAATTAGTTAAATGCTAAAAGAAGCAAAAATATTTTGTTCATTGATTTAAAATGTTGAGGTTGACAAAAGTAATAAATTAATTAGTATTTAAATTACGCATCTGAAAATAAAAAAAAATAAGAATAATAACAGCAAACTACATAAGAAAATTGTGAAATTTATTTAAAAAAGTCACTAAATTCAATGAATTGACCCATATGTGACAGCTTAAAACGACTTATTGTCGTTTTAAGCTGTGAATTTGAGAGTAGTTGACCATTTTAAAATTTAGGCAGTTACTGACATTGTTAAAGCTTTTGTATGAGTTGACATTTTGAAATTATTTTACGAAATACCCACGCAAAATGTCACTCGCAGGGAAAGTTCACCTTCTCGGTTTGGAATAAAAACTTGAAATGCTTTCATTTGTGCACCTGGTTTAAGTAATTTATAAAACTATGAGGAAATTGATTAATACTAAAAATTAACCAAAGTAATTAATTAATTTTGTATATAATTCTAACAAATTTCACCATTTTTGAATAGACAACGCATAAATTTTTCTTTTTTTCGTCGATTTCTGTGTTTGGCATTTTGTACATTTGCCATTTTGTCATTTACCATTCTTTATCATTTTTCCTTATTGTCGTTTTAAGCTCTTTTTTATTTCACAGCGGAGTTAAACTTTATTCATTTTTTCTGTCAATATTCCTTAAACGATGTAAACTAGTTACTTTATAAAAATATTTTCTCTGTTCTTGTCTGCGTTTTTCTCTTTAAAATGTGTACTTTCTCTTCCTTTTTTTGCCTTATAGAAAAATGCTGTTAAGCCTCCGGCATTTCAACATTGCCATTAATTATAGTAACGACATTCTCTGTTATTGCTACTACTAAAATTCCTTTGCGGCACTTTTTCTTTTAATAAAAATTTTTTTTCCCTTATTATAACGTTCTTAATTTTTAGTTAATTTTTAATATTTTTAAATTAATAAAAATGATGTGACAACAAATGTTTTCAAATACATCTTTACTTCACGACAATAATGTCTTTTTTAATGGGTCTTTGGCACACAGCGTTGCTGGCCTTTGTAAAAAGATTTTTTAATTAAAATTTAAAATTAAATTTAAAGGTACCTGGGCAGCACTTTTAATTACCAGTTACCAAATTTATCAGCATTTAAGATGGTATTCTTGTCCCAGTGAACAGAGATGGATTATTCGAATGTTTTTTTTCAATTTATTATTTTTTAAAAAATTTATTTTAGTCTTTTTATTGTCCCAATTTATGCATTTGACTCTTGGCTGTCTCTTTTATTTTTCTCAAATGATGTTTATATCTACTTTAATTCTATTCGTGATTGTTATGAAGGTTTTCTTTTGAATTTTTTAAAATTTTTAATTATTAAATTTGGTAATTTTGAAGTTCATACCCTCCTTTTTTTTCTTTCTCAAGTTATAAAAATGCTCATGTCAGTCTTCAGAAGAATGTAAATCACACCGAGACCATTTTTAATACTTTGGGGGAAAAAGAGAGGGGAGTACGAACATCAAAATAAATTAACCTTAAATTTTAAATTAATTCGAGTCATTTTTTTCTTTGAAATATTTCTTTCCATCTTTTTTGTAAATAAAATAGAGATCTAATTGTGGAAATCTAAGATTTCTCTTTTCTATTCCCTTTTTAATCGCCAAAAGTAAATGTCTTATTAAATTTACTAATTTTTCATATATTTTCAGCTTTTGTCATCTACAGTTTCCTCAGTCTCTGTTACGAATATTTAGGCGGCGAAAGTAATATAATGAACGAAATACGCGGCAAACCAATTAAACCAACAAATATTTGGACTTTTACTTGTTGTTTGGCTGGAAAACAATATACAATTGAATTTTTACGTTTTTGTAAAAAGGCTACTTTACAATTTTGTTTAATTAAACCAATTATGGTGGTGCTTACTTTAATGTTGATGATGGTTAGAAAATATGAGGATGGGAATTGGAGGTTTTTTTTTAATTTTTTTAGGTCTAAAAAATAATCATTTAATTGATTATGTGCTCATTAATAAGTATTTATTTCCAAAATAATTAAAAATTTTTAGTATTGATCAAGGCTATATTTACATTACAAGTGTTTATAATATTTCTGTTTCTCTGGCACTTTATGGTTTATTTCTTTTCTACACTGCCACAAAAGATTTATTACATCCATATAATCCTGTTTTAAAATTTTTGACTGTAAAGTCTGTCATCTTCCTTTCATTTTGGCAAGGTTTGTATATTAATTTAAAATTATATAGTAGGGTGTGAGGAGATTGAAATTTTTTGTTTCCTTTATTTCTAAACTAAAATTTTGCTATAAGTTCTAGGGCAGAAATTGAATAATTCTCAAATTGCTCTAAATGTTATCCGCAAATCTGAAATTTTCGAAAAAATTTTTTATTCGAATTTAAACTCCTTTTTCTTTCGTTTTTAGGGTTCCTCCTCGCCGTACTTGGCGCTACTTCAGCCATTGATCCAATTTATGATTCAGAAGGAAATGAAGTAATTAGTAGAGGAACAGTTGCAGCTGGATATCAAAACTTTTTTATTTGTGTTGAGGTTTTTGAATTTAATTTTTTTGTAGAAAATCTTTTAAAGATGTTTTTTGCTTCAATTGCTTTACGGTTTGCTTTTGACGCATCAGCTTATATGGATGCACACACAAGTTATTTTTAAATTAAAAAAATTATTAATTTTTTAATTTTTAAAGTAAATTCTGGTGAAGAACCACGAGCCATGACTCTTCAAAGTATTTCTAGTTCGTTGAAGGAAACAATGAATCCACGTGACATAATGCAAGATGGTATAGGAATTATTTAACAATTGTGATAATTAAAAATATTTTATTTTCAATTTTTAGCCATACACAACTTCCACCCTCAATATCAACAATACACACAGGTACATAATTTTATTTTTTAAATTATCTAATCCTTTGTAATTTTAGCATTCGAACCCTTCACGTTCGGTGAGTTAATGATTTTTAAAAATTCTATTAGAAAATTTGCTTGAGAATATTTTTTGCTTTTTCTTTTAATTTTTCTATTAGCATAAATATTTTGTTTTTTAAATAAATTTTGTGGTTTGTCTTTTTAAAGGAACCATCAAAACAACAAAATAATTCAAATTCTCAAAATGCTTCTGGAATATTGCCACCGCTTACAGATTTATTATCTAGACAATCAACAACACAGAAAAGGAATAATAATCAAATAAATTCTCATCCCAATTCCCAGCCAAGCAGCCAATCACTCATAAATTTTTAAATATTGACTTTTTGCCTCAATTACATATAAATAAAATTTTTGTTTAAATAAATGTGCTGTAATTTTTGTGTTTATTTTTATTTGTGATTTGACTTTTTTGGCTTTAAAAAATGAGAAATTTACATTCAATATTTTTTATTCCAATAATCTTATTTTTAAAGTCAGGCATAGCAGATGGAGGACCGGATGAATTACGTTCAGCCGCTCAGGATGCAGGAGGAAAGAAAAATTATAGTAGTATTGAATCTACAAATCAGTAAATATTGTGATCCTTAAAGTTTATATATCGGCTAATTAATTTTCCTTCCTCTCCCATCCAAAACAAAATGGAAAGTTTCTGACAAACGCGCCCATATGAATATTAAATGTCTGAATATTAATCGTTCTCTTAATATTAAATTTAATTGGGGTATTTAATTTGAAAGTAGCGTTGTTGTTGTTGTGGTTGATGTGCTGTTGCCACTTGCATATTAGCTAGAAAAATAAATTTAAAAAAGAATTAGAAATTTAATTACTTTGTTGAGCATGTTGTTGCGGCTGAACTGAAGAACTTCGTGAAAGTGTATGAGTTGGTGGGGGTTGATGTGGAAGTGGTGGCTGTGAATGTGGAATTGGAGGCTGCTAAAAATGTTAAAGAAATAGAAACAGTGTGGGAGGCTCGGTTACTTGGGGAACCCTTTTATGGACTGAAATATGGCAATACTTTGTAAATAATGTAGGGTAGACCAGTAACCAAAGGGAGGCCCCAATCGTAAATTCTTCCAGGCTACGGTCCTTATGAAGGGAATCTAAACTTTCGTATTTACGTTTAAGGACTCCATATACCATGAGTTGTATCCTTAAATCAAAATTATTGCGAATCAAAATAAACTCACATGTTGAAGTTGAGCATACTGAAATTGCTGTAAAGCTGCAGCAGGAATAGGAACAAATGTTGCCACTTGATTCGTCATAAAATTATTTCCAGCAGGAGCACCCCAATTCAAAACATAACCGGAAAGATTAGTTGCATCAGTACCCGTTGAAGCATAAAATCCAGCTGCTTGTTGCTGCTGTTGAAATAAGTGTTGTTGATGAACAGTTGCTGGTATAGACACTAAAAATACTCAAAAATAATTTTATATATTATTAGTAGGGATCGGATTTTTAGGTCGTAAAAACCTTAAAATAGGTTCCTAAATAGGTTGTATAAAATGCTAAAATAGGTGACAAAAATAGGCAAATAGGTCGTAAAAATAGAGAAATAGGTTGCAAAAAAAGGTCAACATATTGGCCACGAAAGGCAAAAATGCCGAATAATTTCTATTTTAATTCACAAATTTCAGCGACAAAGCAAAAATGTTGAAAAATTCTAGTTTTACAAAAATATTGAATTTTTAGAAAAATATTTTCACAAAAATTGAAGAAAATTTTTTGGACTTATAAGAAAAATTGACAAAATTTTTGAAAAATTTTAAATTTTTTTCAAAAATTAGAAATAATTTTTGAAAAAAATGGAATTTTCATGAAAAAAGCCCAAAATAGGTGACAAAAAAGTGAAAAAATCATAAAAAATTTAAAAAAATTCCAATTTTGAAAAATTTTTGAATTTTGAGAAAATATTTTTCAAAAAAATTGAAAAAAAAATTTTTGGGCTGATAAAAAAATTGATCAAATAATTGAAAATTTTAAATCTTTTTTCAAAAAATTTAGAAAATTTTTGTTAAAAAATCGAAATTTTATGAAAAATGCCCAAAATATGTGACAAAAAGTGAAAAAATCACAAAAATATCCAAAATAGGTTACAACCTATTTTAGGTTGCAAAACGCCAAAATAGGTTCAAATAGGTCATAATAACTCCCCGTAAACAAAAGATTTTCAAGAAATAACAACGGATTTGAGCTCAATTCATCAGGACTATTTCGCAGAAAAAATAGGTTATAACCTAAAAATCCGATCCCTAATTATTAGATTTAGATAACCTATTCAAAACTTGATTTAATAAATTCGTGGAAAGTTTGAAAAACAGACTCGTTAGATAAGGAAACCTAAAAATTGAATGTTACCTTGTTGCACATGTTGCTGTTGTGCTTGAACAGAAGGGCTTCGCGAAAGCGTATGATTTGGTGGCATTGTGTGGTGGGTAGGAGGTGGCTGTGTTTGTGCTATTGGCGGTTGCTAAAAATTTCAGATATTAAAAAAATGTAAAAAATAAAAAAAAACGTGTGGAAGTTGAGCATATTGAAATTGCTGTAAAGACGCAGCCGGAACAGGAGCAAAAGTTGTTACTTGGTTTGCCATAAAATTATTTCCAGCAGTAGCACCCCAATTCAAAACATAACCGGAAAGATTGGCTGAATCAGTACCCGTTGCATAAAATCCAGCTGCTTGTTGCTGCTGTTGAAATAAGTGTTGCTGTTGATGGACAGTTGCTGGTATAGCCACTAAAAATATTCGAAAATTTTATGTGTTTTGTAAAATCTAAACTAATTTTATAGTTAGTTATTTTAGAATTAAAAAGCCAAAAGATGATTTTAATCAATTTGAGATTTATTCAGGACTATACTATCTGGAAGGGCGATTTCAGGATGGGTTAGAAGCCCTCCTGGCTCTTGCTATCTGGAATTGTGTTAACTTCCTTCTTTTTTGAGTTTATATTTTATGTTACCCTGTTGCACATGTTGCTGTTGCGGCTGAACCGAAGGACTTTGCGAAAGATTATGATTTGTCAACATTGGCTGATGGGTAAGAGGAACCTGTGCTTGTGCTATTGGCGGTTGCTAAAAAAAGGAATTTAAATTTTTAAAAAGTCTAAAATGAAAAAAACGTGTTGAAGTTGAGCATATTGAAATTGTTGTAAAGACGCAGCCGGAACAGGAACAAAGGTTGCTACTTGATTTGTCATAAAATTATTTCCAAAATTAGTAGCTATAGTTGCCAAATTATTTGTTGAAGTTGTAGTGCCAATAGTATTATTATTATAAACAACTAAACTATTATTAGAAATCATTGGTGTTGGAGCAGAAGAAACATTATTATTATTGTTATTATTTGTATTAATAATTGTAGTGGATTCAGCAACTTTTGTTGCTGGTTTTGAAGAAGGAACAAATGAAGGGGCATTTAGGTCCAATTTAAATTTTCTAGAAAAAATAATTTAATTTCCTATCAAAATTTAAACCCCCTACCTTTCTCCTTTATCCCCTTGTTCACTGCTTTGAACAGATACTGCCCTATCAACACTAGCTCTTCCACCACCACTATTTTTGCGACTTTGTATAGGTGTCGGAGCTTTTACATTTTGTGGAGGTAGAGGTTCTGGTGGAGGGGAAACGTCTATAGCATCCACCTTCTTTTCCTTCTCAAATTTTTTATTTCCACCTTTTCTAATGTCATTTAATTCTGATGTCATTACTTTTTGAGAATGGATTTTCTTTTCGGAAGTAAAAGGTTTCTTCTCCTAAAATGAATAAAATTTATTATTTAGAAGACCTTTAAACTAAAATTTCGACAAAGAAAAGTTATGTATCGATATGTATCCCCTGTATGCGAAGGGGTTCTCAAAAAAATTTTTTATATGGTCACATTTTTATTTTGAATAATTTTTTCCCCAAAATTTATTCTTCTCAAAATATCATTCCTTACATATTTTCCATCATCCTTTTTATACTCAATCATTTTAGTCGCTGAAAGTGAAACTTTATCCATTACTTGACGTTGTTTACGTTCATCATTAAATTTTCCACCTCCTCGTTGCGATTTTTCATTTGCATCAAATTTAGTAGCAGCGTCCAAATCACGCTCTTCATCATCATTTTCTAGCTGGGCATTATGTCGACTTGCTGGATTCATTGAAATTTGTTGTGCAAGTGCTTGAGCTTTCTCTAATACTTCTTTACTATGTTCGCCGATTCCAACGCTAGAAAACAAAAAAGAAAAATTAAAAAATATAAATGTGATCTGTCAGATTTAGTCTTTAGAGATGAGTCATCATGAAAGCAGAGAAATTTAAATTAGGAAAAATATCTATTGTTCAATAAATAAACAAAAATGACTGTATCAGAGAGTATACACTCTACCCCTTACATTTGTGACTTTTTGAGTTTTAAGAATATTAATTCACTAAATTTATGATAATCGGTCATTCATGTATTTAAAGCAACTTTACATTTAAATACGGAAAAATTATTTTTTGGAAGATAGGAAATGTTGATCATTGGAAATAAGGATCTCAGAAAACCCTAAGTTTCATCAGTTAAAGTATTAAGAGAGTAGACTACAAAGACTATTTTCTGTTTCAGGTGAATTTCTTGAGGCATCTGCCCTAAATAATAACAAAGCAACAATATAAATGTTTAGAAGGAAAAAGATTTTTAAAAGCAAAAAATGGGAAAATGACAAATATTTAATCAATTAATCCATAAAACGATTTGCCAAGTATGTATTCTCCCATATTTAAATAAACATAGATCAAAATATTGTTACACGTATGATGAAAAAACAAAACATATCGTTTACAAGATATAAATTTGCAAGAGAAAAGAAAAAATAGAGAAAGAGAAAAACGCGTTCTATGAACCGTGAAAAATATTTTATCATTTATTTATTTATACTTCCCGCATTTTGCAGAAAGTGACTGTATAGTTTGTAAAAGAATAGTTTTAAAGAGAACATTGGCCAATAGATTAGAGAAAATAAGTGAAAATGGGAGAGAATCGACATTTCCTTTTTTGAGTGTTTTAAAGTTTAAAAATGAAAGTGAGTTTAAACAATAAGGATTTATTATATATTCAAAAGTTCGTAAAAACTGAGGAATATGAATTTTAAAATTCAATAAAATTCTTCTCGATTTTTTAAAAATTTTTCCCAAAAAATCTAAAATTTTTCGAAATTTCCTCAATCTAAATTACTATAATTCATCGTTTATATTCAATTGTTTATAAAAATAAAATGGACTTGTGAGATTCTCTACTTATTGTTAAGACGGTTAAGAAATTCGGTTCTTTTAATTTGTAAATATCAAAAATCAAAAAATTATTCTAACAAAAGAAAACTTACTTTGAGAACTCCGATTCATCAAAAACAGTTCCATTTCCAACACACTTGTCTTTATTTGCTTGGAACATATTTGTAACAGACCACCCACCCAGACTATCAAGTTCATCTACAACACAATTTATGGATTCAATAGCCCCATATTCACCACAACCGTCATCTTCCCATTCTTGGAGATCTAATTCTGTATCCGACATATCTAAATGTTCATTTCCACCATTATTAAGATTTTTAGTTGCGGCAATTTTAGAGTCTGTTCGAAACGCTGAAATTGAAATGTTTATATATTAATGTAAGTGCTCACTTTTTCCCCTTTTCTCAAATTTCTAGTTTTATCCAGGATAAATATTAAAAGGATTAAGTACCTAAATGCTAGCATTGAGAAAAACAATTTAAATCATTAACTATGAATTAACAAAAATATTTTACGATTTATTATTAGTGGTAGAACAAATTTGAGTAAATTCAAGTTCGTTCCCTCCTCTTTTTCCTTCCTTAATTTGTACATCAAACTTTCTTCCTCAATTCCACTCTATTTCCCTGTGGATATTCAAATGAATAATGAAAGGATTGATTTTAAATATAAATGACTGGAAATTGAGTGGAATTGAGGAAGAAAGTCCGGCCGTTGTGTACAAATTAAGAAGGAAAAAGATGGGGGCGAACTTGAATTTTACCCAAATTTGATTAGATATTCCTTCCAAATTTTAACCCAATATAATTCAGTTTGTAGCAAAAAGGAAACCATTAATTCATTGAAAACCCCAAAAACAAAGAACAAAAAAAAACAAACTCCGTGCATTCCCAGGTTCAGAATCACCAGATATACGTGTAGCTACTACTTTCATTGTTTCATTTTTTCCAAGACGAGTTAGAGAAAACTTGCTTTCCGACACAAATATCACCTTATAAACGGAAACCAGTTCAACCTCGAGCTGAATCAAAAATAAAATAATTTTAAAAAAGATAAAACAAACTTGATCAACTGCTGAAAACCCTCTAAGTAATCCTTTAAAAATGTCGCCAGATTCATCTTCAACAAAAACCTGAGTTCCCTAAATTTATAAAATATAGAGTTATAATGGCAGTTAATGAATGGCAGTTACTACAAATTAAAACATAACATAAAACAATCTTAAATTTAAATTAATATATTTCCTTACCACCATCTTGTCGGCATGATCCTTCAGTGACATTGGCTACGGGGTCGAGAAATATAAAATTACTGTTGGGATTTATAAAGTCTAAAAAAGATTAATAAAACAAATCATTTAGCAAAAAATAAATTCTAAAAATAAAAAATATAAACACATTAGTGCCGGCACTAACAAGATCCCGCGCGGGATTGATTTGCGGGATCTCGCCCCAAAAAATCATTTTAGAAAAATCTAACGTTCGAGATCTCGAAAACATGATTTGGCGGTCACTAAATAAAATAAATAAACAAAATTAAAAACAATGGAGCTTAAGTGATGAATTGTCCGGGACACACCCAGAACGGCGCGGGCCAAAACGTCGCGACCTAACGGCTGCGCCGTTTTGGCCAAACGCCGTTTTGCCCTTGCGCTGTTTCGGCCTGCGACGTTTAGGTCGCAACGTTTTGGCCCGCGCCGTTTTGGGTTGTACCGAATTGTCCGTATTTGTGAATATTGAAAAATAGAGTGGTTAAGGGAGGAGAGACATTAGAGATTCAACCGTTTGACTTTATTTACAGCAGTTTGAGTGCCAATTTGCGTATTGTGGGATTTGTCATAATTTTTACTATTTTTGCAGCATTCTTTATTTTTCTTATTTTTTATTCATCGTTTTTGTTTTAATATTTTTTATTTTCTTTAGTTAATTTTATTCTTTTGTTAAAAGTTAAAAATAATAAATGGCTGCGCCCACGACTTTTCAAATTTCTGGGCTTTTGGAAAAGATGACTAATATTGACAAAGTTTAAATCTAATTAAGCTTCAATACTTTTAATTTTTAAAGGATTTTCGTTATATGGCTGTAAACGATTTAATGGCAGAATTGAGTAAATCATCGATTGCTTTAGATGAAGATATGGAGAAAAGAGTAAATTGTTTATTTTATTTTTTTTAATCTTTTTTATTTTGAGATTGTTAGTTCTCTTCTTACACTGATTCAAGACAAGAATGCTGAAGTGCAAAACTTAACTTGTCGTTGTTTAGGTTTGATTCTTTTACAATTATAGAGCAATTTATATACCATTTTATTGTTTCTTTTCTCATTCCCTACCACAATAAATCAGTAAAGGAAAGCTTCTGGAAAAAATGGGAGGAGACTGCTCTTCCGTAAATTTTATTTTCTTTTTTAGGCCCGTTGGTTCATAAACTTAAATTGCCACAACTCGAAATGATGATCGATGCTTTATGTGTTAATCTAAGCTCTTCTAATGAATCACTTCGTGATGTTAGTTCAATTGCTCTCAAAGTTTGTATTAAGCATTATCTTCGATTTCTAAATTTTTAAAAGATTGTGCTCAATGAATTGCCTACTACTGGTATTCATCAAACTGTTTATAATTGTGTAAAACGCGTTGTTCCTAAATTGTTGGAAGCTCTTAGTTTGGGAAATTAATTTTTAAAAATTTTTTTTTTGTTTTTTAAGAGACTGACTCATCGGCCGTAAAATTGGAAGTTTTAGATGTTCTTGGCTCTTTACTTATGAGATATGGGCGTACGGTCGATCTATATTTTGATCAGGTTTTTAGTCATTTTTTTCCTTCTGAAAATATTTTTTAGGTCGAAACAATTATTTTTGCTCAACTTGAAAAAGAACGCCCATCACTTAGGAAGCGCGCTTTGAATGCTTTAGGTTATCTTACGGATGTGGTGCCTGATGAGCAATTTGGGAAAATTATGCAGGTTTGTCTTGAATTAGTTGTTTCAAGAACTTTCCATAAAATCTTCAATTTTAAGAGAATTTTGACGGTTTTTTCAAAATCTAATGTGGACTTGGGAACTTTAAAAACTTTTGTGCTTGCTTCAATTACTACTTGCCGTGTTTCTTCTGTTCGAATTACACCGTTTATTCCTAAAGTGAATAATTTAATTTTTTTTTTAAATTTGAATAATTTGTAGATTATGCCTTTGCTGATACAAAAATGCCGAACCGTTGATGATGATGAGTTGCGTGAAAATTGTTTGCAGGTTTGTTAGATTTTATAATAATTTGGAAGGTTATATGCACAATTCTAACCGATAAGGAATAGTTTTTCAACAAAAACCTCTTCAAAATTTATATTTCCTTTTCATAATTTTTAGGCATTTGAATCCTTCATATTTCGATGTACAAATGATATGGAGGACTATGTTGGAGAAATTAGTTCTATTTGCACTGAATTTATTTCATACGATCCTAACTATAATTATGGGAATGGTGATGAGTGCGAGATGGAAATGGATGAAGAAACTAATGGTGGAGATGAGGAAGAGGATGTTGAGGAAGAAAACGATAATTATTCGGATGATGATGGTTAATTTATTATTAATATTTTATTTAGTTTTCTTTAATATTTTTAGATGTTAGTTGGAAAGTTCGAAGAGCTTCTGCAAAATGCATTGAGGCTTTGGTATCTTAAATATTTTAATTGATTTATTTTCTCTTTTTTTTAAAGATAACTTATCGACATGATGCTTTGGAGGAAAATTATGACAAATTTGGTTCTCTGTTAATTAATCGTTTTAAAGAACGAGAAGATAATGTTAAATATGATTTGCTTTTTGCATATTCTGCACTCTTAAAGCTTACAAAGCAGTTGTGTCCAGAATTGGCTGCATTCAATTCTCAAGTAAAATTTAGATTTTTTAAAACTTTTGATTTACATTTCAATTTTAATGTTATTTCTCAAGAATTTACATGGCACTGCTGACTTCAAACCTGAGTCATTCTCAGCTTCTAATTTTGAACGTATTCTTAATGAAGAAATGGACAAATCAAATCAGCAAGTTTTCATTAAGCTTAAACGTCAAGTGCCTTCGCTAATGAGAGCTTTGCAGCGTGAAATTAAAACAAAAAATATTACAACAAGATTAAATTGCTATAATTTAATGTCGCATTTGATTAGGTTTGTAAACTGTTTTGCTTAATTTTTTTATTGTTTTTAGAGCATATCCAGGTATATTAAAAGAATATTTGGAGATAATTGCTACAAACATTAAATCTACATTATCTGAAAATTCATCAACTGACGGGAATATTAAAATTGAGGCCTTACGTTTTATTTCTTTAATATTAACTACACATGCTTATGAAGTATTTTGTTAAAATTTTAATAATTTATTTTTAATTTTAAAGGATTTAAATAATTTTGTTGATACAATTGTTCCTTTACTTGTTAAATCTATTGAGGACGTATTTTATAAAACTTCTGCTGAAGCATTATTAACTACTCAATTAATTCTTTATGTTTTAAATTGTCAAAAAGAGAAGTTAAATAAAAACAATGTACAACAGCATGTTCTCTCATTACATCAAGCTATTGTTATAAAATTAAGAGTTAATGATATTGACCAGGTTTTTAAATATTCTTTATTTTAATCTTTTATTTTTCTCAAATTTTCAGGAAGTAAAAGAAAAGACTATTTCCACAACAGGCCTGCTTCTGTCGCTTTTTACTTATGACCTCACCCCGGAAATTGTAAAATTTTATTTAATTTAAAGAATAAGAGTTATTGTTAGAATCAAGCTTGCCTTTCCGCTTTGTTTGAGCGACTTCGAAATGAAATGACTCGATTAGTTACTGTTCGTTCTATCAACACAATTGTAGACAGCAATGCAAAGATTGAACTACAACCTTTTCTTCCCGACTTGCTTACTCTTTGTTCCGAATTTTTGCGTAAAAACCAGCGTTCTTTACGGGTATTTTTACTTTTTTTGCTAGAAATTTTATAATAATTTGAAATTAAATTCTATCTATATACATATTTTTCCTTTAATTTAGTTGAGCACACTTATTTTATTGGAATCTCTTGTTAAGCGTCGGTTCAATCAAAATGGTTTGCAAGGGCCTGGTTTAATTAAAGTAGTCAAGGAAATACCTGCTTTAATTAGTGAAATTGATATCCAATTGAGTCAAATTGCTGTTACATTTATTACAAGTTTGCAGTTTATAAAAGACTTTTAATAAAATTTTTTGTAGATATTGTCAATTCTTATCCGGATCAGATTCTAAGTGATTCGCTTAATAATCTCTTCAAGTAAATAATTCTTATTTGTTGGAAAAAGTTTTTTTTAATTTTCTCTAGATCTATCATTTCGTTGGTTCAAAGTTCCTTGCTTCAAGGTTCTACATTAATTGCCTCTTTGGGATTAATTGCTGCGTTAATTCGCTCTCCACTGCCAAATAAACCATCCTTTGATGTTAATTTTTCAGATAATTAAATAAAAAAATTATCTTTTAAGGAAATTATTTCAAAACTTACCGAACCAGTTCATTCTGCCTCTGCTCAATTATTACATCGACAGGCTTATAGTTCAATTGCAAAGGCGGTCGCTACTGTGACGCAAGCAACTTCTGATAATAAAAAAGCAGCTAAACTAGTTACTACACTCAGAAATTATTTGAAGAATCAAAGCAGCGATTCTGTTCGCCTTTATGCAATACTTGCTTTGGGAGAATTGGGGCATTCTTGTAGTGAAACAATTGATGCTGCAAAGAATGAAATCCGGTTAATTTTTGGATTTTTTTCTAAACATTTGATCGTTAAAAATTTCCCAAGAAGAATTTTATAAGTTTATTCTTTCATTCTTTTTTTCAGCACTGAACAATTAATTATCGAATCATTTGGTTCTCCACTTGAAGAGATTAAATCAGCTGCTAGTTATGCTCTTGGAAATTTGGCAACTGGAAATTTAACAAAATTTCTCCCATTTTTACTTATGGAAATTTCTAAAGAAGAGAGACGTCAATATTTATTTTTGCATGCATTAAAAGAAGTTATTGATGAACAAACAGGTGCAACTTGTTCTTTGGAGAAAGCTGATGTTGTTTTTACAAATGGGGTTGCTGAAATTTGGGAATTATTAATTAAATATTGTGGATCTAATGAAGAAAGTATTAGAAATGTTGTGGCAGAATGTATTGGTCGTTTGTGCACTGTCAATCCTGGACATTTTGTGGGCGAATTAGTTGTGAGTTTTCTTTGTTGTGCGAAACTTTAATTTCCAAGAATTCTCTGAGAAAAAAATTCTTTTTCTTCCAGCAACAAGTCAATAGCTCTTCAGCCAACGTCCGTGCTACTGTTGTCACCGCTTTACGCTTCTTAATTGCAGAACAGCCTCGTACTTCTGTAGATGAACATTTACGTCCAGTCCTTGGAAGGTTCTTTGCTGCTATCCGTGACAATGATTTAAATGTTCGTCGTGTTGCAATTGTTACTTTAAATTCTGCTGTTCATAACAAGCCTAAATTAATCAAAGAATATTTGCCTTCATTATTACAAGCACTTTATGAGGAGACTAAAGTAAAGCAAGAATTGGTTCGTGAAGTTGAAATGGGTCCCTTTAAACATGTTGTAGATGATGGATTAGATTTGAGAAAAGCTGCTTTTGAATGGTTTGAATTTTAATTTAAAAAATATTTTGGGGCTGGCTGGATAATATTTCAATTTTCATGGGATGGCCTATTATAAAATTTTTAGAAATTACAAACTAAGGAAAGATCAAAAATTATTTTTAAAAAGTATTTTAATTAAGCATGTACACTCTTGCGGATCAATGTTTGGATCGTGTAAATTTGGCTGAATATTTATCTTTTGTGGAAAACGGACTTAAAGTAATTTCAACATAAAATTTTTCAATAAATTTATTTTGTAGGATTCTCACGATATTCGACTTCTTGCCTATTTAATGCTTACTCGGCTTGTTAATAAATGCCCAATACAAATATCTCAGCGTTTGGATGGATTTTGTGAACATATTAAGGTAAAAAATTAAAGAAAAATAAATTAAAAAATTATTCTTTCAAGCCTCAACTTTTGTCACGTCCAAAACAAAATGCTGTTAAACAAGAAAGTGATAAACACGAGGAATTGAAACGTTCTGCAGTTCGAACAGTTTTGGCATTGAAGCGTGTGCCAAATAGTGATCGTTCTCAGAAATTAACAGATTTATGGGATATAATTAATACAAATAATGAATTGACTGCTATGAAGGAAATGCAGGTAGAAAATTTAAAAAGATTGAAAAGTAACATTTCCAAAAATTAATCAGGCTCGTGAGCAGACTGCTTGGACTGCGGTAAATGGCTTTGGACATTTATCGCCTCATAATGTTAACGAAGCAATGGAAATTGAATAAAAAATAAATATACAATTCTCCCAAAATTTTCGGGTTTTGAATATTTTATTTTTCAATGACACAAATAAATTGCATTGTATACATGGTCTTTAACGATTTAAAAATTTTTGTTTTGATTTAAAAAAAGCCATAAACCATGTATTTGTACAAGAGCACATCCTTTTTTGTTTTTTAATTAAAAAAATAAAAATATTTTTCCATTTAATATATTCACTGGGAAGAAAAGGAGATCAAAAAATTTTTGTGCATTTTTAAACTAAAAATATTTTTTCTTGAATCATTTTTTGTTATTTCGAATATTAAATCCATTGAATTGACGACTGTAGAATGGAGTGTCACTTTTCATTACTTGATCATCGTTTATGGCAAGGATTGCCTTAAATATTAAAATATTGTTAGATTAAAATTTTTTGTCTCCACCAACTATTTCAGTAATAGTCCCTTTTTTAATCTTTATCCTTTATTTTTATCCATAGGAAAGCTATAATTATCTCAGTAACCTCCATTTTTAAATTCTGTTTTCTTCTGAAAAATGCAAGATATTTATGTAAGCCTAACATAATTTAAAATATTTAAATTTTATTGAGAATTAATCGAAATTATCCAAGCCCTACTGAAATAGATTGTCTGGAAACTTAATTATTTTTGACCTTGTTTAATGGTGTATACCTGGGTGGGACCCAATAATTTGTTGAATCAAATGCAGAATCGAGGCTGCTAAAAATTAATAAAAATCAGAAAAAGTTTCAACAAATTTAAAAAAAACCCAAAAAAGCTTCGTCCACCAGCACGTTTATCAGCGGAAAATTGTCGACCACCACCCCTTTTAGCCCATCCACCTGCACCCACTCCACTAAAGCCTTGATCAGCGAAGGGTCGGATAAAGTAACGGCCACCACCTGAATTTTGGGAATTTGTTTATTTTTTGCAAAAAAAAATATTTTAATTTTTATTAATTTTATGTATGTGCTAATTTCTTTTAAATTTTGAATTAAATTTAAGACTGAAATCCTGTCAATCAAATTGACAACAGAATTTTACTAGACGTCATTTAAATTTTTTAAATTAAAATTTGTTAAATAAGGAAGCAAATATTTTACAAAAAATATTTTTATTTATTTTCTTATCAAAATTTAGAAAAAATCCACCTCTCTTCCAAGTACCTTCACCGCCACCAAAGAATCCATAGAAAGGTCTCGCCCCACCTCTTTTCTCCTCGTAGAAGGGCCTCGCTCCTCCACGTTTCTCTTCTAATTTAGCAAAGGCTCTAGCCCCACCTGTATTTTTTAATTATTATTTTTTATTAAAATCACCACCTCTTTTTTCTCCAACTAAAAATGTTCGTGCACCCCCTCTTTTCAATTCATAACTTGCATCATCAAAATCAGGGCGTTGGAAGGCGCGTGCACCCGCTCGTTTATTACTGCTTTCGTAAAATTGAGAAGCTGGTAATAATTCATCAATTGCTTCATTTTCAATAGCTAAACAACTTGGGGCTGAAATAAATTGAGAGAAAATTTGGAAAATTATTAAATAAAAAATTGTTAGATTTTTGGTTGTGAATATTTTTTTAAATTTAATAATTATTATTAGAGAGAGAGAGAGAGACTATGATGGGAATATTCAGACAGAAAAAATCTGGTTTAGCACTAAGGTTGCCTGAACAGAAGGATCGAGGATTTTTTGGTTCCGATTCCTTGATTCAGTTCTGGATATCCCAAAAATTTCCTAAAACCGACAACCTCACTAAAACCCAAAAATTGACAGTAATGCTTTGATATGTTAAAATTGACATAAATAAAATAATTAAAAAGTAAAAAAAGAAAGAGAAGAAAAGCTTTAATTAGTAATTTAAAAATAAAAAATTACAATAGTGAATAATAATAAACTTTAATTATTAAAGAAAAAAATTTTTTTTTATTAAAATTTTCCAATTTATTTTTTTTCCTATTTTAATCTCAATTTATTTTTTCTCATTTTTAAAATTAAATTTATTTACTATTTATTTTTTTCTTTTTACATACTAAAATTAAAAAAATATTTTATTTATTTATTAGAACAGAAAAAACTCTTTTTTTAGTCAACCCCCCTCCTCCCCAAGGGAGTATTTTTGTACTTTTTGCTTAAGTAAAAATATATAGGGGCATTTTTGAAATGTTTTTTGCCTAATTAAATTGAATATTTAAATATATATACTAAAAATATTTTTTTTTGTTTTATTTTTTATGTTTTTGTCCAATTTGGAAGATTAAATGTAATAAAAGAAGAAACGTCATAAAAATTTGAAAAAAAAGAAAAATATTTTTTTAATTTAAAAATCTAAATTGGAAGCCTCAAAATATATTTTAGAGGTCGAAAATTTTTTTATCTTATGGAGAGCTGTATTGTAAGGATGATTCACCTAGCAGATTTAATTCTTCGCTTAGGTGGGGATTAACCAATAACTAAAAGGAGGTCGCGCAGGATTTTTCTAAACTCTTTCTGTATCTTAAATAGGGAATAGAGATTTATGTAGGTCCCTCACCCAATGGACAAACAGATTTAAAAAATAAATTGAAATTAGTATTGGGAAAAATTACAAAAAAATTTCAGATTAATAAAGTTCTTATTCTTTTTTTTTATTTAAATTTTTCTCTCTCTTTCTCTCAATAATTTTAACTATTTTTGGCTAAAATATTTTTTATTAAATTAAATTCATTATTTATTTATTATTTTTTAAAAGGGATGGATGGTTTTTGATTAAAAAAACTAAAAAAGAATTTTCGAACATTCTCCCTCTTGGCATTAAAATAAAATTAACATAAAAATAAATATAGGAAAGATTTATTTAAAAAGCTAAATTTAGCTGAGTTTCTAATTTAATTATTTATATATTCTTTGTTTTTTTAAAATAATAAATTATAATGCAAATTAAACAAAAAAGAATAAATGACTTTAATTAATTTAAAAATAATTTTGAAAAAAATAAAAAATAAATTTGAGAGTTAAAAATATTCAAACAAAATGGAAGTTATTCAAAAGAATTATCAATTAAAAATTCAATTAAAAACATTAATTCTGTTTTCGGTTAAAGAATTTTTATTATTTTTATTTGTTCCTCACTAGGGCTAATATCTGCATTTAAAAAAAGTTTGGATATCCGGAACTTTCCGGTTCGGATATTCGAAGATATTCGCCCACCCTATTCCTCACTACGTAGAAAAGGAATTTAAAAACCTTTTTTTAGATTTTTAAAATAACTTTAAAAATCTAAATTTATTTATTTTTACATCATCAAAAATATTTTTTAAATAATTCTTTCCCCCGAATTTCCTTTTTGATTTTATTTAAATAAATTCAATAAAAAATATTTTTATTTTTTAAATGTCTATACATTTATTGCGTAAAATGTTTCTTCTTTTTTTATTAAATATATAAAAATCAGTTCCTTCAAAAAAAAGATTTCCTTACAAAATAAATTTGGAAATTTCCAAAAATGGATATATTTATATGTTTATTTAAAGAAAATATTTATTTTAAGATAAAAATTGACAATTTGATTTTAGTAGAGAAATGACATAAAAAATAATTAAAAAGAAAATTAGAGAGAGGAAATAAAAATATATTAATGACCCTACACAATCTTTAATTATTTTAATAATTAAATCCCTTACCTTGTTCAAAAGTAGTTCCAGCAATTAAAAGCAATAAAAGAGAAACTCGACGTAATTCCAATTGGCAAGTAGCTGCTAATTTATTACTTAATTGTTTGACTACATTTTGTTGTCCTTTTGAAGAAATTGAAGAAGTAAAGGAAGAAAGAGAAGAAGAGGAGGAGGAAGAAGAAGAAGAGTTTCTTTTCTTCATTTCTTTAAAATTTAAATATTATTTTCCTAAAAAAATAATTTCATTTAAAATAATTTCTCTCACAAAATAATTTATAAAAGTGAGAGCTTAAAAGTGGGTTTTCAAATAAATTTATCACCTCTAAAAATTTATAAATTTCAACTGAAAATTAAAGTAGAAAATTGGAAAAACCCTTTCGATTTATACTAAAATAATTAAAATAAATTTCAAAAAACTACGAAAGATTAAAAAATTTTTCGCCAAAACGGATCCGACAAGGAACTCCTCCTTTGAATATTCGAGCAAAAAACATAAAAATAAATTAGATCGGCGTCAAAGTAAGTATAGACAAAAGAGCTAAATTTTTTTGAGATTATTCTAAATAGGTAGTTTATTTATTCAAAAACAATTTGTTTGTTTAATCTTTGAAATCCATAATTATTAGTAAACTACTAAATTTCTTTTCATTATTTAAAAGGTGTTAAGGTATGTAGTAGCTGTTTTTACTTTTTATTCTTTTCGAACAAAACAAAAGAATCCTTAAAAACTACATATTCTTCTAAATAAATAATAAATATTTAAAAAAACTTTTTATTTAAATATTTTAAAAAAAGAAAAATGGAAGGAAATAAAGAATGGAAAAAAGTTGAGGGAAAGAGGAAGGGGAGGAGAAAATAAAAAAATATAAAGTCATTTTATTTGGTCAAGTAATGCCTAAAGGGGGGAAACAACGTTCACTAAATGAAAAAAAAGTGAAACAAAAAACTAAAAGAGGGGAGGAACACACAAAAAGAAAATTGGCTAGATATTGTCGAGGGAATGTTTTTGGAGAAGATTAAAAAGATTAAATAAAATAAATGAAGTAAAGGAGAGGGGATGGAAGGAGGGAAGGAAGGAATGAGTTAAAAGAAGAAAAATGGATGATAAAATGTAAAAGGAAGAAGATGAGAATGAAGATAAAATATTAGTCCGGTCTATTGAAGATGATGGTTCGCTCCCAGCCTCCGAATAACCTTTTGCACTAGCTGAAGGATAGAATATAGCCAAGCTACTTTACAGAAGAATTCATCTTCCCTTCATATTAAAGAGATATAGAAAAGAATAGGAAGAAAATAAAAAAAGTAGAATGAAGGGAAGATAAATTTTAAAAAGAAAATAAAAATATTTGAAATAAAATAACTCAAGAATTTTAATTAATTCAATATTCAACGTCTAAAGTAAAAAAAAAACTAATTAAATTATGTAGAAGCGTCGACTCCTTAAAATAATTTTATTTTTCAGGAAAGACCAAAAGTTAAAATTTAATTAAAAATTTTTTGGTCTTTTAAATTTTTCTTTTAAATTCTTTTTAAGCTGTTTGGGGAAGTTTTGAATGAAATTTAATTAATTTTCGATTTTTTAAAAATATTTAGTTAATATTTGGAGGGGGGTTTTAAGGTTGTTTTTTGATTCTTTTGAATATTTTAAAAGTATTTTTAGGTTGGATTGATAAATAAGAAAAATTTAAAAGGGAAATGGGCATTTTTTGTCGAAAAATAAATTCTCTGGAGAGTAATAATCTGTGCCATAAAATATTTTAAAGAAAAAGATTTCAAGATTTCCTTACCCTTTTTATAAAATAAAAAGAAGATTTATTATGTTCAAAGCTTGTTTTTATCTGTTCTTTTAAACAATCCTTTTGGGGATTTAAATAGTAAATGACGTTGATTTTTTGAAAAATAAAGAAAAAATAAATTTAGAGAAATTAAAAAATATTTTTAGATATTTTTAAAAATTAAATTAAAATTTGTTTTTAAAGAAAATAATATTTAAATAAATATATTTAATTATTTAAATTTATAAATATTTTCTTTCTTTAAAATTTATGAAAATATTAAAAAATATACATATAAATAACATTTAAAAACAACAATAAAATGCCAGCATATTTTGCATTTTACTATTTAATTATTTATATTTTTAATTTTTTGCAAAATAATTTAAAAAAAATTATTTTTATAAATATGCCAATATATTTTACTAAAAAATAAATAAATATAAAAAATAGGTATATCTAACAAACAATTTTATATAAATAAAAAAATGTGTTAATTAAATACTACCTAATAATTTATATCTATTTTTATTTACCGTAATAAATGTAAAATTTATTTTTTTTGTTAATTTTAAGAATTTTAAAATTTACTAAAAATTATTTAAAATAAATACAATTTAATTTATAAAGGATGGCTTAAAGAAACTAAAAAATTTTTATACATATGTATTTATTTAAGCTCTTTTTTCCCTTAAAGTATTCTGGTAATACATTGATAATGTTCGCATTGGGTCCAATTGAAAAAGATGGTAGCTCACGACATACCTAACTTTTTTTCAGTTCAAAAAATTCTTTTAAATGGAATATTTTAAATTTATTTTTCAATTATAATTATTTAAAAAAAACAAATCATAGAAAGACCATAATTCCATAAAAACACAAAGATATAAAAATTAGAAAATCAAAATTTTTTATTTCCATTCATTTTTAATATTTGGTTTAAGAAATAAAAATTTTTTTCAAAAATTTCCATCTTTTATGAAAACCTTAAATAATCAAAATAAGGACACCAAATACTAGACACTATCATTGCTAATATATTCCTCTATATCTCCAAATAAATTTTTAAAATTAATTAATTAATTTTTATTTTAAATATCCAAAACTAAATTTGCCTTTGTAAAATCAGAAAATTGAATTTTTATTATTTATACCCTCATTTTAAAAATATTGGACACCTTCTAATGCCATTTTTTCATTAATGTTTTCTCCATTTGCGTCATTATTGAAGAAGAATTAATTTATTTATTTTGTCAGAATAATTAATTTGTCTCTGATTTTAAAAGGAATATTTAAATTTTTAGTATCACGAAAACTTCAAGAATATATGTAGACATTAAATAAATATTTAGTGAGTTATTTGTTTTCTCGACTTTTAAAAAAATAAAGAACTTCTTTTCTTTATTACCTTGTAATTAATTAAAGATTTTAATTAAACAATAAAATTATTTTGGATTAACACAGGCACAATAAAGAATATTTAAAATTAGGCAATGCACAATTAGGTTATAGCTACAAAAGGGGATCCTGCCGTCCCGAAATCTGCAATCTATTTTCTATCTTGACAAGATCCCTGATATATACTCCCAAAAACTCGTCGATCAATTTTTTTTCTATACAATTTCTAAAATTAATTTGACAATTCGAGGAGAGTCAATTTTTAAATGATGCTTTCAATTTAAGATATCCTTCATTTTTTATCTTCAAAGGGATATTTAAGAACGAGATTAATATAAAAATATTCAAAATTACAAAAAAACTTTTACAAAAATACAAAACTTCCATAAAATATAAACACAAAAAGCATATAAAAATTAAGAATTAATTAATTTTAATTAATATACTAGAAATTTTTGTTTAATTTTTAGCAGAATTTGTTTTGTTTTTTAATTCCAAAATACACCCAAATAATTACAGACATTTAAAAATATTTTTGTGTTTTTAAAGAATAACTTTTTAAAAAACAAAACAATTATTTATTCAAATTATTGTTTTGTTTTTATTTATTTTGGCAGAAAATTCTTTTTTGTTTTTTCTTTAAATTATTCAAATAATTTAAATAATTTTCTTTTTTTTTTCTTTCTTGTACTTAAACAAAAACACACAAAAAACAAAGAAAAAAATAAAACAAAACAGAAAACTTATAGAGAGTTAAAGAATAACCATTTATTTACTTATTTTTAAATATTTTTCTATTTTCTTAAAAAGTTTAATTTTTTAAAATAAAATAGGTATATTTTGTTTTGTTAATTTATTTTTAGGGGACACGCCCACTTAGTCGCGCGGCCACTTAGTCGCAGAGCCATAACTTGCTAAAAAATTTCTGGCCCTTATCAATTTTGGTACCAATCTCTTTAGCTCGATGAGAGGAACCGTTTAATACTAAAAGTGGCCGCGCGACTTTTAAAGTGGCCGCGCGACTAAGTGGGCCGTACCCATTTTTAGATTACAAAAAATCTAAAAATAAATATTAAAAATCAAGAATTCTGACATTACAAGACGAAGTGTCTTAAATAAAGATTATTGATAAATAAAATATGGTAATCACCCTCAAATAGATCAAGACTAGTTTGGTCAAAATTTTGTCTTTCTTTGACGGCCAAACTTTTATTAAACTAACTACATAGTCTTAAAATGAACACTAAATTTAAAATTAATTAATCGGAAAGAGATTAAAATAAAATTAATTTAAAATATTACAGTATTTTAATTATTAAAATTTAAATATTAGTCTCTCATTCCAAAATTATATCATAAAAATATTTATTACTTAATTTATTTCCTCATTTCTTTTTATTTTTTTATTTCTTTTTTTAATTAAAATATAAAAAAACTAAAAATAATTTTTAAAATTTTTTCTTTCCAAAATATCTTCCTCCTTTATTTTTAAATAATTTAGAGTATTTAAAAAAGAATTTTCCAAAAATTTTGGAAAAAAAATATTTTTGTTAAAAAATTCTTCTTTTAATTTTCTTCTCAATTCAAACATGAAATAAAGCTTTAATTGTGACTATTTTTATTAAAAAAGAAAATACCTAAAATACTTTGGTATTTAAATAAAATAAATATAAAACATCATAAAAATATTTAGAAAAAATATTTTTTGATAAAAAAATATATATTTAGATTTTGTATAAAATAAATTTTTGAAAATAAAATTTGTTAATTTGTAAGGCTTTATTTAAAAAAAAATTCTATTTAATCTCTAAATAAATAGATAGGTTATTTCTAAAAATATTTATTTTTCTAGGCAATCTCTGCTAAAAATATTCACGTATCTTAAAATTTTTTTATAAATATATTTACTAATTATTTATTAAAATTCTCTTGAAAGTTTTTGGATGGTCATTGAAAAGGTTTGAGTGACTCAGTGCTAGGTATTTTTGGGCTTTTGTGGCTCTGCTCCGGGCATTTCAAATTCTTAGCTCCGGCTGCTTCTAGCTCCCGGAGCCATATATCTATTGCTAGTGACCGTAAAGACAAATTCACCAATCTTCCTTAGTTTTATTAATAATTTTCTAAAACAATTTCTATTATTACTACATACATATCTCTTTCCTTTCATAACACAAAAACTTTCCATCCAACTACTATAATATATTTATTTATCAAAAAATAACCAATTGTGCTCATTGGAGCGCTATTTGCCACAATTCTAAAAAAGAGTTTTTATTTAAAGCTCGCGCAAAAATTCCATTATGGAAATGTATGTAAATAAATATTTAGGGATGTTTTTAACTAGAAAATGTCAAGGAATGGGACAAAATGTCAACATGGGATAAAATGTCCTTTTAAAAACAAAAGGGGTATTCAACCATTTATTCTCATTTAAAAATAAAAGTAAAAATGCCCAAAACAATTTTATTATTAAAAAAATATTTTTTAAAAAATATTCGTAACATCTTCTTCTACAAAAAACACCCCCACAAGAAAAAACAAAAAAAGTTTTTACGCGCGATTTACTTCCCTTTTTCTAAAAAATAAATAAAAAAAAATGCAAATACACATGACTAGCCGCTTTTAACTTTCAAAAAGCAATTTTATTAAATCAAGCGAATAAATACAAGAAAATTGTTTTATTTAAAATTATTATTTCCTTATTTTATTTTTTAAAAAAATCTCAAGAAATTTTAAGAGAACATTTTGTGTATTATGTACTTTTATTTTAAAAAATAATTTTTAACGAATTGATAAACTACAGGATAGATAGTAATTGGGGATATTATCTAAATGATAAATATATTTATCTGGATTTATCTAAAGTTTCTTCCACAATGGATCCCTGTCATGATTTGTGTCCATGTGAGAAAGACACGAACACTCGACTCTGTTTCGTGTCGGGTATTGAGTGTTCTGAAGGAATTTTCTTCTAATTTTCTAAATTATTTTCTACTCTAATTTCCATATTTTCCATATCCACTATAGGGTTGTCGGTTCTTGGAAAATCTTCGGATATCCAGAATCGAACCGAAAATCTCTTCAGTTCTTCAGGTTCTTCAGTTCAATTCCGAACCGACAACCCCCCTCCCCCCTATTCACTACTCATCCCATAAGTGCTTAAAAATATAATGAATGATTGATAAATTATGTAGATACATATATATATACTACTTAATTTTTAACTCTAAATAGAGTATCTTATGACGAGGATTTTTTTGGATTATTTAATTCAAAGAAATAAAGAATAAAATAAAAATAAATTATTTAAAATATTCCTGTTGATTGCCTATTTCCATGCTTCTAATTGCAACATTTTTATGAATAATTAATTAATTTTTACATAAAAAGTTTTAATCAAAAAATATTTTTAATATCCTATATTTAAATTCTCGTTAATATAAAACTTAATTTTTTAAATCCTCTGTTTTCTGACAAAACCGAACAGAAGAAATTTCCTCGGTTCTTCGGTTTATGTCTGTCCAAGTTCCGAATCGACAACCCTATTTTGAATTAATCTAACATTTCTTGGAATATATTTGGTGTTACACTTCTAAAGCTATAGTAAATCTTTGCATTCAAATCTATTGCTTAAATAATTCTAAAGATTTATTTGAACGCTCGACAATTCATTTTCTTTTCCCCTCCAAAAATTCCAAACTTCTTAGATTTTTTTAATTTCTATTTTGTATTTCTATAGCTATACTCTCCTTATTAATTTACATTAATTTAATTAAATACCTTATAGCTTTTAATATTCAAACTACACATTTCCGCCACCACAACTATGCCAAACGCCTCAAATAAAATCTCAAACAAAACTTCTATTAAAAATACTCCAAAAACACCAAAAAGATGTTCAATTCCATTTAATCAAAATTTAATATATTTTATGGGAATTATTTTTGTTTTAATTTTCTTTGTCTGTCAATGCTCGGCTCAGCCATTACTTTTGGCTAATAATGATGATATTGCCCTTTTTAAGTTTAAAAGAGAACAGTTAGAACATCAAATGGTAAGAAAATTAAAAAATTTAAGGGACAAAAACTTTAATCTACGAGGATAAGGAAGGGAATAATAATGAGAAACTCGAGAATTCTACCCCCGTTAATAGATTTCGCAACGGGGAAAGATGTTAAGGGAGAATGTTACTTTGATCCACTAGTCGAACCTCACTTTTAGGTAAGGGACAATCCTAAATTTAAGATGCGTTTCTTTAAATCTGGTTAATAAACACAGATATCTTTGTGATATCTCCAATATAAGGTACGATTTTCAGCCCTAAAGGGATAGGGTTCGATTATAAAGAATTTCTAATAAAATGTGTTAAAACTTAAAAAATACATAGAATACTCCAAAAATATTCCCAAAAATTTTCTAGAAGAAACGTTTCTATGCTTGGGATGAAATGTCAGCAAAAAGATCACTTATTCCCTCAGCTAGAGCACTTAGCCATATGGGTCTAACTGCTGGTGATGCTTCTGCTGAAGAATTAATTGGACATTTATTAGCAGAACAACAACAACAACACAATCAACAACAATTAACACCTAATAACATGCTTAAACGTGGAATGTAAGTGAAAATATTTTATATTTTAAGCAGAACAAAATAATTAAAAAGAATTAAATTAAAAAAAGTTTTTTAAAATAAAGTTTAAAGTGTGGAAATTTAAGAAATTTTAAGATAATTTAAAAAAAATAAAATTAAATATTTTAAAGGTAATAAATTCAAATATTTTATTTAAATGGAAAATTAAAATGATTTTTAGAAAGGAACAAAAAAAATAAAAAAAATTATATCTATAAATAACTATTTTTCGAAATAATCTTTTGATTCTCAAACGAGAGAAAAAGTAACGCTAAAACAAGATAAAATTTAATAAGATACAAATTCTTTTTACGGTAATCAAATTTAAGAAAAATAAGAAGAGGAGTATTTTTGATTAACCCAAAAATGAAACTTAAAAAAATATTTTTTTATTTGTAAATAAAAGAATTGACTAAAATTTATTTTAATTTTTATATTGTGGGGATTAAGAAGGTCGATCAGAAGTAATTCTGATATAATTGGGTTAATGTCAGGGGTGATACATAAAGTTAAACGGAATCCATAACCCCTACCTAGTGTTGATTTTCTCGAGATTTTATTAAATATATACAATACTTTTTACTTTTCTCATTCGACTCCCAAAATTCGGTTCTTTAAATTGTAGCAATTCTAAGTATATTACTACCCCACCTTTAGCTTGATTTTTCTAAATACTTCCTTTTTTATCTGAAAAGAGATGGGTTTTTAAGTTTCATTTTTGGCTTCATTAAAGTTTTTCTTTCTTTTTGTTTCAATTTCCTTCTTTTTTAAATTTAGAAAATACTAAAAATAGAAATAAAATAAAATTAAAAATGAAAACTTAAAAAAGATATCTAATTTTTATTGTTTTTCTAATTTTGACAAAATTTTTATAAGATATTCAAAAATATTGTCATTTTTGTCCAATATATTTTATAAATTAAAATTTTAATTTTTTAAAGGCAAAATATGCCCTCAGAACGTTCATCATTAGCTGCTGCTGCTTTAGCAGCCAATTTACTTCATTTTCAACGTCCTTATTCAATAAATCGAATGATTTTGGATGAGCAATATAGTTAAAAATAATTGGAAATAAATGACAAAATCTATATAAAAATAAATTTATATTTGTTTAATATTTACTTTAAAATGTGAAGAGAATAAATTGTGTAAAATAAATAATTGTTAAAAAATAATTAAAGTTTTAAAATTGTATACAGTAAGGTGCAAAAGTTTATGCGGCTGCACATTGCAGGCAGATAAATCGACATATCTCAGGAAGAAAAGGGACTTGAATTAAATCAATTATATATTAATTAAGGGTAGGTATTGTATTACTAAAATTTCTAAAAAAAATTTCCAATATAAATTTTATTCAAGAATTATAAGCATCAAAGGTCGCATGAACATTGTAAATTCATGCGACCTAATCTCGAAGCTGAATTTTTTTACGAATATGAGACTAAGTGTAGTTTGTAGCAAATTTTATGGGCTTTCTAATGAGCCCAAAAAGAATTTTTGCTGCAGGCCCTAGGGAGCTAAAATATTTTTTGAAGTACTGTAAATCCATTTTCCGTTGATTTTTGAGATTTGGGATCTCAATGAATAAAGCGAGTACCGACTTCGTTTTTTCTCTTTTTCCATTCATTATCACTGGAAATATTTATAAAAAAAATTTGTAATTTTTTTCGTCTTGTTTTAGAACCAAAAAAATTTTTTTTTATCCGCCGCATAAACTTTTGCTCCCCCAAAATGGGAGGTAAATAAGTTATTACGTGAATAAATTTTGAATGACATGAGTATTAAAAAACTTTTTTATGGATATTATAAACAGATGACCTATACTTAATTAAAATATAATTGATTTAATTTAGGTCCCTTTCCTTCCAGACATATATCGATTTATCTGCCTGAAATGTACAGCCGCATAAACTTTTGCACCTTACTGTATAATTATACAATTACAGTTGTAGAATATTTAGGTCA
This sequence comes from Meloidogyne incognita, assembly GCA_036172945.1. NCBI lineage: Eukaryota > Metazoa > Nematoda > Chromadorea > Rhabditida > Meloidogynidae > Meloidogyne > Meloidogyne incognita. The sequence goes on from JARQAC010000001.1 coordinate 6,251,842, forward strand.
AAAATTGGGTACATATCAGGGAAAAAATGGAATTTCAGATTTCGGGAATCGGGCCCCGACTGAAAAAAACGTCGGGAATCTCTCCAAATAGTTAATAATAAAATAAAATTGTGAAAAAATAATTTCTTTTAAGCCTATATAATCTATTTTATTTAAATCCGAATTTTTAAAAATTCTTTTTCTTATCTTTATAACACTTGTGTGCTTGTTATATTCGTAAATTTCTAAAATTTTTAGTTAAGTGATTCATTAATTTTTCACCAATTTTTTTATCGTTCAATCTCTTCACTGGATAAATAAAAATATCATTTCACAAATTTAATAATTATTTTCAATAAATCTTTTTCAAAAATTTCAAAAATCCAACAAAAAGTACAGAAAATTGACAGGTCATTGAAATTTTAGAGATCAAACGTCCATACATACTTGACTGCGTTTAATAACGGCACTCAACAGTCCTTTTGTATTTTTCTCTAATGAAGCTCTAAAGCGTTGTCTTTCATTTTATGCCGTAGTCGAGAGTATTGATTAGCCTAATCGGGGATATGGTAATTTTTTGTGTTGGATGACCTAATTAAGTAATTATTGAACAGAAGTTTTGGCAACGTTTATGTTTTTTAATTAATTTAATCTCATACTTTTATTTATCTTACAATCTTTTCTAGTAATATTGCTATAGATACAACATTTATTATGAGTGACGAACAATCTCAACAACAAGAAGATCAAGATCAAGGAAATTTAGAAAAGGAGACAAATTCTCAGCAAACACAACAACAGCAAAAGCCGCCTGAACAAAGGTTTTTTTTCTTTTATTTGGGTACCTCCCCTTACAAATTAGATTCACAATTTATTGATTTTTAAATTTGTCATTGGATAATTTTTCTTTTTACGACTCGTCTATTGTATTTCTTTAATATTAATTTTTTATTTAGCCCAAATTTTGTTCCCCGTGTTGGATTCTTGCAACCTCCAAGACATCGTTATCCAATGCCTGGAAATTCCTTCCCGCCACCGAATGGAGGAGGACCGCCGCCTGGACAATATCAGCCGCTCAATCAGTTACGCCCACCGCACCCGAATTTCCGACCAATGCCTCCAAATTATCAAATGCAAGGACCTCATTATGGTGATGGACCACCTCATAATTATTTTGGTCATCAAGGACCGCCGAGATGTTTGTTTATTTATTTTTGGGTTTATTTTTCTTTTCTATTGTGCTTTGGTTTCTTTAAATTTTGTGGATTTTGTTATTTAAACGTTATTTTTGTTTTTGTGCATTCTCGTACCCATGTCAGATAAACTATCTATTTGTCCTTTTTTCTTTTTCCTTTTCGGAATCCATTTATTTAATTTTTTGGAAAACAAATTTTAGTTCATGGTCAATACCCACCATTTTCTTCAATGAATATAGGTTTGTGTGTTGGTGGTTTTTGGTTTAGTATTCTTTTTTATCCTTATATTTAGCTAGATTTCGCTAACTTTTGTGGACAAATTTTTCGCTTTCAAATTTTTCTCTTGAAAAATATCAAATTTGTCCGCAAAAATCTATAGACAAAATAATATAAAATCAACCTTTTAATAATTTCAGTGGGCGGGCCACCGCAGAATATGGGACCGCCGAACATGGGACCAGGACAAGGAGGACCACCTCGACCACCAATGGGTGGTGGTGGCAGGCCGCCGTTTCCCCAAGGAGGCTATCCAGGAGGACCGATGCCGCCTGGTTTTAGACCACCAATGGGAATGCCGCCGATGCCTTATGGAATGAGACCTCAGATGCATCAACCTCCACAAAATGGACATCAACAAAATGGTCAACCGCCTTCACAACCACAACAAGCGCAGCAGCAACCTGTTAGCCAAAATGAGCGACTCAAAAAGGTTCTCTAATGACTTAATGATTATTTTAATATTTTTTGCAGATTTTGGGAATTTCTGTCGAAAAGGAGCTTTGGATTGAGACAAAATCAGCTGAAGGTAAATCATATTTTTATCAATCTGAAACTCGTCAAACTGTCTGGGAACGTCCTGATGCCTCTAATGCCGTTGTTATGCAACAAGATGAGATTCAAAAAGCAGTTGATCAATCTCAGCGTGAGGAAAAAGGTTGGTTATTTTTTATAACTTTTTTCCATCTTGGATGTTTGTTATCATCCTCTTTACTTTACCAATTAAAAACTTTATATTTTATCTAAATTTTTATTATTTTTTTAAAATTAATAGTTTATGACTTGTTAATAAGGCCACTCTGATTTAAATTTTTAAGAATAATCTGCTTTAATTATAAGGATTAAGTGAACTAAATGGAGTCGGGATTTTATAGTTTGTGGTGTAAAAGTCATTCAACCTCGGATCTTGATGGATATTTCATTTCTTTTTCAAAATTTAGGTTTTTTGATGAAGAGTTTTCTTATTTATATAAATATGTAAGAGTGAAAATTCACGAGATTTTTGGTTGTTTGACTTGTTTAATTTATTTTGATGTTTTTTAAATGAAGTTGGGCGGGGGTGAATGGGATTAATGCTTTTTATATAAAATTTCAATCAATTATAGGTTTCAATGTAAGTTTTTAGAGTAAAAAGATGTTTGATATATAATTAGTTATTTGGGTGATGTTGCGACAATTGCAGTACCCCAGAATTTTGCAAAAATAATTTAAGGAATTAGGGTAGGTATTCTTTTCGCGTACCTTTGTTTTGCATGTCGCAACATGTGTAAGGTTAACATCCTTATTTAACAGTTAAATATGTTAAGAACATTGAGTTTTAACAATAAAGCTCACTAGGAATAGAATTTAAAAAATTATTTTTCGAAATAGGTTTAAATTATTTTTTGCTTAAATTAGACAAATTACTACTTTTTTCACTTATCTTTAATTTTGGTGATCTTTATTGCAACAGATAATAGGCTGGTGAAGAAGAGGGGAGGACGAATCTGCTTCTTTCGTCCTTTTAACATTCTCAACAAATCCAGAGATGGGCCTTTTACTTCTCACACCGGCACAGTCACAGTAATATAGTGCACTGTAAAGAATTTTGTAGACTTAAGCTTTAATGAAAATGTTTTTTTAAATTTTTAGGAAAATTTTTTTCTTAAATTATTTGAACCAAAATTTTGTCATTTTTTGGAATAATTTTGAAAATTAAAAATACCTTTTGAGATTTAACATATTCTTCATCTTCTTTATTCCCCTGACTTTTATTCTCATACTTGAAAATTTATTTAAGTTTTGTTTTTGTATCATAAAAGGATTTTTAATAGAACATTAACATATTCTAAATTTTGTTAAAACTAGTTTCATTCTTTCAAAAACAATCTGTTTTTATGATACTTTAACTTTAGGATTTTTAAAATTTTGTAGCGAAAGTTATTTGTATATATTTTATTTTTTTTTCAGAGCAACAAATGCAGCAACATCATGGCGCCGGACCTCCTGGTGGAATGCGTGAGTATTTATTTTTAAGATTTAACAATTATTAATAGATATCACTCTTTTTATTTTTTCTGTTTTTAGCTCCGTTTATGATGCCTCCTGGCTTTCCTGGTGGTCCTACAAATCCTAATGATGCGTGGCAAGAGTTTACGTCTCAAGATGGCAAAAAATATTACTTCAATTTTCTAACGCGTGAGAATACTTGGACAAAACCAAAGGCGTTGATTGATAAAGAAGGTTTTTAGTTTATAAAAGTATTAAATTTTATTTTAATTAGCTGCTATTCGAGAGAACGGAGGTGTACCGCCTCAAATGGCTGGATTCCCTGGTGGAGTTCCTATGATGGGTGGAGCCGCTATGTCTCCAATGGGTATTGGATATGCAGGTTTTCGTCCCTCAGCTGCAACTGGTGGTCCACAAGCTGCTTTAACAAACCCACAGGGTGGGCAAAAGGATAAATCACGTCCAGTGACAAGTAATGCGGTTGCTGGTACTCCGTGGTGTGTCGTATGGACTGGAGACAATCGAGTAAGTTAAATCTGGACTGAAATTATATTTAATATTGAGACTATATTTAAATATTATTCTAAACACCGTTGAAATTGAGTGTTTATAATTTAGGTATTTTTCTTCAATCCAAGCACACGGACTTCTGTTTGGGAACGTCCTCCTGAACTTTATAATCGCCCTGATGTTGATTTATTGGTCTCTAAGCCGCCTCCAGCAAGTCATAACAAATTTATTTTTAAATAAACATTTTATTTTTTAGAGGAACAATTAAGTAATCGAGCCCAAAAACGTCTTCAAAAGGAAGAAAGTGAGGAAGAAGTGGATGAAGACGACGAAATTGAAGTTCATGAATCCGATACATCAAATTCTGATGAAGAAAATCAAAAGAAAGTGCCTGCTCATCCACCAAAAAAGAAATCGCGCAAAGACAAAAAGTAAACTTCTTTGATTTATTTTATAATTTTATTTCTAATTTAATTTAGAGTCGAAGAAGAACTGAAAATGCAGTTAGAAAATCCAAAACAACAAAAGTTGGCATTGCCTGTTTTGCAACCAGAAAAGCCTATTGATCCAGCGATTCAGGCAGAATTGGAAGCACAGAAGGAGCGCGATAAGGTTATTATTTTTCGAAATATTAATGTTTATTTTCTTTAGGTCCCACTTGAAGAACGTATTAAACAGTTCCGCCAACTTTTAGAGGACAAAAAAGTCAGTGCAACGAGTACTTGGGAGAAAGAACTTTCTAAGGTAATTCTTGCTAATTTTCAAATCTGCTTTGTTATCTAAAAACAGATTGTCTTCGATCAACGTTATTTGCTATTGAGTGCAGTTGAGCGTAAAGCAGCCTTCGATGCTTATTGCAGGGAACGCGCAGAAATTGAAAAAGAAGAAAAGCGAAAGAAAGCAAAGGAAGCTAAAGCTGAATTTTATAAACTTCTAGACGAAGCAAAGCTGCATGGAAAGTGGGGAAATTTGAATATTAATTTATTGTTTCTAATTAAAATATTTAGGTCAACGTTCTCATCTTTCTCTACTAATAGTAAATGGGCAAAAGATCAAAGATTTAAGGCCGTGGAAAAAGTACGTGATAAGGAGGCATATTTCAAGGATTTTGTCGAACAACTTTACAAAAAGGAAAAGGAAGAAAAGCGGAAAGAACGAGATAAGGTTAATTTAGATGATTTTAATTATCGGGAACTAATTGAAAATTTAAATATTATTATAGGCAAAGGAATGTTTTGTTGCTCTTTTGAAGGAACAAGAATATTTAAGACGAAATTCTGTCTGGGCTGTAGTGAAGAAAAAAATTGATAAAGATGAACGTTATCGAAATAAAAATTTGGATAGCGAAACGAGGCAAAAATTATTTGATGAACATGCCAAAACATGTCCAGAACCAACGGAGGTATTTTAATTATTCTTTATTCATATAAAAAATTTAAAATAGGAAGAAGAAGCGGAGGCAAAAAGATTGGAAGAAGAGGCTTTGGAGGCTGCAAATGCAGCAAAAGAAAAAGCATTGAATGAAAAACATGAAAATGAAGAACGTGATAGAGAGAGAAGAAAAAATAATAGTAGCAGCAATAATAACAATTCTAGTAGCAGTCGAAGAAGAGAGAAAGAAAAGGAAAAAAGTGAAAAAATTGTTGAGAAAACAGCAGAGGAAAAGGCATTAGAAGATAGAAAGCGGCAAGTTGAAGAAGAATTAGGAGAACATTTGAAGGAAAGAAATCGTGAACATGAACGACATAAATTATTGGAACATGAACAAAACTTTAAAGCTCTTCTTGCGGATCTGGTAAAAGATTTGAATTTTTGGCTAAGGGGGGGGGGTTTAATAAGATTTCCCATGAAGTTTGGATTTTGCCTTTAATTTGCGGATTCGTTTTATCTTATGGAATTTTGTAACCTCTATTTTCTTCCCATTTTTTTAAAGGAAGCTGTTTAAGCTAAATTTTCTAAAAATTTAGGTTAGAAGCACTGATATTAGCTGGCATGATGGTCGTAAATTATTGAAAAAAGATTCTCGTTATCAAAATTGTGAATTGTTGGATAAAGAATCTAAAGAACGACTTTTTCGTGAACACATTCGAGATTTGGAAAGAAAGAAAAGAGACGTCTTTTTCCAGGTTTTTTGAAATACGATTAGAAAAAAATCTTTTATTTAGCTTCTCGATGAGCACCAACTTATCACTTTTACTACAAAATGGCACAATGCAAGGAAAACTATTATAGAAGATGATCGTGTTGCTAAACTTAAAATTGATGAACGGGTATATTTTAATTAAATTTTTTTTTGCAAAAACGATTAGAATTTACGGATGTTTAAGATTTTTTGGTTTTATTAAAAAATCCCTTTTTTTCAGAAACTTGAGCATGAATATCGTGAGTGGATGGAGCGTCGTCATCGCCAAGCACTTGATGATTTTGAAGCTCTTCTTCGAGAAACAAAAATTATTACTTATAAATCTAAACAAATGATAACGGAAAATGAGCAGCATTTACGTGATATTTTGGCTGTTTTGGAGGTTTATTTTTTAATATAACGAATTGTTTATTTGTCATTAAATTTGTTTTTTATTTTTTAGAATGACACACGTTATTTGGTTTTGAAAGAACGACCAAGTGAACGTGAACGCATATTGGATGAATATTTGGACCTACTCGATCGTAAAGGACCTCCACCACCACCGACGCGAAATGAAGATCCTGATAGGCGTAGAAAATAGTGAGAGAAGAATTTTTGAAGGGGCTTTTTAATGATTTTAATTTTTGGGAGGATTGTTTTAAACCTTTTTTTAACTTTATTATTTTGTTTTTATCATATATTGAATTGGAAATTTCTTTTTTGAATTTTTTATATCTGTTTATTCACAAACCTTACCTTTTAAATTTTCTAAATAATTTTATTTGTAATTTATAGATAAATTAAAATTTGAGAAAAAAGAAACATGCAAAACGACGCTGGAGAACTTGCTGATTTATACATTCCGAGAAAGTGGTTTGTTTTTTTTGGAAAATATAAAGTTAATATGGGACATTTTGTAAGTTGGGGAGTTTTCCCTTAGCGTATCCGGGGTCGGGCTTTGGGAAAGGTGTGGTTGCTTTTGTGTTTTGCTACGAAAATTTTTGGAAGATAAAGAAGCAAAAACTCCTGATACTTTTGTTCTTTTGATGTTAACTTTTCGATTAATCATTTTCTATTTAAATATTTATCTTTATATTTTAGCTCATCCTCTTCAAGGATTATTTCGGCAAAGGACCATGCTTCTATTCAATTGGATATTGTTCGTGTTGATCCAGTTACTGGACGTATGATTGATGGAGAAGTGACACGTTATGCTATTTGTGGAAAGCTTCGTTTTATGGTTAAAATTTTTGAAAATAATTTTTAACAATTTAAATGCGACTAAATTTTAGAAATTAGAATTTGTTCAAAGTTAAAAATAAACTAAACATAAAATTTAGGAAATTAAAAAAAACAGGAACAAAAAAATTTAACAGCAGAATCTTTTTATAAATTATTTATTTTTAAACACACAATTTTAGGGTGAATCTGATGATTGTATTTTACGTCTTGCTCAAAAAGATGGAATTATTCCAAATAAGATGTAAAAGTAAAGAAGAAATGTTGAGGGATTATTTTTTGTTATACGATGAGTTTTATTTGGAGAATTTTGTTTTTTAAATAAAGCTACAAAATTGTTAAAATCAGATAAATATTAAAATTGTTTGAATCTTGAGCGACTAGATTATTTTAATAGAGCGTATGTTGAGAAAGGAAAAGAAGGTTATATTTGTATTGGTTAAAAATAAAAAAAAACGAATTTCTATGCTAGTTGATAACTCCTTTTCGAAGTTTTTAATGCTATTAAATTAAGCAGTATATAAAATTCCTTTTCAGGCCTTAAAACTTCAATTTTTGGTTCACCTTTTTTGTGGGCTTAATTAAATTCTCCTGATTTTTACCTTAATCAATCTTTTCATAAATATTCTCTTCCTCCTTCTTTGGACCTCTCGGCTCTTTCTTTTTCTTGGCATCCTCCTCATCTTCCTTCTTTTTATTTTCTTCCCCAGCCTTCTCCTCTTTCTTTTCAGCCTTTTTCAGACGATCTTTTACTTCCTTCAACTTCTCCTCAGCTTCCTTTTGCTTCTTATTTGCAGTTCTTCACGCTTAAGAATTTCGATAAGAAGATAAAGCGTGAAGAAATGATTTTGAAAGAAGCGCGTGAGCGCCGAAAGAGGGAAGAAGAGAGGGGTGAAGCTGCAAATAAGAAGCGAGGAGAAGCTGAGGAGAAGTTGAAGGAAGTAAAAGATCGTCTGAAAAAGGCTGAAAAGAAAGAGGAGAAGGCTGGGGAAGAAAATAAAAAGAAGGAAGCTGAGGAGGATGCCAAGAAAAAGAAAGAGTCGAGAGGTCCAAAGAAGGAGGAAGAGAATATTTATGAGAAGATTGATTAAGGTAAAAATCAAGAGAATTCAATTAAGCCCACAAAAAAGGTGAAACAAAAATTGAAGTTTTAAGGCCTGAAAAGGAATTTTATATACTGCTTAATTTAATAGCATTAAAAACTTCGAAAAGGAGTTATCAACTAGCATAGAAATTCGTTTTTTTATTTTTAACCAATACAAATATAACCGTCTTTTCCTTTTTCAACATACGCTTTTATTAAAAAAATCTATCACAAAAACTAGCATAAACAATAATGGTCGCTGAAGATTCAAACAATTTTAATATTTATCTGATTTTAACAATTAACTGTTAAAATCAGATAAATTTTAATTTGAGAGGGAAATTTATAATTTTAAATAGGGTAGCACAAAACCGTTTATCTGAAACAATCTGAAACATTTAAATATTTACAATTCCCAGTAAAAAATTAATTTTTTATTTATTTTAAGAAAATTATTTGAATTGAAAAAAATATTAAATAAAGAAAAAAATTTAAAATTAATATTTATTAAAATTAATTGTACCCTTAAATAAAATGAAAGAATACATAATTAATTATTTAAATTATTAAATAATATTACAATTAAATTGTTTGCTCAACTTTTTTATTAATTCTTTTATTTTCTTTAATCAAAAAATATTTGAGGAGGATTATTTTTTCTAAATAAAATTTTATAATTTAAAAATTAAAATCTTATAAAATTAAAAAAAATTTATTTAAAAAAATTATTTTGTTACATATTTCTTCAACATCTTAATAAAAAGGAGTAATTATTCAAAAAAGGTATTAAGTCGTCTCTTATCCTAATTTTGGTGTTACGACAATTGCGGATTAGAAATTAAAAAAAAATTTTTTAATGATTGAAATGATATCCCGTTTTTTAGTCCCGGCTGTCAGTCTCAGACATTTGACGGTTTCCGAATCATTTTTAGACTGCTGTCTTTTGTGGTTGCTTATAAATTAAATTAATAAAAAATACCTTGCATATTGACTCGCATAACTTTTCACTATTGAAACGATTAGTATTTCCACCACACCCTTTGTACTCGAATGACTTTAAAAATAAATAGTAATTTTATTTTGTTTTTAAAAACAAAATTTGGATTAACCTTACACTCTTTATCAGCCTTTACATACCACCAGCTTTTAGTAGGATGTGGTTTTTTACAGTCAGAATTTCCTTCATCCTTATCTTTTTGACAACGCTTAAAAATAGTTAAATATAGAATGTTGGGGTACTTTTCGGTTTTGCCACACCCCACCCATATATTCGCAGGATATATTTTCTCTTTTTCCTTAATTCGTACAGAAAGGTCAGTTTTATTTCTTCCTCAATTTCACTTAATTTTCCCTGTGGACTCAATCTTTCGTGTTCACTCGATTTTCCCAAATGTTAATTTCTTTCTTGGTTACATTGGAAAGAAAAATTAATCTTTTCTTTATTAATGTCTCTCTTTGAACATGCCACAGGGAAAATTGAGTGAAATTGAGGAAGAAAGAAGACTGACCTTTCTATACGAATTAAGCAAGAATAGAAAATATATCTTGCGAATATATGGGTGGGGTGTGGCAAAACCGAAAAGTACCAATGTTGGTCTAGACGGAGAGAGGAAGACAAAAAAGTGTAAACGGAAAAATATTTTTAAAAATGGAATGAAAACCACGGCAGGGCATCAAAACTTATAAAGGGGAGAATTAAACTTTAATACCCTCAATAATAATGTAAAAATAAAAATAATTCAAAATCTTTTTCTTAATAAAAAATAATTTACAGATTGTCCCATACTAACGGCAATAATTGCTGAAAGGACGATTAAAAAGAAAATAAATTTTTGCATTTTAAATTTATTTATTTTTAATTTTATTTTTTAAAATTTTTGTTTGTTAATAATTTAAATAAATTATTTATTTATATATACCTTTTTGAATAACCTTAAAATAAATTTAACATTTAAATTAGTTAAATGTAAAATTATGTTACTCATTAAAAAAGTTTTAAAATTAGTTTTTTTAGTCAGTTTTTAGTCATTTTATTAATTAATAAGAGATGTAATATTTAAATATTTATTTAAAAAAAATATTTTAAATGTTACTATAAACTTTTATTTAAAAAAACTAAAAAATTTTCCATAATTTAAAATGCCTATATATTTTTAAATTTATTTAGAACATTCAATAACCATACTAATATAATTTTGCAAAAGAATAAGAATTTCTTTGAAAAAAACTGAGGGCAAGTAGAGGTGTTAGGCCTCGACTAACGAATTGGTTTTATAATGCTAATCTCGAATCTAAATGAATAAACAAGCTCAGGAACTGAGCTTGAGTCAAGACTTGAAAAAATAATTTAAAGGAAGTTGAGAATTTCAAGCTTGAGACTCCAGATAAGTATATGAATAATTTACAACAACATTCAAACAATGTATCCCTTATTCAATTCTAAATAAAGTCTGTATAAAAAGATTAAAATTTTAAAAATATTTTATCAATCTTCTTCAAATCCTAGGTATTACGAGAAAAAAAACTTTTTCTTCTCTCAATGCTTCGTGTTTGTGTTAATTCTCTTCTAGTCATTCTTCTGGCTATTTGGACTTCACTCAATTGTGTTATGTCAGAAGGGCGTAGTTATGTTGATGTTGGTTATGGTCGTCACCTTTTGGTAGGAGACAGAATCGCGAGTCTTAACAAAGCACAACATATTGCAAATAACAACGAGGACCTTCAAGATTATAAAGGAACGGAAAATGCTTGTGATGTAAAGTTTGATGAAAATAGGGATATGTAAGTTTAAAGAATTGTTAAAAGTTTTAATTACTACATATATTAAGAGTTCTGAATTACAACACCGTTCGTGAGACTGGATGTGCTATCGATCTTATAGAGAAATTCGATTTTATGTTCGGATTCAAAGCAATTTTGAGTAATGACAACAAAGAGATTAAAGAGTGTCTTCAGCCAATGACAACCGATGGATTTAATGCCAATTTGTGAGATAAAATTGTTCTTAGAAGACATCTAATATTATAATTTAAGGGTTCCTTTTGCATACAGCATCGGCTTTGAACGGTTTGAAGAGTTGAAGGAAGGACCTTACGATGGGGAGGATATTTCTTGCCATAAGAAGGATGAGTGCATCAAAAGTGGTGGAGAATGCTTGAGACCTGGCGGATTAGAGTTTGGTTGGGCATATAATGGAGATAAAGTTCATGCGAGTATGCAATCGGGTAAAGACAATGATTTTTCTCTTTAAATTTTAACACATCAATTTTACAGTTGGTGAGCCAGTTGTGTGTCAATGTCCTCTCAAGGATGATCATGTAAACAATTTAAAGTCGGAAATTGATGTCCATGTTGATGATGGCCTTCTTTGGTTCAGAATTGAGAATTCTGAAAGAGGTTGTTATTTTTCTCCCTCAGGATGCGATTTTGTGTGTTTACGCCGACTTGATGAGATTGTAGAGGAAATAGGATTAATTAAACCAATAACTTGGAGACTTGATAATAGAATCTATGAAGATTTCGCGTTCAATGAATTGCTTGTTTTCTACCTTCTCCCACAAAAGGCTTCTTTCCAACGTGATGGGAACAATATCAAAAGGAATTCTTCTCTAGTTGGACCTAATTGCAAAATTGAAATTAAATTTGTGAGTTTAAGTAAATATACATATTTTCAAATTCAAAATTTATTTAAGAGTGGACAGAAATATAAGCTTTTAGTAAACAAGAAAGAGGAGACAACAACAAAGGAACCAACAACAGAAGAACCAACAACTGAGGAAAAAACAACTGAAGAAACAACAACTAAGGGAACAAAAACCGAGGAAAGGGAGACAACGACAAAAGAGGGAACTGCCGAAGAAACTTGGTCCAAACCTTCGTCCAAACCTTTGCCAACTTCGATAGGATCCAAACCTCCGCAAACTTCTATAAGACCCCAACCTTCGCCAACTTCAAAGAGTAATATATTCGTTACCGTTGCCTTGATTGCTGTCAATGTTATTTTGTAAGAATTTAAAAGTTATATCTAAATTATTTAAATATTTTTATAGGTTTGTCATTATTGTTAGTGGTCTCATTTGGTTTTGTTTTTGTAGAGAAGAAGGGAATAATGAAGAGAAGAAATAAATAGAGAGAATTAATTATAGGATGAAAATATAAAAATTAAAATTGTTGTTGATTAATACTAGGTCGTTTCATAAAAAAGTTCGTTTTATATTAAGACCCTCTTTTGGTCCCCCGCCCAACCAACTACCCAAAAAACGTATGTTGTGTATTCTTTTGGATGGTGCTCGGTCCGTTGATGACGGAGGTACTTCAAATTTGTACCACTACAAACTCCAACATGCATATTAACTAACTCACCCAGGAAGATTTCGTTTGTTACCTTCAACGTCGCCAGGGACTGTTTACTAGACCTCTGGTTTTCCATTAAAATAACGCTCCTTTACAGCGCTCATTTTTGACGACCTGCCATACCCCAAATAAACTTTGTTGGAAAGTGTTACCCCACCCCCCTTGTAGCCCTGAGTCTGCTCTATCAGATTAACATCATTTCACTTCTTTAAAAAATTTCTTACGGGACGGGCACTTGAAAGAAGACGCCAAGGTCGAGACTGCGGTGGGGTAGACAGTGCTTAAGAAAAGGGGTCAGATTTTTTTAAAAAGGGGTACCCACAAACTTTTTTCTGTATTAAGAATGTTGTCAAGACTCGGGGCAATTATTTAGTACAGTTAGATTTTTTATCTGTTTGAGTTTGTTTGAGATTTATCGATTTTTCTTGGAAAATTTATTTTTGAAAAAAACGAACTTTTTTATGAAACGACCTAGTACATATAATTATTAGGGCGTGTAATTATATGGATATAAAATCGAAAAATATGGCCATAAAATATGGATATAAATTCCCGAAATATGGATATAAATATGGAAATAAACTCTAAATATGGATATAAAATCCTGAAATATGGATCAAAAAATAGTAGAAAGATATTTTAAAAATCAGTATTTTATATAGAAAACAATAATTTTGCCTTTAACTTTGCATTTTAAGAACGTTCTAAAGGATTTTATGGATTTAAAACTTCCGTTAAAATTTTTTTGAAAATAAATTTTTCCGAAAAATTTTCAAAAAAATTTTTTGACCAAAAATTTCCAAAATTTTGAAAATTTTCGCCAATTTTTAGTAAAATTTACCAAAAAATGACCAAATATGGACAAAATATGGAAAATATGGGCATAATGCCAAAATATGGAAAATATGGATTCTAAAGACCATTCTAGAAACCCTAAAACAAGCCAAAAACATGTTTTTCGTACGTTTCATAGTCATAGGAATTCAGGAAAAAAATATGGATTTCCATATAATTACACGCCCTAATAATTATTGTGATATACATAGTAAATCCTCTAATATAACCACACACTCTAAAAGAAGCAAACTTCCTAACTTCGAGAGGATTGAAGAATATAAACAAATGTGGTTCTATTGGAGAATTTACGGTGTTTTGTTTTCCTTATAAAAATTTGTTTCCTTGCTATACATAATTGTTAAATATTTCTGCTTTTGCTAAAATAAATAAATAATTTTAATTGTCAATTTAGAAAATCATCTTTTTTTATTTTTAGATAAAATAATAATTAAATTTTATAAAATTAATATATATTTTTTTCAAAAATTTGTAGAATAATGTGTGTAATTATTGAAAATATTAGTAATTTTATATTTGAAATTAATGAAAAATTGAAAAATAAAATTAAATAATGTCATTATTGTTTAACTGTTGTCTAACATCAGCCAATATTTCATCCTAATCATATTATAATTTAACTAAAAAAATAAAGAAAATATTTTTTAATTAAATTTTTTAAAAAATTTAGTCCTAATTTAAATAAAGGAAGTTGGAAAATAAAATACCCAACGACTCTTTATTTTGAATAAATTCATCAAATACCTAAATAACTTGTTAATCTTAATTTTAGAGTTAAATGTGAATTTCCTGATTTATCATTTAAAATTTTGAAAGAAAATTGATAAATAAATAAATTCAACAATTTTTGATAAAAATTCTTTTTAATATTTATTTTTTTTTAAATTTTTTGAGATAATTTTTTATTTTTTAGATTTAATTTTATGAGTAAGGTTGGCGTTTCCGGGTATCCGGAACCGAAAAAACCTCGGATATCCGGAAATTTTCGGTTCGGATATCGGTTCGGATATCGGTTCCGGATATCCGGAGATTTTCCAGGAATCGCCATCCTTATTTTTGAGAACAACTTACCAAAAATAAATTTAAATATTATTCGTTATTTAATTTTTAGTTAATATTTATTTTTGTGTTTTGATAATTAAGCAGTAAATTATTTTAAATTAATTTTAAAATAAAAGGATTTAATTATTTTATTTAAAAAACTGAAATAAATTTAATTTTGTTTTAAAAAATATTTAAAAAGTTAATTTATATTTATTATTTTATTATCAATTATTAAATTAATTATTTTTGTGTATCATGCTTGATATAATTAATTATCTTAAATTGTATTTAAGTAGTTTTATAACGATTTAATTAAATTAATGAAAACTAATAAAATATTCATCACAATAATTTAGAACAACATTCAAACAATGTATACCTTATTTAATTCTAAATAAAGTCTGTATAAAAAGCTTAAAATTTTAAAATATTTTATCAATCTTCTTCAAATCCTATTACAGCAAGAAAAACTTTTTCTTCTCCCAATGCTTCGTGTTACCGCTCTTCTAGGTACTCTTCTGGCTATTTGGACTTCACTAAATTGTGTTATGTCAGAAGAGACTACAATTGTTGGTTATGGTCGTCACACAATGGTTGACAATAAAATCACGCAACTTGGCACAGCACGACATGTTGCAAAGAACAACGAGGACCTAGAAGATTACAAAGGAACGGAGAATGCTTGTGATGTAAAATTGGATGATAATGGGGATATGTAAGTTTAAAGGAGAGCTAAGAATAAAGTTAAATGTATTTTTAAGCATTCTGAATTACAACTCCGTTCGTGAGACTGGATGTGCCATCGATCTTTTGCACCGACATTTCGCTTATAAATTCGAATTTAATGCAACTCTAAGTAACGACAACAAGGAGATTAAAGAGTGTCTTCAGCCAATGACAACCGATGGATTTAATGCTAATTTGTGAGAGAAAATTGTTCTTAAAAGACGGTAATTTTGAACTTCGTACCCCCTCCCCCCTCCTCTTTTTTCCTTTCTCAAGGTGTTAAAAATGGTCAGTCTTCAGAAGAATGTAGAACTCAACCGAATGACATCAAAATCAAAAAAAATCCGACTTGATTGGACCGAGATACAGACCCCTGAAAATTGAAAAACCATAGGGGCGGAAAACCAAAGGGACATAAAAAATAACAAATGATAGCTCGTTCAAAGAGCTCATCGAGCTGCATCGAATGATACCGTGATCAACGTGATTTGACAAGATTTGACAAAGTTATGACATAAGTCGCAAACTCGGATCGGTCTAATTAATGTCGTAACTTTGTCAAATCTTGTTCAATCACGTCGATTTTGGTGTCATTCGTCTCAGCTCGACGAGCTCTTTCGAACAAGCTATCATTTGTATAAATCTTTTTTATCCCAATAAAGCGCCCCTATGGTTTTTCAATTTTCAGGGGTCTGTATCTCGGTCCAATCATGTCGGATTTTTTTGATTTTGGTGTCATTCGACACAGCTCGTTGAGTTCTACATTCTTCTGAAGACTGACCATTTTTAACACCTTGAGAAAGAAAAAAGTGGGGGGGGGGTACGAAGTTCAAAATTACCTAAAAGACATCTGATATCATAATTTAAGGGTTCCTTTTGCATATAGCATTGGCTCTGAACGGTTTGAAAAGTTGAAGGAAGGACCTTACGAGGGGGAGGATATTTCTTGCGATAAAAAGGTTGAGTGCCGCCAAAGTGGAGGAGAATGCTTGAAACCTGGTGGATTAGAGTTTGGTTGGGCATATAATGAAGATAAAGTTCATGTTGGTATGCAACCAGGTAAGGAGATAAATTTTTCTCTTCAAACTATTTAACAAATCAATGCACAGTTGGTGAGCCAGTCGTGTGTCAATGTCCTCTCAAGGATGATCATGTAGACAATTTAAAGTCTGAAATTAATGTCCGTGTTGATGATGGCCCTTATTGGTTCAAAATAGAGAAAGTTGAAGGACGTTATTTGATTCCCTCAACATGCGGTTTTGTGTGTTTACATCGATTTGATGAAATAATAAACAAAAAAGGATTAATTAAACCGATAACTTGGATAATTGTAGATGAAAGTAATGGATATGGATATTTCCATTACGATCAATTGCTTGCTTTCTACTTTCTCCCTCAAAAGGCTTCTTTCCAACGTGATGGAAATAATATTAATAGGAATTCCCCTCTAGATGGACCTAATTGCAAAATTGAAATTAAATTTGTGAGTTTAATTAAATATATTTTCAAATTCAAAATTTATTTAAGAGTGGACAAGAATATAGGCTTTTAATAAACGAGAAAGAGGAAACTGAGACAACAATTGGGAGAACGACAACTGAAGAACCAACAACAGAGGAAACAACAGATGAAACAACAGAGGAACCTGTCGAAGAAACTTGGAACTATTTAAGACCCAAACCTTCACGATCTTCAGAGTGGGATGAATTCATTACTACTACCTTAATTACTGTAAATATTGTCTTGTAAGAATTTTTAGATTATTCAAATTATTTTTAAATATATTTAAAGGCTTGCTAGTGTTGTTGGTGTTCTCCTTTGATGTTGTTTTTGTAGGAATGAAGGGAATAATGAAGTGGAGAAATAAATGGAGAGAATTGAAAGATGGAAATATAAAAATTGTTGTTGATTATATCTAAATATTTTGATTGTATAGTTGTTTTTTCCATACAAAAATTATTTGTATGGAATTGTTGTTAGTTATTTTTATGCTCAAAATAAATATATAATTTTTGATTATTAATAAATTTTTTTTTCATCTTCTTTAACAAAATAGATTCATTAAATTATTACCTAGAAAATCCTTCTCAGCCAGAAAAAAGTAAAAAAATATTTTGAAATTAAATTTTCCGAGGAATTTAATTATAATTTTTTAAAGAAAAGGAAGTTGTAAAATTACCCAAAGACTTTTTGTTTTGATTAGAGAAAATACGGTAAATTAGGTCAATCTGATTTTTAATTTTTTTGATTTAGGCTCTGCTTCATAATTATAACTCCACCCCGATTTTTCGGGTTTAGGCATGATTTTAAAGCCTAAATTAACTGAAGCTATTATAAAATGATATATTATCAATATTCAATATTACTCAGAAAAAATTTTTTTAATTATTGAAAAATTGAAAATTTTATTCAAAATTTTTGAAAAAATAAGTGCTTCATAACTATAACTCCACCTAAAGTAAATTTTTTTCCAGCAGTAGGAAAAATCTACAAAAATTCAATGAAGCATGTTGACCGATATCAACATAAAAGAAAAAAGAATTAGGCCTATATCTCATTTCATTGTCGAGATATTGATACCTTGAAAATCAACGTAGAACAGGGGTAAGCCTCTTTAAAAAATATTTTTGACCCCTTATGGATGATTTTTAAAATGGATGATTTTTGAAAAGAAAGACGCGGCTGATATTCAACAATTCAAAGGAAATTTCTCTTTAATTTTTCCAACTCTTTGAGATTATTTTTATTTTTTTTAAAATTATTATAAGGAAATTTAAACAAATTAATAAAGTAATATTCTTGATTTATATTAATTTTTCTACATAATCATTGTTGGATCCAGATTATTTTTATTTAATTTAATGTTTTCCCCTTTTATTTAAACTATTCCCCCAAAACATATTTCAAATGTTTCTTTTCCTTTTATCATTTTACAACATTTCCCCAAAACATTATTTGAATTTATTTCCTTTATAGTTTCTTATCAACCTCTTCCTTAACCCACATTTATCATTTATATACCTAAATAGCTTTTCATATTTCTAATTCTTTGCCTTATTTTGAACTGGACTTTTAATAAATAAATAATTTAATTTGTTAGTTGGTTCCTCATTAAATTGAGAGAGAAAGTTCAATTTAAATATAAGGCCGGGGACCTACTTGAGGGCTTAATTTAACAGCTTAATAACCTCGATTTTTGTTTTTAATTTAGGTATATTAATTTTTCTACATAATCTTTTCTGGCTTTTTTAACCTATTATTTAATGGCAGATTAACGAATTTTACAAAGTTTTAAGAAAAACTAAAATAAATTTTGTTTTATTTTTAAAAAATATATTTAGTAAGTTAATTAATTAATTTAATTAATTTATTAACAATTTCATTATCAATTTATATATATTCAATCCTTCAGTTAATTAATGGCCCTAAATTTAATTAAATATATATTTTCTGACTATTTAATTAATTACTTTGCAAGCATTCTGGCAACTAGCGAATGAATCAAAATTGTTTTGATTTCCCCCACATCCTTTGTATTGGAATGGCTTTAAAAATAAATTATTTTTAAAAATTATTTTTATTTAATTTTATTTTTACCTTACAAACTTTCTCTTTAGCTACATACCACCAACGAGTACCTCCACAATCCTTTCCCTCTACTTTAGTCTGGTGACAACGCTAAAGATATAAAATTATTTTAGCGTTGTCTTGAACCTAAAGAAGTTGGAATATTTTGTGGATTTGCAGGGGGTCCTCGTTGGTGGTATGTAGCTAAAGAGAAAGTTTGTAAGGTAAAAATAAATTTTTAATTAAATAAAAATAATTTTTAAATTTTAATTTAAAGTCATTCCAATACAAAGGATGTGGGGGCAATAATAATCGTTTCAATAGTGAAAAGTTATGCTTGAAAGCTTGCAAGGTAATCATTTTAATTGAAAATAAATAATTACTGATTCTATTTTTTTTAATTTAATAAAATTTAGGGCCATTAATTATCTGGAGGAAAAAATACAAGAAGAATATAGTAATTTGATTTGATAAAAATATAATTAAGAATATAATTTTAAGAATATAATTAAAAATGATAATTTTATTTTCTGCTCTCTCTATTAATTTCTTTTTAATAATAAAATAATCACTCAAAAAATGTCTTAAATTAATAATAAAATAATTCACAACTCAAAAAATCTCTAAATACTATAATAGATTCAATATTGTTAATCTCGTAAAAATAAAGCTAAAAACGAAAACTAAACGTGTAATTTTAAAAACTGGAATTATCGTAACAACTGGAAATTCTATTATCATTCAATTTAAAAAGTGTAAATTGTAAAATTTAGTTCGCAACCGATTTTATAAAATAAAGAATCCTTAAATCGTCCAAAATTTAACCAAAATTCAATAGACCTTCTAATTTAAATATTTTTGAAATTTTAATCATCTTGAAAATTTACACAAAGATTTTTCAAAACACAATGAAACAAACATTTATAGATAAAGTTTAATAATTTGTATTAACAATTAAAATTTAATATTAACATTTTTTTAATTTTAATTATTTCTTTAATTTCTCTTTCTTTTAATAGCAACTTTAACGTCGTCCCTTAATTTTTTTCAATTTAAAATTAAATTTTTAATTAATTTCTTCAATATATACCTTACAAGCAAATTCACAAGTTTGTTGACTCAAAAAGTTATTACAATTTCCATTACATCCATTAAAATTGAATGACTATAAAATTGTTGGAAATAAATAAAAATTTAATTTTCTATTAATTAAAAAATATTATTTATTTAATACTTTTATGGAGGAGAATATAAAAAAATATTTTAAACTATTCAGGAACTTTAAATAATTATTTAAATATCCTCCCTATTATTTAAATTAATTTAAAACCCAACCCTGCAAGCATTCTCCCTAGCTACAAAAGCCCAGCGAGTTACACTTCTACGACTATTTCCACACAAAGTCCCAACTTGACTATTTTGTAAACAAAGCTGTGGCTAAAATATTTTTATTTTTTTATTTAAAAAATAAAGAAAATATCTATTATTTTACCACACTTCCCCCTTGCCCAAAACTAATTTCGAAAAATACAGAAATTAATATTAAAATAATAATTAATTTTTTCATATTTTTAAAAATAATTCTTTTAATAAATAAAATTAAAATTAAATATATTTTTTACTTTATATAAAAATCTTTTTTTTTCTCCATTATTCATTATAATCACTTACTCATTAAATTAAAGTTTTAAATAATAAAAATTGATATTAATAAAAGTATAAATGTCAGAACATTTAAAAATATTTACAAAAAAATTATTGGAAAAATTTTAAATTAATATTTTTAAAGAGTATTTTAATTTTTAATTTCTATATCCTTTTTCTCTCTTCATAAATATTGAAAATACTAAAATTATTCAACAGCGAGATAATTTAAATTTAAAGAGAAAATAAATTTATAGCGGCATAACCTTTAGCATCTCGCTGTATTTGTTTTTAAAAAATTCAAAAAAATTTTGTTTTTAAAAGGTTCCCTATTAGTTCGTCAATAATGAGTTCGTCAATGATATATTCGTCAAAATCAGTTCGTCAATGATTATTCCGTCTATAAAATAACGCCAAATTTAAATTGTTTCAGTTCGTCAATGCCAAGACTTTTTAAAAATATATTGTAAAACAGTACTTTTCAGAAAAATGCTAATTTTCAGCTAGATGACGATAAATTGTTCGTAGATAACGAACAGGGTCACAGCTCGATTTTAAATTTTGCAACTAAATGTTGAAGATTATTATCTTGACGAAGATATAAGCTTATCCCATTTCCAGGTACGTTTCTATAATCTGTTACAATCCTATCCCATCTAGAAAATTCTTTAAGCATTCGCCTAACAAATTTACTAAATAATGGTCTCTGGTCTAGAGGACTGATTCAGGGTTTTCCATTTCGTTACAGAATTATTAGATTCTGTAACGAACATATTAAATTAATCTACATATTAAATTTTTAAAAAATTTTGTTTAAATTATATGTTAAAATGAAGTGATTTAATTTAAAAATTAATAATAAATTTAGACAATAAGATTTCCAGCTGTTTAGTTAATTAACCTTTTTTAATGTCACTTTTTAATGAGTTAAGGGTTTTTGTTCGAAATTTTTCGAGACAATGCCAGGGCCTTTAGTATAAGAACTTGGTTACTGGCAGGTGTTGGAAAACTTAAAAATAATTTTATTTTCAAAAACATCATTTCATTTCCCCACAAAGTGTTTTTATCAAAAAAATTTTTTTAATTTTGTTTGTTAAAATGTTTTATTTGTGTTAAATTTGTCATTTCGTTGGCTGACAGGGTAATACAAGCTTTTTTATTGAAAAGAAATTAAAAGCTATTTACAAAGTTTTAAGAAAAACTAAAAATAAATTTTGTTTTATTTTTAAAAAATATATTTAGTAAGTTAATTAATTAATTTATTAACAATTTCATTATCAATTTATTATTTTATTATCATTTCTTGTACTATACCCCATTCTTCAGTTAATTAATTACCCTAAATTTAATTAAATATATATTTTCTGACTATTTAATTAATTACTTTGCAAGCTTTCTGGCAACTAGCGAATGAATCAAAATTGTTTTGATTTCCCCCACATCCTTTGTATTGGAATGGCTTTAAAAATAAATTATTTTTATTTAATTTTTATTTATTTATTTGTATTTATTTTTACCTTACAAACTTTCTCTTTAGCTACATACCACCAACGAGGACCCCCTGCATTTCCACAAAATATTCCAACTTTTCTAGGTTGAAGACAACGCTAAAATAATCTTATTACAGTTATTTACCCAATATCCGGGTTTTCTCTTAAATTAATCCGTGTAGGGGTTTCCAAATAAAACCCAGATCCCGTCAGTTTTAAATTAAATATTTATTTTAATTTACATCATTTTTTGGTTTTTTATACATTCACTTAAATTAATTAGGGTAGTTAATACAAGTAAGAAAATTATGAATTTTGACATTTTATTTAAATAGAAATTAATTTATTTTTAATTTTAATTTTAAGTTAATATTTAAATTATTTAAATTGCTTATATGTAGTAAGGATTGATAAAAATAAACAAGGAATTAAATAATGATATTTAAATTAAAAAGAATAATAAATGTTTTTATTTAAAAAACAATTTAAAATATTTAAATAAACAAAAAACTTAATTAAAAATACAATTTTATCAGAAAAAGCCATTTTCAGGGGTGTAAAAATTTCCCGACTTAGTTTGGAATTGACATAGAGAGTCGCGATCGGGAGGCCAAAATCTCGGAAAAATTCCCCTATTCGGGAATCGGGATACTTGAACATCACTAAAAATAATAATTTTAAAATAAAACTAAAAAACTAAAAATAATTTTTTTTAATTATTTTATTGAAGTAAGTTAAATTTAAAATTATCAAAACAAACAACTAAATGTCAGATGTTATTTGTTTATTTAAATAAAAATATCTTTAATTGTTTTTTTATAAAAACATTCATTATTCTTTTTAATTTAAATATCATCATTTAATTCCTTGTTTATTTTTATCAATCCTTACTACATATAAGCAATTTAAATTTAAATAATTTAAATATTAACTTAAACATTAAAATTAAAAATAAATTCATTTCTCTTTAAATAAAATGTCAAAATTCCTAATTTTCTTACTTGTATTAACTACTTTAATTAGTTTAAGTGAATTTCAAAAAGCTCCTAAAAATCCCCCTAAAAATCCTCCTAAAAATCCTCCTAAAAATGCCCCTAAAAATCCTCCAAAAAATCCCCCTAAAAATCCTCCTAAAAATGCCCCAAAAAATCCTCCTAAAAATGCCCCTAAAAATCCTCCAAAAAATCCTCCTAAAAATCCCCCTAAAAATCCTCCTAAAAATGCCCCAAAAAATCCTCCTAAAAATGCCCCAAAAAATCCTCCTAAAAATGCCCCTAAAAATCCTCCAAAAAATCCTCCTAAAAATCCTCCTAAAAATGCCCCAAAAAATCCTCCAAAAAATCCTCCTAAAAATCCCCCTAAAAATCCTCCAAAAAATCCTCCTAAAAATCCCCCTAAAAATCCTCCTAAAAATGCCCCAAAAAATCCTCCTAAAAATGCCCCAAAAAATCCTCCTAAAAATCCTCCTAAAAATCCTCCAAAAAATCCTCCTAAAAATCCTCCTAAAAATGCCCCTAAAAATCCTCCAAAAAATCCTCCTAAAAATCCCCCTAAAAATCCTCCTAAAAATGCCCCAAAAAATCCTCCTAAAAATGCCCCAAAAAATCCTCCTAAAAATGCCCCTAAAAATCCTCCAAAAAATCCTCCTAAAAATCCTCCTAAAAATGCCCCTAAAAATCCTCCAAAAAATCCTCCTAAAAATCCCCCTAAAAATCCTCCTAAAAATGCCCCAAAAAATCCTCCTAAAAATGCCCCAAAAAATCCTCCTAAAAATGCCCCTAAAAATCCTCCAAAAAATCCTCCTAAAAATCCTCCTAAAAATGCCCCAAAAAATCCTCCTAAAAATGCCCCAAAAAATCCTCCTAAAAATGCCCCTAAAAATCCTCCAAAAAATCCCCCTAAAAATCCTCCAAAAAATCCTCCTAAAAATGCCCCAAAAAATCCTCCTAAAAATGCCCCAAAAAATCCTCCTAAAAATGCCCCTAAAAATCCTCCAAAAAATCCTCCTAAAAATCCCCCTAAAAATCCTCCTAAAAATGCCCCTAAAAATCCTCCTAAAAATGCCCCAAAAAATCCTCCTAAAACTGGTCCAAAAAATGATGTAAATAAATAAATATTTAATTTAAAAATAATTCTTTAGCGTTGTCTTGAACCTAAAGAAGTTGGAATATTTTGTGGATTTGCAGGGGGTCCTCGTTGGTGGTATGTAGCTAAAGAGAAAGTTTGTAAGGTAAAAATAAATTTTTAATTAAATAAAAATAATTTTTAAATTTTAATTTAAAGTCATTCCAATACAGAGGATGTGGGGGCAATAATAATCGTTTCAATAGTGAAAAGTTATGCTTGAAAGCTTGCAAGGTAATCATTTTAATTGAAAATAAATAATTACTGATTCTATTTTTTTTAATTTAATAAAATTTAGGGCCATTAATTATCTGGAGGAAAAAATACAAGAAGAATATACTAATTTGATTTGATAAAAATATAATTAAGAATATAATTTTAAGAATATAATTAAAAATGATAATTTTATTTTCTGCTCTCTCTATTAATTTCTTTTTAATAATAAAATAATCACTCAAAAAATGTCTTAAATTAATAATAAAATAATTCACAACTCAAAAAATCTCTAAATACTATAATAGATTCAATATTGTTAATCTCGTAAAAATAAAGCTAAGGACTTTTTAAAAATATATTGTAAAATAGTACTTTTCAGAAAAATGCTAATTTTCAGCTAAATGACGATAAATTGTTCGTAGATAACGAACAGGGTCACAGCTCGATTTTAAATTTTGCAACTAAATGACGAAGATTATTTTTTTTTTAATTATTATTTTTAGTGATGTTCAAGTATCCCGATTCCCGAATAGGGGAATTTTTCCGAGATTTTGGCCTCCCGATCGCGACTCTCTATGTCAATTCCAAACTAAGTCGGGAAATTTTTACACCCCTGAAAATGGCTTTTTCTGATAAAATTGTATTTTTAATTAAGTTTTTTGTTTATTTAAATATTTTAAATTGTTTTTTAAATAAAAACATTTATTATTCTTTTTAATTTAAATATCATTATTTAATTCCTTGTTTATTTTTATCAATCCTTACTACATATAAGCAATTTAAATAATTTAAATATTAACTTAAAATTAAAATTAAAAATAAATTAATTTCTATTTAAATAAAATGTCAAAATTCATAATTTTCTTACTTGTATTAACTACCCTAATTAATTTAAGTGAATGTATAAAAAACCAAAAAATGATGTAAATTAAAATAAATATTTAATTTAAAACTGACGGGATCTGGGTTTTATTTGGAAACCCCTACACGGATTAATTTAAGAGAAAACCCGGATATTGGGTAAATAACTGTAATAAGATTATTTTAGCGTTGTCTTCAACCTAGAAAAGTTGGAATATTTTGTGGAAATGCAGGGGGTCCTCGTTGGTGGTATGTAGCTAAAGAGAAAGTTTGTAAGGTAAAAATAAATACAAATAAATAAATAAAAATTAAATAAAAATAATTTATTTTTAAAGCCATTCCAATACAAAGGATGTGGGGGAAATCAAAACAATTTTGATTCATTCGCTAGTTGCCAGAAAGCTTGCAAAGTAATTAATTAAATAGTCAGAAAATATATATTTAATTAAATTTAGGGTAATTAATTAACTGAAGAATGGGGTATAGTACAAGAAATGATAATAAAATAATAAATTGATAATGAAATTGTTAATAAATTAATTAATTAACTTACTAAATATATTTTTTAAAAATAAAACAAAATTTATTTTTAGTTTTTCTTAAAACTTTGTAAATAGCTTTTAATTTCTTTTCAATAAAAAAGCTTGTATTACCCTGTCAGCCAACGAAATGACAAATTTAACACAAATAAAACATTTTAACAAACAAAATTAAAAAAATTTTTTTGATAAAAACACTTTGTGGGGAAATGAAATGATGTTTTTGAAAATAAAATTATTTTTAAGTTTTCCAACACCTGCCAGTAACCAAGTTCTTATACTAAAGGCCCTGGCATTGTCTCGAAAAATTTCGAACAAAAACCCTTAACTCATTAAAAAGTGACATTAAAAAAGGTTAATTAACTAAACAGCTGGAAATCTTATTGTCTAAATTTATTATTAATTTTTAAATTAAATCACTTCATTTTAACATATAATTTAAACAAAATTTTTTAAAAATTTAATATGTAGATTAATTTAATATGTTCGTTACAGAATCTAATAATTCTGTAACGAAATGGAAAACCCTGAATCAGTCCTCTAGACCAGAGACCATTATTTAGTAAATTTGTTAGGCGAATGCTTAAAGAATTTTCTAGATGGGATAGGATTGTAACAGATTATAGAAACGTACCTGGAAATGGGATAAGCTTATATCTTCGTCAAGATAATAATCTTCAACATTTAGTTGCAAAATTTAAAATCGAGCTGTGACCCTGTTCGTTATCTACGAACAATTTATCGTCATCTAGCTGAAAATTAGCATTTTTCTGAAAAGTACTGTTTTACAATATATTTTTAAAAAGTCTTGGCATTGACGAACTGAAACAATTTAAATTTGGCGTTATTTTATAGACGGAATAATCATTGACGAACTGATTTTGACGAATATATCATTGACGAACTCATTATTGACGAACTAATAGGGAACCTTTTAAAAACAAAATTTTTTTTGAATTTTTTAAAAACAAATACAGCGAGATGCTAAAGGTTATGCCGCTATAAATTTATTTTCTCTTTAAATTTAAATTATCTCGCTGTTGAATAATTTTAGTATTTTCAATATTTATGAAGAGAGAAAAAGGATATAGAAATTAAAAATTAAAATACTCTTTAAAAATATTAATTTAAAATTTTTCCAATAATTTTTTTGTAAATATTTTTAAATGTTCTGACATTTATACTTTTATTAATATCAATTTTTATTATTTAAAACTTTAATTTAATGAGTAAGTGATTATAATGAATAATGGAGAAAAAAAAAAGATTTTTATATAAAGTAAAAAATATATTTAATTTTAATTTTATTTATTAAAAGAATTATTTTTAAAAATATGAAAAAATTAATTATTATTTTAATATTAATTTCTGTATTTTTCGAAATTAGTTTTGGGCAAGGGGGAAGTGTGGTAAAATAATAGATATTTTCTTTATTTTTTAAATAAAAAAATAAAAATATTTTAGCCACAGCTTTGTTTACAAAATAGTCAAGTTGGGACTTTGTGTGGAAATAGTCGTAGAAGTGTAACTCGCTGGGCTTTTGTAGCTAGGGAGAATGCTTGCAGGGTTGGGTTTTAAATTAATTTAAATAATAGGGAGGATATTTAAATAATTATTTAAAGTTCCTGAATAGTTTAAAATATTTTTTTTTATATTCTCCTCCATAAAAGTATTAAATAAATAATATTTTTTAATTAATAGAAAATTAAATTTTTATTTATTTCCAACAATTTTATAGTCATTCAATTTTAATGGATGTAATGGAAATTGTAATAACTTTTTGAGTCAACAAACTTGTGAATTTGCTTGTAAGGTATATATTGAAGAAATTAATTAAAAATTTAATTTTAAATTGAAAAAAATTAAGGGACGACGTTAAAGTTGCTATTAAAAGAAAGAGAAATTAAAGAAATAATTAAAATTAAAAAAATGTTAATATTAAATTTTAATTGTTAATACAAATTATTAAACTTTATCTATAAATGTTTGTTTCATTGTGTTTTGAAAAATCTTTGTGTAAATTTTCAAGATGATTAAAATTTCAAAAATATTTAAATTAGAAGGTCTATTGAATTTTGGTTAAATTTTGGACGATTTAAGGATTCTTTATTTTATAAAATCGGTTGCGAACTAAATTTTACAATTTACACTTTTTAAATTGAATGATAATAGAATTTCCAGTTGTTACGATAATTCCAGTTTTTAAAATTACACGTTTAGTTTTCGTTTTTAGCTTTATTTTTACGAGATTAACAATATTGAATCTATTATAGTATTTAGAGATTTTTTGAGTTGTGAATTATTTTATTATTAATTTAAGACATTTTTTGAGTGATTATTTTATTATTAAAAAGAAATTAATAGAGAGAGCAGAAAATAAAATTATCATTTTTAATTATATTCTTAAAATTATATTCTTAATTATATTTTTATCAAATCAAATTACTATATTCTTCTTGTATTTTTTCCTCCAGATAATTAATGGCCCTAAATTTTATTAAATTAAAAAAAATAGAATCAGTAATTATTTATTTTCAATTAAAATGATTACCTTGCAAGCTTTCAAGCATAACTTTTCACTATTGAAACGATTATTATTGCCCCCACATCCTTTGTATTGGAATGACTTTAAATTAAAATTTAAAAATTATTTTTATTTAATTAAAAATTTATTTTTACCTTACAAACTTTCTCTTTAGCTACATACCACCAACGAGGACCCCCTGCAAATCCACAAAATATTCCAACTTCTTTAGGTTCAAGACAACGCTAAAATAATTTTATATACCTAATTGTTTACCCAATATCCGGGTTTTTCTCTTAAATTAATCCTGTAGGGGTTTCCAAATTAAAACCCAGATCCCGTTACAAGCTCGGTCAGGGTTCGAACATTAATTATCTTTAAATTAAATATATTTATTTCTAGACCAGAGATAATGGTCTCTGGTCTAGAAGACTGATTCAGGGTTTTCCATTTCGTTACAGAATTATTAGATTCTGTAACGAACATATTAGATTAATCTACATATTAAATTTTTAAAAAATTTTGTTTAAATTATATGTTAAAATGAAGTGATTTAATTTAAAAATTAATAATAAATTTAGACAATAAGATTTCCAGCTGTTTAGTTAATTAACCTTTTTTAATGTCACTTTTTAATGAGTTAAGGGTTTTTGTTCGAAATTTTTCGAGACAATGCCAGGGCCTTTAGTATAAGAACTTGGTTACTGGCAGGTGTTGGAAAACTTAAAAATAATTTTATTTTCAAAAACATCATTTCATTTCCCCACAAAGTGTTTTTATCAAAAAAATTTTTTTAATTTTGTTTGTTAAAATGTTTTATTTGTGTTAAATTTGTCATTTCGTTGGCTGACAGGGTAATACAAGCTTTTTTATTGAAAAGAAATTAAAAGCTATTTACAAAGTTTTAAGAAAAACTAAAAATAAATTTTGTTTTATTTTTAAAAAATATATTTAGTAAGTTAATTAATTAATTTATTAACAATTTCATTATCAATTTATTATTTTATTATCATTTCTTGTACTATACCCCATTCTTCAGTTAATTAATTACCCTAAATTTAATTAAATATATATTTTCTGACTATTTAATTTATTACTTTGCAAGCTTTCTGGCAACTAGCGAATGAATCAAAATTGTTTTGATTTCCCCCACATCCTTTGTATTGGAATGGCTTTAAAAATAAATTATTTTTAAAAATAATTTTTATTTAATTTTATTTTTACCTTACAAACTTTCTCTTTAGCTACATACCACCAACGAGTACCTCCACAATCCTTTCCCTCTACTTTAGTCTGGTGACAACGCTAAAGATAATTATTTTTAAATTAAATATTTATTTATTTACATCATTTTTTGGACCAGTTTTAGGAGGATTTTTAGGAGCTTTTTGAAATTCACTTAAACTAATTAAAGTAGTTAATACAAGTAAGAAAATTAGGAATTTTGACATTTTATTTAAAGAGAAATGAATTTATTTTTAATTTTAATGTTTAAGTTAATATTTAAATTATTTAAATTTAAATTGCTTATATATAGTATTCGATATTGGTTAATAAAAATAAATAAACAAGGAATTAAATAATGATTTTAAAATTTTTTAATTAAAAATAACAATTTTTATTAATTAAAAAACAATTAAAAATATTTTATTTAAATAAATCCTTTGTTTTTGACTGTTTTGATAATATAAAGTTTAACTTCCTTTAATAAAATAAAAAAATATTAGTAATTATTTGTTTAAAAATTTATTATAATAAACTTATTTTTTTATAAATTTAATTTATATATAAGCAATTTAAATTTAAATAATTAAACATTAAAATTAAAAATAAATTCATTTCTCCTTAAATAAATGTCAAATTCATAATTTTCTTAATTGTATTAACTACTCATTTAGGTGAATGTTTCTTTTAGAATATTTTTATTTATTATTAGATTAAATAATTTAGAGGTCAATAGAGTAATTATTAATTATTATTACAGACGGACATTTAATTAGTATGTATACTTAATTACTACTTTGAATTAATAATCCAAAAAGGATTTTAATTTATGAAATTTATGTTTATATGTAGAACATGTAGAAAGTAAAGAATTGTTAAAGTGTAAATAGCAAATATTAGGGAGGCAAAAATTAAAGAGTTATTTTTTTAATAAAATTTTTAATTAATCTAATTTGAGGAAAGCATTACAAAAATAAAATTTAAAATAAAAGAAAGAAAGAATTTAATAGCCAAATTAGAGAAATAAAAATCAAGGCGTCTTCGTTCTATACTAAATATAGCATTCATAAAATCCCATTTTTAATAGAATTATCTTTAATTAATTGTTAATTGCCTCAAATAATACATATTCAATTTTTGTTAATTCTTTTCCTTTTAAACTGAAACTAAAGTAGTTACACTTTGCGATGGAAATGAATATGTAAATGATCCTCCTCCTGTTACTTTTATATTATTTTGTTGTTGGAAATTTTTGCCTTGAGAAGTAATATATGAACTAAATGAAGATGGTAATGTTCCTCCATTAATTGAAAATTGTTCTGATATAGGAGAGGATCCCATATTTATTGCTACAATTACTACCTTTAAAAAATAATTTCAAAATATTTTTAAAAATAACTGAGAAAGTTTCAGTCTAGTATCCCTTCCTTTCCAATAACACAACTATTAAATTATATAATTAATAATCAAATAGCTAATACTAAAAGAAATCCTGAGTAAGTATTGAAAGACTTAACTAAATTATAATTAATTAATCACCTTTCCATTCCCTGTGTATGCACTCACAAGCAAATTATTATTATTAGAACTGACAGAATTAACTCGAAAATACCCAGGTCTAATAAATTTTGCATAATGCCCAAGAACATAAGCTTTGGGCGTTAATTGCCAATTTTGATATAAAAGCATCATAGTTATTGAATTTCCTCTTAACCACCAATGAATATAAGCATTAAATTCAGCAATTGTCAAACAATTGTGAATATCTTCAGCTTGTTTCATAACACTATTAAAATCATTTCCATCAATAAAATGTTCGGTCATCCAAAATTTCTTTCCAAATTTTTTTACTAAAGGTTGGGGTTTCATAATAAATCCATAACCATGACTTGCAATAATATCAACTGCAGAAGCGGATTGAGGGTCGTTCTTTAATTAAAAAATTTTATTAGAATATTTTTATTTATTTTTAGCATAAATACATAATTTAGAATTAAATAGAGAAATCATTATTACAAACGGACATTTAATTAGAATATATACCTACTTATGGAGTGTTCTTATTAACAAGAATTCTTTAAATTAAACAAAAACCTACCAAAATTGCATCATTCATATCTCTTCTATATCCATAAGATTCGGGTGCTATAATTTTTATATTACTTCCCGATTTAATTCTTCCCGCAAAATTTTTTAAAAAATTTTTCATTTGATCTGGTGTAAAAGTCATTGGATTATCAGAATAATCAGGCTCATTGATTATAGAAATTGCATAGAGAGGAGCACTATTATTTTTGAAATAATCAACAAAACTTTTTAAATAATCAGCATAATCGCTATATTGGTTAGAACTGAGAGGGCCAGGTTCATCTTGTTTATTAACTTTCATAATAGCTGGGGCAGTCCAAGGAGAGGCAAATACTTTGGCATTAAGTTTTAATGCTTTTTTGGCATTTGATAATTCATCGGCCCATCGTTTATGTTCGTCAATTCGAATACGAAGGATTGAATAACCAAGAGTTCCAAATCTATAAATTCAAACAGATTTTTGTTCTATTTCTGCGAGTGTTTATAAATTATTAACTTCTAGAGTTAATAATTCTCTCTCTAACCCCCCCCCCCCCTAAAATAGCCCTCCTCTAGAGGTCGATCGAAAAAAATATTTTAGAGAAAATACAGTAATTATATTTATATATTCAAATCTTATATATATTAAATAAAATTTCTTTGAATGTTAAGCACTTCTAGACGGTACATTACAATTGAGTCCGCACGATAATCCTGCATGCAGAATATGGAATTTTTAAAATTAAATCCACGGGGACTCAATTGAGGTATATACCAGGCATGCACACGGATACGGATAATATCCGGATATCCGCGGGTATCCGCGGATACGGACGGATATGGATAGTGTTTTTTAAAAAATTGGACGGATACGGATGGATACGGATATGATGCTTCAAATCCGCGGATATCCATCTCAAAATTCCAGCCTGCGGTGCAATGAAAGTGGATTTTTTTCGCTTTCGGCCTTTCAAAATTTTTAAAATTTTCGCCTGCGGCGCTAAAAAAGAAAGAAATCTGCCTTCCAGCTTAAAAATTTCCATCTACGACGCCCCGAACCGGGAATTTAACTTTTCAAAAATTCTCAAAATTTTTTTGTCGGTATAATTTCTGATAAGCAGCGTTAAGTCGGAATTCCTATCTCTGCCTTCCGATTTTCGAACCTCCAATGTTCATAAGCAAGGTTACTTTTGCTGCATCCAATTATTACATCATTGTCTAACCATTACCCGAATTTAAATAAATTTGACCATTTTGAAAATTCTAGCCAGCTGACCATTTTGAGAAAAAACGGATATATCCGCGGATATCCGCGGATGGATATGACTCAAAAGTCGGACGGATACAAACGGATACGGATATTGACCCCACGGATATATCCGGATACGGATAGCAAAATCCGTATCCATGTGCAAGTCTGGTATATACAAGGGGGACTCAATCGTGCCGGGACTCAATCGTGGGGACTCAGTTGAACTGACCCGACTTCTAGAGTCTTTCAGACAAATAGATTATTTAATAAATAAAAAATCCCTTACAGTTCATTCATTGTTTGATTGGAAACTGCTCCATTCCAAGCTGTAGATGCACCAAACCCGTCAATAACTTGGCGTTTTTCATTAAGATTAATAGTCACATTTCCATTATTACGGTCAAATTGCGACGAAAAAATTATCAAAAAAATAATTAAAAATATTAAATTATTCATTTTTAAAATTTTGTTTTCTAATAAATAATTGGGTAGATTTAATAAAAATTAATTAATTAAATATAGCTAAATAAAATTCTTATTTATATTAAATTAAAATACCAAAGATTACGTTAATCTTTGAGAGTTATAAAAAACTAAATATAAATGGTAAACGTGGTAGACGTAACGTGGTAAACGCTTATTAATTGTATTAACTACTTTAACTAATTTAACTTCTTCGAAAAAATTTCCAAAAAATGATATTAATAGATATTTAATTTAAAAAGTTTTAATTTGGAAACTCCGACACGGGTTAATTTAAGAGAAAAAACCGGATATTGGGTAAAAAATTTTGTTTCGTTTCTAAAAAACTTTTCTTATTGAAAAGTGGTTTATTTAATTAGCTTGCCAATGAAAAATTTGGAAATAACTTTACGTGATACTTTTTAAAGCCTAATTGAATAAATGTACCTGAATAAGCACGCCACTCATCGCTATGAACCTCTGTTCCTTTAGCAATGTGCCTTTCAATAAGTGGATGAAGGGTAGCTTTATCCCTTCTATTGACATAAAAAAAAACGAGTTTCAGATCTAAATAATATGATAACAGGTTTTCCCTTAGCACATACCCTCTTTGGTTAATTAATTTCCATTCATTACTTTTGTACCAGGAAATCCCAAAAATCCAAGGGCCATCGACTCTATTTCCATAATTTTTCATATTCCTATATTCCTCATATTCAATTTCTTCTTCTTCTTCTTTTTCTTCTATTTCCTCATCACTTTTTTGCTTTTTCAACTCTAAATCCCCAATTGTTAATCGCCCCTTATTATTTTTCCTTTTCCCTCTTAACAAAATCTCATCTTTTATGGCAGATCATTTCAGTCTTCAATAATTGAAAACCTTGTAGATATTCAATAACTAGCAATTGGGACTTTTTCTTTGATTCAATATCAAGAGTTTGATCGTCGAACAATGGGATCCAGAATTTTTCTACTGAGGTATTATTTGTAGGGCAAGAAACGGGCATATTTTATTGTTATTTTATTAATTCTTTTCTTTCATTAGGCATAATAACAAGGAAAAGGAAAAATGAGCGAGCACTTTTCCTAACGCAAAATTGCAAGAAAAGGAAAGAAAAATGCGGATTCTCTTTGCGGACATGTGGACCGCCAACTGGACATTTACCGTATTAATTTAATATTTTGGCTGTTCTGTACAAATGCCCATTGTCATTTAAATAATTTGTTATATTATTTAACTCAAAAATTAATCAAATTTTTGGACTTTTATATAAATAATATACCTTGAAAAAAATATTTTCCAAACGAATCTTGTCCCAAGTAATTTGATAAATTGTTATTTTACCTTTAAATTATTTGAAAATTTACAATTTCTCAACAAAGTACATAAACCTTTTTTTAAATTAACGAATTAAATTTTAAAAAATAATCTATAAACATTAATGGTTTTTAATATTCCCTTTAAAAATTTGATAGCTGAAAAAACTGAAAGCCTTCCGAGAATATTAAGAGAAAAATTTAAATAAAAAAGTAAAGTTATTTCCAAATTTTTCATTGACAAGCTAATTAAATAAACCACTTTTCAATAAGAAAAGTTTTTTAGAAACGAAACAAAATTTTTTACCCAACATCCGGTTTTTTCTCTTAAATTAACCCGTGTCGGAGTTTCCAAATTAAAACTTTTTAAATTAAATATCTATTAATATCAGTTTTTGGAAATTTTTTCGAAGAAGTTAAATTAATTAAAGTAGTTAATACAATTAATAAGCGTTTACCACGTTACGTCTACCACGTTTACCATTTATATTTAGTTTTTTATACCTCTCAAAGATTAACGTAATCTTTGGTATTTTAATTTAATATAAATAAGAATTTTATTTAGTTATATTTCATTAATTATAATAATTTTAGTTTAAACTTTCCCAATTATTTATTAGAAAACAAAATTTTAAAAATGAATAATTTAATATTTTTAATTATTTTTTTGATAATTTTTTCGTCGCAATTTGACCGTAATAATGGAAATGTGACTATTAATCTTAATGAAAAACGCCAAGTTATTGACGGGTTTGGTGCATCTACAGCTTGGAATGGAGCAGTTTCCAATCAAACAATGAATGAACTGTAAGGGATTTTTTATTTATTAAATAATCTATTTGTCTGAAAGACTCTAGAAGTTAATAATTTATAAACACTCGCAGAAATAGAACAAAAATCTGTTTGAATTTATAGATTTGGAACTCTTGGTTATTCAATCCTTCGTATTCGAATTGACGAACATAAACGATGGGCCGATGAATTATCAAATGCCAAAAAAGCATTAAAACTTAATGCCAAAGTATTTGCCTCTCCTTGGACTGCCCCAGCTATTATGAAAGTTAATAAACAAGATGAACCTGGCCCTCTCAGTTCTAACCAATATAGCGATTATGCTGATTATTTAAAAAGTTTTGTTGATTATTTCAAAAATAATAGTGCTCCTCTCTATGCAATTTCTATAATCAATGAGCCTGATTATTCTGATAATCCAATGACTTTTACACCAGATCAAATGAAAAATTTTTTAAAAAATTTTGCGGGAAGAATTAAATCGGGAAGTAATATAAAAATTATAGCACCCGAATCTTATGGATATAGAAGAGATATGAATGATGCAATTTTGGTAGGTTTTTGTTTAATTTAAAGAATTCTTGTTAATAAGAACACTCCATAAGTAGGTATATATTCTAATTAAATGTCCGTTTGTAATAATGATTTCTCTATTTAATTCTAAATTATGTATTTATGCTAAAAATAAATAAAAATATTCTAATAAAATTTTTTAATTAAAGAACGACCCTCAATCCGCTTCTGCAGTTGATATTATTGCAAGTCATGGTTATGGATTTATTATGAAACCCCAACCTTTAGTAAAAAAATCTGGAAAGAAATTTTGGATGACCGAACATTTTATTGATGGAAATGATTTTAATAGTGTTATGAAACAAGCTGAAGATATTCACAATTGTTTGACAATTGCTGAATTTAATGCTTATATTCATTGGTGGTTAAGAGGAAATTCAATAACTATGATGCTTTTATATCAAAATTGGCAATTAACGCCCAAAGCTTATGTTATCGGACATTTTGCAAAATTTATTAGACCTGGATATTTTCGAGTTAATTCTGTCAGTTCTAATAATAATAATTTGCTTGTGAGTGCATACACAGGGAATGGAAAGGTGATTAATTAATTAATTTAGTTGAGTCTTTCAATACCTACTCAGGATTTCTTTTAGTTATTCTCTATTTAATTATTAATTATATAATTTAATAGTTGTGTTATTGGAAAGGAAGGAATACTAGACTGAAGCTTTCTCAGTTATTTTTTAATTATTTTTTAAAGGTAGTAATTGTAGCAATAAATATGGGATCCTCGCCTATATCAGAACAATTTTCAATTAATGGAGGAACATTACCATCTTCATTTAGTTCATATATTACTTCTCAAGGCAAAAATTTCCAACAACAAAATAACATTAACGTAACAGAAGGAGGATCATTTACATATTCATTTCCATCACAAAGTGTAACTACTTTAGTTTCAGTTTAAAAAGGAAAAGAATTGATATGAGGCAATAACAATTATTTAAAGATAATTCTATTAAAAATGGGAGTTCATAAATATACTATATTTAGTATTTTAGAACGAAAACGCTTTGATTTTTATTTAATTAATCTGGCTATTAAATTCTTTTTTTCTTTTATTTTAAATTTTTTTATTTTTGTAATGCTTTCCTCAAATTAATTAAAAATTTTATTCAGTAAATAACTCTTTAATTTTTTCCTCTTTAATATTTGCTATTTAAACTTTAACAATTTTTTACTATGTATTATATATATATATATATATATATATATATATATATATATATATATATATATATATATATATATATATATATATATATATATATATATATATATATATATATATATATATATATATATATATATATATATATATATATATATATATATATATATATATATATATATATATATATATATATATATATATATATATATATATATATATATATATATATATATATATATATATATATATATATATATATATATATATATATATATATATATTACTGTTCTATAAACATAAATTTCGCAAATTAAAATCCTTTTTGGATTATTAATTCAAAGTAGGGTAGCAACACGACCCTCGAAACCCCCGACGCCGGACCCCGAAGACTTAATTGTGTTAAATTTGTTTTTTCGCTAGCAGACAGGGTAATAGTACATACTTTTTAAATGAAAAGAAATTGAACAGCTATTTACAAAATTTTTCAAAAATGTTAAAATAAATTTTATTTAATTTTTAAAAATTATATTTAAAAAGTTAATTAATTAATTAATTAGTTTATCAACAATTTCATTATCAATTTACTATTTTATTATCATTTCTTGTACTATACCCCATTCTTCAGTTAATTAATGACCCTAAATTTAATTAAATATATATTTTCTGACTATTTAATTTATTACTTTGCAAGCTTTCTGGCAACTAGCGAAAGAATTAAAATTGTTCTGATTTCCCCCACATCCTTTGTGGGGGAAATGTGGGGGAAATCATTTCCCCCACATCCTTTGAATGACTTTAAAAATAAATTTTTTTAAATTATTTTTATTTAATTTTATTTTTACCTTACAAACTTTCTCTTTAGCTACATACCACCAACGAGTACCTCCACAATTATTTCCCTCTAATTTAGGTTGGCGACAACGCTAAAAATAATTATTTTTAAATTAAATATATTAATTTATTTACATCTACTTTACATTCACTCAAATTAATTAAAGTAGTTAATACAATTAATAAAATTAGGAATTTTGACATTTTATTTAAATAGAAATGAATTTATTTTTAATTTTTAATGTTTAAATTATTTAAATTATTTAAATTTATGTTAGAATTATTTAAATTTAAATTGCTTATATATATAAATTAAATTTATGAAAAATAAGTTTATTATAATAAATTTTTTAAACAAATAATTACTAATATTTTTTTATTTTATTAAAGGAAGTTAACCTTTATATTATCAAACAGTCAAAAACAAAGGATTTATTTAAATAAAATATTTTTAATTGTTTTTTAATTAATAAAAATTGTTATTTTTTTAATAGAAAAATTTAAAAATCATTATTTAATTCCTTGTTTATTTATTTTTATTAACCAATATTAAATACTATATATAAGCAATTTAAATTTAAATAATTTAAATATTAACTTAAACATTAAAATTAAAAATAAATTCATTTCTCTTTAAATAAAATGTCAAAATTCATAATTTTATTAATTGTATTAACTACTTTAATTCATTTAAGTGAATTTAAAAAAGCTCCTAAAAATCCCCCAAAAAATGATGTAAGTAAATAAATAAATATTTAATTTAAAAATAATTAATGTTACAACCCGGGCCGAGCTTGTGACGGGATCTGGGTTTTAATTTGGAAATCCCTACCGGATTAATTTAAGAGAAAAACCTGGATATTGGGTAAATATTATAAAAAAAAATTATTTTAGCGTTGTCTTGAACCTAAAAAAGTTGGAATATTTTGTGGATTTGCAGGAGGTCCTCGTTGGTGGTATGTAGCTAAAGAGAAAGTTTGTAAGGTAAAAATTAATTTTTAATTAAATAAAAATAATAATTTTTAAAAACTTTAATTTAAAGTCATTCCAATACAAAGGATGTGGGGGCAATAATAATCGTTTCAATAGTGAAAAGTTGTGCTTGAAATTTTGCAAGGTAGGTTAAAATAAATAAATAAGTATTCATTCTATTTTTTTAATTTAATAAAATTAAGGGTCATTAATAAGCTGAATGAGGAAATACAAGAAGAATATAATTTGATTTAAAATGCTAATAAAATGATAAATATAAATTAACATTTTTATAATAAATTAA
Source organism: Meloidogyne incognita (assembly GCA_036172945.1). NCBI lineage: Eukaryota > Metazoa > Nematoda > Chromadorea > Rhabditida > Meloidogynidae > Meloidogyne > Meloidogyne incognita. Next base: position 6,291,154 of record JARQAC010000001.1, read on the forward strand.
ATCTATTTTATGTTTTTAAAAATTTTTTTAAATGTTATTAGAAACCGGACTGGGAGGGCCGCAAGATAATTGAGATCGATGTTTTTAAAGATCTCGCTTCCCGACATTTTTTCGATATTTGTAGAATATTTAATTTTTCATCGGAAATAGCAAAATTTTTCAATATGGAGGGATTATGTAGACACAAAAGTATTTTTATAAAAAAAGTTTTATAAATTTTGTTTGTTAAAATGTTTTATTTATGTTAAATTTGTTTTTTCGCTAGCTGACAGGGTAATACAAGCTATTTAATTGAGAAGAATTGCAAAGTCAATTCGCGTGACTTAAATTACTAACCTAACCTAAATTTACGAGAATCACTGCAAGGTTTAATAATTTAATTAAATAAAAGTATTAAATAGCTCGAAATGTTTTATGTTCATTAAAATTATCTGAAGAAAGAAATATAAGAGACATAATTTGTTAAAAGAATAATTTTCTAAATAAATATTTTTACTTCCTCCGAATAAAAGAGCTTGAATTACCTTGGCTGTTAAAGTTTAAAAATAATAAAATTTTTTTATTAATTTAAAGATTAATCTTTTAACAAAAATGAAAAATTGGGAAATAATTTTACTTTTTTTTATTTAAATTTTTCTTTTAATATTCTTGGGGTCATACGACACTTGCAGATATGACATTTGCAGACCCGACATTTGCAGACGACTTTTGCAGATCGACATTTGCAGATACCGACACTTGCAGATATGACACTTGCAGATCAGACATTTGCAGATCCGACTTTTGCAGATATTAATTTTTGAAAAAAATTTTTAAAAAATTTAAAAAACTTAAAAAATCAAAGGATATATTAGTATAGTATACCGGTGGAAAGGTTTTGATATAAGACCCATACCACTTCGCCTCGACGAGCTGAGTCGAACGGCACCACTATTTTTCCGGAGGTTCAAAATGTTCAACGTAGACCTATGGAGCGTCGGCGACGGGGAGTCAACGGTCGCTGGGCTCGTAACATGATCCTATTCTTATCATCGATGAGATGGGCATCCCAGGATTCCTCCACAGCAGCTTTCGATATTTATCACACACACATTTTCGATATTTATCGAAAAATATCGACCGAGGTGGACTGGAATCAGAGGTATCAAGGGATTTGTATGAGATCAGAGGATTAAGAGGATTTGAATGACAGGCGTAAATTAAAGTGGGTTTGAATGAATCACAAGTATTTGAGGATATCGAGGAATTACGGGAGATTAGGAGCGACATTGAAATATTAATCCTCAGATATACCCTGATATCCGAACGAATCCCGTGATCTCCCTTCATTCCCTTCAAATCCCTATTCCGTCAATATCCTTCTAAATAACTGATACTCCTTGAACCACCCTTAATTATTCGAACCTCTTATATCACCAGATATATCAGTTTATCTTTTCAAATCTTCCTTAATCCGTCCGAATTTATTTGTCTTCACAGGTAAATACTTTAAATCCATTAAAACCATTTAATCACACCTTATTTCATTAATTTTTGAATAAATTAACGAAAATAGACAGAAAACGACTTATTTTTAGAGCATTTTTTGTTTAAAATTTTTTTTCTACAAACCCCCGTTCCCCGTCCCCGTCCCCGAGCTAATTTTGCTCCCCGACCCCGCACCCCGCCCCGAAACAATTCGAAAACCCCGTACCCCGACATACCCGCCCCCGAGCGTTCGGGGTCAAACCCTACTCCTAACGCAAAAAATGCAAAGAAAGGAATGAAAAATGCAGATTCTCTTTGCGGACAGTGGGGAGCCAAACTTACATTTGCCAAACTTAACCAAAAATAAAAGATTTAATATTTTTAATTATTTTTTTAATAATTTTTTCGTCGCCAATTTTCCCCCTTTTAAATTAGAATGATAATAAAATTTTCAGTAATTTAGGTAATTCCTGTTTTTTTAATATTACATTTTTAGTTTTATGTTTAGAAGATTATCAATCTTGAATCTCGATTGTTTTAGTGATGTTGTGAATTATTTTATTATCAAAAGAAATTAAAAGAGAGAAGAAAATAAAATTAGCATTTTAAATTAAATTTTATTCTTGTAAATATTCTTTCTTTTAAATAATTAATGACCCTAAATTTTATTACTATAAATTTAAAAAATAGAATGAATAATTATTTATTTAATTAAAATTATCTTGCAAGCTTGCAAGCATAACTTATCACTTTTGAAACGAATACAAAAATAGAATTACTAATATTTTTTATTTTATTGAATTTATATTTATTATACCACGTTTACCATTTATATTTAGTTTATACATATAGAATAGGATAAATATGGGATCCTCTCCTATATCACAACAATTTTCAATTAATGGAGGAACACCAGTTTACCACATGCAAAATTTATATTTAGTTTTTCCTCAAAGATTAATGTAATCCTTGGTATTTTAATTTAATATAAATAAGAATTTTATTTAGTTATATTTAATTAATTAATTTTTATTTAAACTTAACCAATTAGAAAGCAAAATTTAAAAAATGAATAATTTAATATCTTTAATTATTTTTTTAATAATTTTTTCGTCGCAATTTGACCGTAATAATGGAAATGTGACTATTAATCTTAATGAAAAACGCCAAGTTATTGACGGGTTTGGTGCATCTACAGCTTGGCAAGGAGCAGTTTCCGATCAGATAATGAATGAACTGTAAGGGATTTTTTAATTTAAATAATCTGAGGGACAGAAAGAATAGAGAAGTGCTTAACATTGAAAGGAAAGTTTATTTAATAAAATGCCAATAGAAGATTCGAATATAGAAATATAATTGTAGTAAATCAAGGTTATTCGGCGTCTGGGAGCGAACCAGCATCTTCAGTAGACCGGGCTGAGTGTTAGCCATTACACCACGCCGCCTACTGCATAGCCTTAGGAAATGAATTGCTATATGCTTTACATTGTTTATTAATAATTTATAAATACTCGCAAAAATAGATACATGAATTTGTTTGAATTTATAGATTTGGAACTCTTGGTTATTCAATCCTTCGTGTTCGAATTGACGAAGATAAACAATGGGATGATGAATTATCAAATGCCAAAAAAGCATTAAAACTTAATGCCAAAGTATTTGCCACTCCTTGGACTGCCCCAGCTGATATGAAAGACAATAAACAAGACAAACACGGCCCTCTCAGTTCTAACCAATATAGCAATTATGCTGATTATTTAAAAAGTTTTGTTGATTATTTCAAAAATAATGGTGCACCTCTCTATGCAATTTCGATAATTAATGAGCCTGATTTTGCTTTAGAAGCACCTTATAATACAATGAGTTTTACAACAGATCAAATGAAAAATTTTTTGAAAAATTTTGCGGGAAGAATTAAATCGGGAAGTAATATAAAAATTATGGCACCCGAATCTTATGGATCTGCAACAGATATGAATGATGCAATTTTGGTAAGTTTTTTTAAAATTTAAGGAATTTTGTTAATAAGAATACTCCATAAGTAGGTATATATTCTAAATAATTGTCCGCTGTAATAATAATTACTCTATTAAACTCTAAATTATTTAAGCTAAATATAAATAAACCAAATTTTAATGAAAAATTTTTAATTAAAGAACGACCCTCAATCAGCTGCTGCAGTTGATATTGATGCAATGCATGGTTATGGATTTATTATGAAACCACAACCTTCAGTAATAAAATCTGGAAAGCAATTTTGGATGACAGAACATTGTATTGATGCTGGTGATTTTAATAGTGTTATGAAAATAGCCGAACAAATTCACAATTCTTTGACAATCGCTGAATTTAATGCTTATATTCATTGGTGGTTAAGAGATACAAGTCCTTCAAAAACGATGCTTTTATTTCAAAATAAGCAATTAACGCCCAAAGCTTATGTTATCGGACATTTTGCAAAATTTATTAGACCTGGATATTTTCGAGTTAATTCTGTCAGTTCTAATAATAATAATTTGCTTGTGAGTGCATACACAGGGAATGGAAAGGTGATTAATTAATTAATTCAGTTTAGTCTTTCAATATCTACTCAGGATTCCTTTTAATTATTATCTATTTAATTATTAATTACTTATATAATTTAATAGTTGTGTTATTGGAAAGGAGTGGATACTAGACTGAAGCTAGACTGTCAGTTATTTTTTAATTATTTTTTAAAGGTAGTAATTGTAGCAATAAATATGGGATCCTCTCCTATATCAGAACAATTTTCAATTAATGGAGGAACATTACCATCTACATTTAGTTCATATATTACTTCTCAAGGCAAAAATTTCCAACAACAAAATAACATAAAAGTAACAGGAGGAGGATCATTTACATATTCATTTCCATCACAAAGTGTAACTACTTTAGTTTCAGTTTAAAAGGAAAAAGATTGATATGAGGCAATTAACAAATATTTAATAATAATTCTATTAAAAATGAGATTTTACAAATACTACATATATTCAATATTCTAGAAACGAAATACTTTGATTTTTATTTCTCTAATTTGGCTACTAAATCCTTTCTTTCTTTTATTTTAAATTTTATTTTTTTCTTTTATTTTAATTTTTTTTATTTTTGTAATGCTTTCCTCAAATTAGTTTAATTAAAAATTTTATTAAAGAAATAACTCTTTAATTTTTGCCTCTTTAATATGTATTTGCATTACTTTCTACAAATTCTATAAACATAAATTTCATAAATTAAAATCCTTTTTGGATTACTAATTCAAAGTAGGTAGCAACACGACCCTCGAAACCCCCAACACCGAACCACAAAGATTTTTTGGCAAAAACTCCGCCCGGAATCCCGATCTCGAACACCCAAATTCAAAGTTAAGTTTTTAAAATCATTATTTAATTCCTTGTTTATTTATTTTTATTAACCAATATCCAATACTATATATAAGCAATTTAAATTTAAATAATTTAAATATTAACTTAAACATTAAAAATTAAAAATAAATTCATTTCTCTTTAAATAAAATGTCAAAATTCATAATTTTCTTGATTGTATTAACTACTTTAATTAATTTAACTACTTCAAAAAAATTTCCAAAAATGATGTAAATTAAAATAAATAAATATTTAATTTAAAGATAATTAATGTTCGAACCCTGACCGAGCTTGTGACGGGATCTGGGTTTTAATTTGTCAAACCCGATTTAATTTAAGAGAAAAACCCAGTTATTGAGTAAATAATTAGGTATATAAAATTATTTTAGCGTTGTCTTGAACCTAAAGAAGTTGGAATATTTTGTGGACATGCCGGAGGTCCTCGTTGGTGGTATGTAGCTAAAGAGAAAGTTTGTAAGGTAAAAATTAATTTTTAATTAAATAAAAATAATAATTTTTAAAAATTTTAATTTAAAGTCATTCCAATACAAAGGATGTGGGGGCAATAATAATCGTTTCAATAGTGAAAAGTTATGCTTGAAAGCTTGCAAGGTAATCATTTTAATTGAAAATAAATAATTACTCATTCTATTTTTTTAATTTAATATAATTTAGGGTCATTAATTTTCTGAAGGAAGAAATACAAGAATATATAAGTTGATTTGATAAAAATATAATTAAGAATATAATTTTAAGAATATAATTAAAAATGATAATTTTATTTTCTGTTCTCTCTATTATAATAATTTCTTTTTAATAATAAAAAATAATCACTCAAAAAATCTCTAAATACAATTGAGATACAATATTGATAATCTCGTAAAAATAAAGCTAAAAACGAAAACTAAACGTGTAATTTTAAAAACTGGAATTATCGTAAAACTGGAAATTCTATTATCATTCAATTTAAAAAGGGTAAATTGTAAAATTTAGTTCGCAATTTAGTCCGCAACCGATTTTATAAAATAAAAAATCTTAAATCGTCTACCAAAATTCAATAGATTTTTTAATTTAAATATTTTTGGAATTTTAATCATCTTGAAAATTTACACAATGATTTTTCAAAACACAATGAAACAAACATTTATAGATAAAGTTTAATAATTTATATTAACAATTAAAATTTAATATAAACATTTTTTAATTTTAATTATTTAATTTCTCTTTCGTTTTAACAGCAAATCCTATAAGCTTTAACGTCGTCCCTTAATTTTTTCAATTTAAAATTAAATTTTAAATTAATTTCCTCAATATATACCTTACAAGCAAATTCACAAGTTTGTTGACTCAAAAAATTATTACAATTTCCATTACATCCATTATAATTGAATGACTATAAAATTTGTTGAAAATAAATAAAAATTTGATTTTTTATTAATTAAAAGAATATTATTTATTTAATAATTTTATGGAGGAAAATATAAAAAAAAATATTTTAAAATATTCAGGAACTTTAAATAATTAATTATTTAAATATCCTCCCTTTTATTTAAATTAATTAAAACCCAACCCTGCAAGCATTCTCCCTAGCTACAAAAGCCCAGCGAGTTACACTTCTACGACTATTTCCGCACAAATTTAGTTCATATAATAATTATGTGGCGGACTTTCAATACATACTCAGGATTTCTTTAATTATTATCTATTTGATTATTAATTATATAATTTAATAGTTGTGTTATTGGAAAGGAAGGAATACTAGACTGAAGCTTTCTCAGTTATTTTTTAATTATTTTTTAAAGGTAGTAATTGTAGCAATAAATATAGGATCCTCTCCTATATCAGAACAATTTTCAATTAATGGAGGAACATTACCAACTTCATTTATTCCCTATATTACTTCTCAAGGCAAAAATTTCCAACAACAAAATAATATAAAAATAACAGGAGGAGGATCATTTACATATTCATTTCCATCGCAAAGTGTAACTACTTTAGTTTCAGTTTAAAAGGAAAAGAATTAATAAAAATTAAATATCATTATTATGAGGCAACTAACAATTAATTAAAGATAATTCGGCTCTATCGGAAAATAATGCCGGCATCCAATTTTTCCTTTCCTTCTCGAATGGGGGAGAAGAAGTTAATTTTTCAGCTGTAGTTCAGTAAACCGGTGGTAAGGTAACTTTGTCCAAACTTATTCAATCACGGTGATTTTGGTGTCTTTTAACTCTGTGGACCCAGATATCGACCTCCGAAACGAAATCTGATTTGATTGGACCGAGATAAAGAACTCTGAAAATTGAAGAACTACATGGGCGAATTTTGGATTAAAAATTCGAATATATATTCGAAAGAGCTAGTCGAACTGAGTCGAATGACGCCAAAATCAACGCGATTTAACAAGTTTATACAAAGTTACCTTACCACCGGTTTACTATGTATACTACAGCTGAAAGGTTAACTTTTTCTCCCCCATTCGAGGAGGAAAGGAAAAATTGGATGCCGGCATTATTTTCCGATAGAGCCGATAATTCTATTAAAAATGAGATTTTACAAATAATATACTATAAATACATACAGTCATCGACATAAAGATTGGGGCAAGTGTAAATGAAATGAAAATTAACTAGCTATTTTCTCATTCAAAAAATATGTTCTATATAGCAATCGAAAGCTCTATTCGTATCTCAGTTGACATGTTTCTGCATTTTTCATGAGATAAAATGTCAAAATTCCTAATTTTATTAATTGTATTAACTACTTTAATTAATTTAACTACTTCGAAAAAATTTCCAAAAAAATATGTAAATGAATATTTAATTTAAAAAGTTTTAATTTGGAAACTCCAGCACGGGTTAATTTAAAAGAAAAACCCGGGTATTGGATAAAAAATTTTGTTTTGTTTCTAAAAAACTTTTCTTATTAAGGTTTATTTAATTAGCTTGACAATGGAAGATTGGGAAATAATTTTACTTTTTTATTTAAATTTTTCTCTTGAAATTCTCGGAAGGCTTTCAGTTTTTTCATCTATCAAATTTTTAAAAAGAATATTAAAAACCATCAATGTTTATAGATTATTTTTTAAAATTTAATTCGTTAATTTAAAAAAAGGTTTATATACTTTGTTGCGAAATTAAAATTTTCAAATAACCACGTTTATAATTTATATTTAGTTTTTGTTATATAGGAGAGGATAAATATGGGATTCTCTCCTATATCGCAACAAATTTTAATTAATGAAGGAACACCACGTTTACCATTTATATTTAGTTTTAATTATGACTCTCAAAGATTAACGTAATCTTTGAGATTTAAATTTACTATAAATAAGAATTTTATTTAGTTATATTTCATTAATTAATTAATTAATTTTAATTTAAACTTTCCCAATTAGAAAACAAAATTAAAAAAAAATGAATAATTTAATATTTTTAATTATTTTTTTAATAATTTTTTCGTCGCAATTTGACCGTAATAATGGAAATGTGACTATTAATCTTAATGAAAAACGCCAAATTATTGACGGGTTTGGTGCATCTACAGCTTGGCAAGGAGCAGTTTCCGATCAGATAATGAATGAACTGTAAGGGATTTTTTAATTTAAATAATCTGAGGGACAGAAAGCGTAGAGAAGTGCATAACATTGAAGGGAAAGTTTATTTAATAAAATGCCAATATATAAAATGCCTCGAAAACCCGGAAAAACCGGATTTTATCAAAATACCCGGTTTCCAGGCTACCGGGCCCGGAAAACCCGGTTCCGGGCCCGGCCCGGGTTCGAACACTATTAATAATTTTATAAATACTCGCATAGATACATAAATTTGTTTGAATTTATAGATTTGGAACTCTCGGTTATTCAATCCTTCGTATTCGAATTGACGAAAATAAACAATGGGCCGATGAATTATCAAATGCCAAAAAGGCATTAAAACTTAATGCCAAAGTATTTGCATCTCCTTGGTCTGCCCCGGCTATTATGAAAGTCAATAAACAAGATGAACCTGGCCCTCTCAGTTCTAACCAATATAGCGATTATGCTGATTATTTAAAAAGTTTTGTTGATTATTTCAAAAATAATGGTGCTCCTCTCTATGCAATTTCGATAATTAATGAGCCTGATTTTGCTTTAGAAGCACCTTATAATACAATGAGTTTTACAACAGATCAAATGAAAAATTTTTTAAAAAATTTTGCGGGAAAAATTAAATCGGGAAGTAATATAAAAATTATGGCAACCGAATCTTATGGATATAAAACAGATATGAATGATGCAATTTTGGTAATAATAATAAAACCCGATTAATTAAGTATACATACTAACTAAATACCCGTCTTTAATAATAATTACTCTATTAACCTCTAAATTATTTAATCTAATAATAAATAAAAAAATTCTAAAAGAAAAAATTTTAATTAAAGAACGACCCTCAATCAGCTGCTGCAGTGGATATTATTGCAAGTCATGGTTATGGATTCATTATGAAATCTCAACCTTTAGTAAAAAAATCTGGAAAGCAATTTTGGATGACAGAACATTGTATTGATGCTGGTGATTTTAATAGTGTTATGAAAATAGCCGAACAAATTCACAATTCTTTGACAATCGCTGAATTCAATGCTTATGTTCATTGGTGGTTAAGAGAACCAGTTCCTTCAAAGATGATGCTTTTATCTTTTCAAGATAAGCAATTAACGCCCAAAGCTTATGTTATCGGACATTTTGCAAAATTTATTAGACCTGGATATGTTAGGGTTAATTCTGTCAGTTCTAATAATAATAATTTGCTTGTGAGTGCATACACAGGGAATGGAAAGGTGATTAATTAATTAATTCAGTTTAGTCTTTCAATATCTACTCAGGATTTTTTTAATTATTAGCTATTTGATTATTAATTACTAGGGCCCGGATTTTTAGGTTGTAAAAACCTTAAAATAGGTACCTAAATAGGTTGTAAAAAATGCCAAAATAGGTGACAAAAACTCGAAAATAGGTGGCAAAAATGGAAAATAGGTTGCAAAAAAAGGTCGACATCTGGGGTGTAAAAAGCAAAAATGATGAATACATATCTTCTATTTTCCGTTAAAAAATTTTATTTTCATAATAAAAATGGTAAAGAATTCCTATCTTTTTAAATTTCCACTGTAAAGTACTAATTAAAAAAAATTTTTTTGATTTTTGGAAAAAAATATTTTTCCAAAAATTGAAAAAAATTTTTAGGTGATAAGAAAAATTGACAAATTTTTTAAAAAATTTAAATTTTTTCGAAAAATTTTGAAAATTTTTGCTAAAATATCGAAATTTTACGAAAAACAACCAAAATAGGTGACAAAAATCACAAAAACCTCAAAATAGGTTACAACCTATTTTAGGTTTCAAAACGCCAAAATAGGTTCCAAAAGGTGGTAAAAAGTCTGCGTAAACAAAAGATTTTCGAAAAATAACAACGGATTTGAGCTCAATTCATTATAACTATTTCGCAGAAAAAATAGGTTATAACCTAAAAATCCGAGCCCTATTAATTACTTATATAATTTAATATTTGTGTTATTGGAAAGGAGTGGATACTAGACTGAAGCTTTCTCAGTTATTTTTTAATTTTTTTTTAAAGGTAGTAATTGTAGCAATAAATATGGGATCCTCTCCTATATCAGAACAATTTTCAATTAATGGAGGAACATTACCATCTTCATTTAGTTCATATATTACTTCTCAAGGCAAAAATTTCCAACAACAAAATAACATAAAAGTAACAGGAGGAGGATCATTTACATATTCATTTCCATCACAAAGTGTAACTACTTTAGTTTCAGTTTAAAAGGAAAAAGATTGATATGAGGCAATTAACAATTATGTATTTAAAGATAATTCTATTAAAAATGAGATTTTACAAATACTACATATATTCAATATTCTAGAAACGAAATACTTTGATTTTTATTTCTCTAATTTGGCTACTAAATCCTTTCTTTCTTTTATTTTAAATTTTATTTTTGTAATGCTTTCCTCAAATTATTATCTAATTACATCCTTTTCTTCATAAAATTAACTAATCTTTTTTGTCTACTTTTTCTCTCTCACTTACCTCATGATTGATCAAATCTTGAGCCGTACGTGTGTAAGTTCAACACTAAATAATCATCAAAATCTTTTATATAATTTTTTGGATTAGTAAGGATAAAAGAAAGAGATTTTGGATATAGAAGAGAATTTAGAGAGAATAATGAAGAAATAAATGATGACGTAAAGGAGGGAGTGAGAGAGAAATAAATAAATAAAAATAAATATTCAATATATTTATGTGAGGACAAACAAATCTCCTCAAATCACAATTTTTACTTTAGTAAAATAAAGCTTTAACACGGCCTGAAACAGCAGCTGTCTTTTTTCTTTTGTTTAGAATTTTTTAGTTTTTTTTGACACGAGGCTGAAAAGAAAATTCGAGAAATACGAGGTTTGAATAAACACATTTATTATTTGGCTGATCGAAATAATAGACTAATTATTTAGCTTATCTCGAATCTAAAAGTTGTTCCAGAAATAATTTAAGTAAAATTGGGGAACTCTGAGAAAACCAGTCAAACACAGAAATTTAAAATGTAATTATTATTAAAATTAATAATTATGAAATTAATATATATTGTTGAGTTCCTCAATTTTATTTAAATTAATAAATAAATAATCAAATTTAAAAATAAATAATCAAAATTAAATAATATACAAGAATTTTACAAATTTATTATTTGAGTAAAAGACCTCGATATTTATTTTAGTTTTATTTTATCCAGCTAACTTTTGTGTGCTTTGACTTTAAACTAGAGAACTACATATTTATTTATTAGTAATCACTTTTCTTTTATTTTCCTCATTTTACGAGATTTATTCTTAAAATATAAAAACGTTAAAAATTTTATTGATAAATTAATTTTAAATTAAAAGTTAGCCTTAGTTTTAGTTTTATTTTTTTGTTATAATATAAATACCACCAAATACAAATCTTCAAATTGAAGGTGTTTTAAGCTAAATATATCCACATAATTATAACCTCACACTAAATTTTCATTAGTGCGATTTTTTTTCTTCCTTGAGGCATTTCCTTTCTTCAATTCCTTTCTTCATTGTTACCTGTCGTAATTAATATTAAATAGAAATTAGCCTGATTGATGCAATAGAAATCAAAAAACACTAAAATTTAGGGTGAGGTTATAATTATATTGTATACTTTCAGTTATTTTCTCGTAAATGAGAAAATAAAATAAAATTCAAATGAAAATATTTATAAAAATTTGCTAACAAAAAATTAAAAATATCTGTTTATTTATTAAATGGAAGAAATTCCTTCAGCCGTTGAGGGCGAAAAGTCACCTCTAAATGTCAACACAGTTAAGGAGCCATGTACAAATCCACTCGAACAGATTGAGCGTCTTTTGACTTGTCCAATATGCCTTGACCGGTTAAAATAAAATTTAAAAATATTTTTACTTTCCTTACAAGATAAAATTAATTTTAATACTCTTTCACAGATATAAACAACCAAAACTTTTGCCGTGTCAGCACACTTTCTGTTTGTCTTGTTTAGAAAGTTATGTTGAATCTACTGGAGGCAGACCTCGTCTTCGGTGTCCAGAATGCCGTAATGAACATTCATTGTCTTTGGATGGAGGTGTTCAGTCGCTACAAACGAATCTTACATTGCTTTCGTTCCTTGAAATTCATATGGAAGCGAGTGCAGCCAATGCCGAAGAAATGCAGGCTTATGTTCAACGGTTGAATATATTGAAACCTAACTTTATTTAAATCTTTTATTTTTCAGTTTCAATATGGAAAGATGTCGAGTTTGTGAGGAGAAAGCAGAATTAGAGCTTTGTGTTCATTGTGAACGTAAATGCTGTTCTGAGTGTAGAACCTCTCATTTGGATATGCTTAAAAGAGATTTGAGTAGACTTTTAGGACAAGTACTTTTTTAGTATCCAATTGTGAAAAATTATAATTAAATTTAAAAGGTTCGACGTCTTTCCACGCGTGTTCGCGAGGCTAGTTCTGGATTAGGTCGGGGTCTTGAACATATGTTAGCAAATGGGGAGCAAACAAAACAAGAAATTCGTGAATACTTTAATAGATATCAGCGAGAATTGAAAATTAGAGAAGAAAACTTTATTGAACAGGTCAAAGCTTGTTCATAAAGCTTGAACCAAAAAATATTTTTAAGGCAGATGTATTTATCCAAAACGAAGAAAGATTGTTAAGAACATTGCGTGATGCTTTAGATGTTGAATGGAATAATCTGCAAGATGCTTGTCTTTGGGTAGATTCTGTTTTAAATGGTCAACGAACGGCTCGGGATGATGAATTGGCACGATTTAAGGTGTCTGAAAAGTTAATTTAAAAATAATTTTTTAAAAATATTTTTAGTTAGAATTTCAACAAGGACTTGATTATCTTCGTTCATTTCAACCAGATTCGGATGAATTATTTGCAAAAAAGTTGCGATTCTCACCTGGGGATGATGCTGCAAAGTTGCCAACAGCAATAGCTAATTTTGGCGAAGTTTAAAATAAATACATATTTAATTTTAAAATAATAATAATTTTTTTAGCTCTCAGTTTCTTTACCACAATTTGCAAATCGTTACCTACCATTAGAACAACAATATTTGCCTAGGCCATTTCGAATGGGGCTTGAATCAGATAATTTTATGAGGTTCCAAAAACAACTGAGGGGAGGAGAAGGTAGTAAATTAAGTTATCGAGTAGAAAAAGAAAATTTAGAAGTCGAAAATGCTGGGGCAACACGTTGGAGAAGGAGGAAAGAATTGGAGGATGAGGTAAAAATAATTAATTTTATTAATTAATTGTGAACGTTTTTAAAGGCCTGGAATCGTCTTCACGCTGATGGATTAACACCTCCACCTCCCTGGTCATCCAATACTTCCCACCCAACATCTAATAGAGCATCCCCAATGCCCCAGCTTCAAATTGACACAAATATAGGGAAAGGTGCTGGTGGAATACCTTCAAAATCCCCAGTTTCTCAAACAACTCCAACAAACACAAAAAACACAATTTTATCTCCAATATCTAATAAAGTGACGGAAAAAGGAGAAATTGTTGATAATAATTTGAATACAACAAAAACATCATTAAATTCTCCATCCAACAACAATTCTCCAAAAAATGCTTTATCACCTACAACAATTTTGGATGATTCCAAAACATCCCCCAAACAATCCCAACAAAAACCCCAAACTCAACAAATACAAAAAAGCGGTATTCCAGCTCTAACACCAAACACAACAAATAAATCTGGAAATTCTGCTACGAATGTTTCTGGTTCTCGGGGACGTCTTTTAATGGTAACTGGTCCAAGTCGTGGAGGTAGTAACAGTAATATAAGTGATGGAACTACAATAGCGAGTGGTCAAGGACAGAATGCAAGTGGAGGAGGGGTAAAAATAACCTTTTATTAAACAAATTAATTTCCCTCAAAAAAATGGTGTCCGGAAAATTGGGCTCTGGAAAATTGGGCTCCAAGATTTTTCGGAAATTTGGGCTCCAACTTTTCGGAAAATTGGGCTCCAGCGGTAATTTGGGCTCTGCGTGAAAAAATCGGAATATTGGGCTCTAAAATTTTGGGCTCCGGAGGAATTTTGGGCTCTGAGGAAAAAAGTCAAATTATGGTAAAATTAGAGATGAGTCTTCGAAACCGGGAGATTTTGCGTGTACGCCCAACTGTTCTTGGAAGGAATAGGATTTCTTTATCAAATTCCACGGAATCGGACCGACCAATTTGAACCAATTTGAGTATACTTTAAAGGAATAGGGCCAAGTACTCACCCAGACCAACTGGCCGTAGGTTCCGAACCCAGAACTCGACTTCGCTCCGTAGGTTTGCATAATTTGACTTTTTTCCTCAGAGCCCAAAATTCCTCCAGAGCCCAAAATTTTAGAGCCCAATATTCCGATTTTTTCACGCAGAGCCCAAATTACCGCTGGAGCCCAATTTTCCGAAAAGTTGGAGCCCAAATTTCCGAAAAATCTTGGAGCCCAATTTTCCAGAGCCCAATTTTCCGGCACCCCAAAAAAATATTTAGAGAAGAATAAGTGGAGGAGGACCAATAACAACTCCAATCATTCAACAACAACAGAAAAATTCTTCCCAAAAGCCTCCACTTCCAACAACCCAACGTCAAATATCTAATGAAGATTCTTCAAAAGGAAATAAAAAACCTTCAAATAATAGCAGAAAAAATTCATTAGAAAAATCAGAAGATGAACAACAACTAAATTTAAAAAATAATGAAAACAAAAAACAACAAAAGGCAAGTAAATAATTAATTAATGATGAGTTTATTTTTTAATCCCAGTTTTAGTTTTTAAATAATTCGGTGATTTCTTTTAATTTTCCTATAGTATTTTTAATTTGCCCGGTTAATACAGTAAAATCTCTAATGCCCGGACATTCTATTTTTCAATAACCTTCTAAAGGAGCATTTCTATTAGAGATTTTATGATATATTTTCTTCTTTATTCTTTACCCAGTGAACTTTTAAAAATAAACTTATTATACAAACAAATTGTAAATATCGTTTATATATTTATATGACAAACAAACAAAAATAATGTTCTTTTTTTATAAATTATAGTTCTTTTTCCCGTTATTATTTTTGAGAAACTTATTAAAAATAAATGCAAAAATTTTTTTGTTAATTTTTTGCAAATATTTTTTTGGAAATATTTAAATTTGTTTGTAAAATAAGAAATCCAAATTTTCGTATTTTTGTATTACTATTAAATTTTTGAATAAATAAAGGATTAAATTTTTGTTTGTTTGTTAAAAATAAAAAAAACGATAAAAAATTTGAGGAAATTTTTATTTTAAAAAATTCCTATAAAAAATTAAAGGGAGGAAGAATACATTGCCGTTCTTCATCTCATGGAAGACCAGCATCCTCCCAAACTCGTCGTTCATCTATTGAAGAAGGTGGACAGTCTATTCCTGTGGTTGGTTATTTGTTAAAATTAAAAAGATTTATTATTAAATACAAAGTTAACAAAATATCTGAATTTTTAAAGTTGAGATTTTGTTAGGAGTGTAATAGTGTTTTAATAAGAATCTGATTTGTTTATTTTAAATTGTGATTTATTTGAATGTAATAAATATTTGTTGTGAATTGTTATTGTTACTGGACATCTTTTTGAGTGTTCGTTTATTTTTATCAAGTCTATTTGGCATAGAATTTAGGAAGCTTTTAATTTAAAGTTTTATGGAAGTCTGATATGTTTAATAGAAAATTTTTATTTGTTTAAATGAAATTCTGATTTTTTCCCCAAAATTTTAAAGAAATTTAACAAAATAATTTACTTATTCTTTCCTTAATTTGTTGGCTTTCTTCCCAACAAAAAGCACAGGAGAATGGATATCGGAGCAACAACGTTGTGGACTTCTTTTAAGCCGTTCTCGATCTAATCCGCAATTATTCAGTAATGGAATTGCACCAAAATTTATTTCTCTTTCACAAAAAGCTGAACTTTTGGGAAATTCTCAATTAAGAGTGAGGAATAAAAATTATTTTTAAAAAAATTAATAATTATTTTAGCAATCCCGTTTTGATAATTCTGGAAATAAGAATTTGGAAAATAAAATAAATGAAGAAGAAGATTTTTACACACGTTTAAGGCCTAGACCAAAATTAATTTTAGGCGGGAGAGGAGCTTTAGAACTGTTAGTTTTTTCTGAATATTAAAAAAATAAAAATAATTTTAAAAGGCTAAACTGGCCTAGAGGTTTGTGTGCTGTCCCAAGGGAACTTTTTGAGGAAGAAGATGATTTTGGAACAATTTTGGCTGTGGCTGATAGCAGTAATCATCGAATTCAACTTTTTAGTTCTACCGATGGACTTTTGATACGTTCATTTGGAAGTTTTGGGAAGGAAGATGGACAATTTGATGGTAAAATTTACTCTTGGCTATAGAGGAAAATGTTAATGAATAAATGTCCTTAATGGATATTGAGATAAATTTATGTAGCGAATAGTGAGAGCTGTCATTATTTTTTAACTTAATTTTATAATAACCACAATTTAATATTTAAAGTACTATATTAAAGGTTGTTGTTCTGTCTGTGTTCATCACAAACGTAAAGAACTTTTTGTTGCAGATCGCTATAACCATAGGTACCTATTATAGGAATGTTTATTTGTAAATTAATTTTTAGAGTTCAAGTTTTTGACCTCAAAGGCCGGTAAAGGAATTTAATAATTAAATTTAAAAAAATATTTTTATTTTTAAAGTTTTATTCGAAAGTTTGGAGTTAGAGGTTCTGGACCTTCACAATTTCAACATTGCTGGGGTATTGCAATTGATGAACATTTAGGTGTTGTGTATGTGGCAGATAAGGATAATCATCGTGTACAAATGTTTAATGAAGACGGAACATTCCTTTCACGTTTTGGATCTGAGGGTGATGGCCCTAAACAATTAGATCACCGTTAGAATTTTTTAATAAAAAATAAATGTATAAAGTGAATTAGTTTACAAGGAGAAATAAAGACTGAAAATAAAGCTGTATCTAAATCACATATAAACGCGAAGTCTCTTCGCGTGACTTAGATTACTAACCTACCCTAAGTCGAAATCCCATATAAACGCGAAGTCTCTTCGCCTGACTTAGATTACTAACCTAACCTTGATCTAAATCCCATATAAACGCGAAGTCTCTTCGCCTGACTTAGATTACTAACCTAACCTTGATCTAAATCCCATATAAACGCGAAGTCTCTTCGCCTGACTTAGATTACTAACCTAACCTTGATCTAAATCCCATATAAACGCGAAGTCTCTTCGCCTGACTTAGATTACTAACCTAACCTTGATCTAAATCCCATATAAACGCGAAGTCTCTTCGCCTGACTTAGATTACTAACCTAACCTTGATCTAAATCCCATATAAACGCGAAGTCTCTTCGCCTGACTTAGATTACTAACCTAACCTTGATCTAAATCCCATATAAACGCGAAGTCTCTTCGCCTGACTTAGATTACTAACCTAACCTTGATCTAAATCCCATATAAACGCGAAGTCTATTCGCGTGACTTATAAAAGTCAAATTAGGGTTTTAATTCGAATTTTTGAATTAACTTAAAATTAATTTTATAGCTCTATATTTAATGTTTGATCCAAATCAACGCCTTCTTTACGTATCAGATTCTGCCAACAATAGATTATGTATTTATTCTCCAGATGGATTACCTGTCTTTCAATTTCAAGGGAGTGAAGATGATGCTGAACAGTTAAAATTGCCAAGAGGGATTGCTTTAGATAAGGTAAAGTGTTTTGATATTTTATTTCATAAATTATTTTTTACTTGTATTATTTAATAATTCCGAATAATACCCACAACCTTTAACAAATTTAAAATATAAAAATATAATTTTTATTTAAAAGAGTGGGCACCTTCTAGTTGCTGACAGTGGAAACAGTCGTGTACAAATTTACTCTAAATATTCAGGAGGACATAAAATTATAAAAAAGTTTGGAAGTTGGGGGCCTTCTCCAGGGCAATTTAAAGGTGTTGAGGGTATTTGTTGTTTACAGAATGATGAAAATAATGAGGAAATTTTTTTGGCAATTGCTGACAGAGAAAATAATCGAGTTCAATTGTTTGGATAAATTTAAAAATGTTGGCAAAAAAATAAAATTTTGATTAAAAATGCTTTTTTTTTACTTTTAATAATCACTTTTTGGTTAATTTTTAGTGCTTACATTAATAAAATGAATAAAAACATTAATTAATTTTCTGATAACCGACTATGAATGACAGAAAATTTAACAACCTAAAATAAATTTACAATATCAAAATTTAATTTAAAAAAACCAAATCTTTATTTTCAAATAAATGCCCATAATTGAATCTCAAAGACAAAAAATAAATCAAAATAAAATATATTTAGTGGAATGTGTGTGTGCTTAATTAAAAGACAATAATAGTGCAATAATTAAAATATATATTAGAGGTTTTAGGGGAAATTAATTAAATTTTAAATAAAATTAGATTAAATTGCACGAAAATTAATATTTGAAAATTGCAAGAGAGAGAGGAATGAAATCAAAAAAATAAACAAATTGCAAATAAATTTAAAATAATCACAAAAATATATTCATGTTGACCATTTAATGATTTTTCAATTCTTCATTTAAATCACCCAAAAAACTAGCAATAACTTCAAAGAAACGTTCAGGATGGAATAATTTTTGGAAATTATTATTAGAATATTTATTAATGTTTTCATAATCTTCTTCTTCTTCAATTTCACCAAAAAAGTTTAATGTATTAATTAATTGGTTCTAAAATTAGATAATTAAAAAATATATTTAAATTAATTATAAATAAAATCAGAAAATATTTTCATTCAAAATTAAGAGAGGATTGAAAAACCCTGAATATCCCTAAGTACCTAAGAGAAGTTAATTTATGAATATATTTACTGGCAAAAATTTTTAACCAACTTCTAAAATTAATTTCTCAAAATTAACTCTCAAATAATAACAGGCTTTGCATACCTTTAAGCTTTGCATAGACTCTTTTAAGTGAACAATTTCTGTAGTTAAATGAGCAGAAAAAGCAGCCAATTGTTGTTGCTGTTGACTTTTTCCACATCCATTATTAGAAGTTGTTTCCTCTGTAAGATAAATTAATTCTTCTTCAACAAGTGATTGTCCACGTTCTAACAAATGTAATTCTTTGGAAATACAAGCAAAATTGACTTGAAAAGAAAATAACTAGTAAATTTTTTGCAAATTTATTTCAAAATTAGAACTACAACCCCTTTATAAACTAAACAATCCCCATATAAATTAAAGAATATTTTTTTAGAATTTTAAAAATTAAAAGAAAAAATATTTAAACAAACACACCTTTTGCAGCCTCTCCAATAACCAAACTCTTCTCGTTGCTAACAAAATTAGCCAATTCAGGGTAATGTTTTTCAACAATTTTTGTAAGAATTTGTAATAAAGAAAAACCATTTGGAAAAATAAAAGAACAAATTGATTGCAATTTAGATGGACGAAATGCTTTAATTAATTTAATTGTAAAATCACCACTTAATAAATTAATTGCAATTAATAATAAATGTAAAAGCATGTGGAAATGAGGTGAATTATAAAGTAAAGTAGCTGCTGAAGAAAGACATTGAATTTGCTGAAAGAAAGAAAAAAAATATTTTAAAATTTTGAAAAATCAAAATAATAAATTTAGGTACTTTATTTAATTGTGTCAAGCGTTCATTAAATTCACCAACAAAAGCCATTATAGCAAGTTTCTCACGTAAACGTTCAATTTTTGATAACTAAAAATTAACAAATAAATTAAATTATTCAATTTAATCAGAAAAATTGTTTTTACCTCAATAACAAATTGTTCATCTTTATCAAACAAAATATTTCCAGAATTATTATTATTGGAATGCTGCTGTTCAAATAAAGCAAAACGACGAATATCAGACTTAGTTGGAGCAATACATTCAACCAAATGGACTTGGGCTGGTTTGAGAATATTTGAATCAAGTCTAAAAATTAAAAAAAATATTTTCTAAAATATTTTAATTCACCTATGAACAGCAAACATAACTTCAAAAGATTGTAATCCAAGTTGAGCACGAACATTAGAGACCTGGTTTTTCTGTTCTGGAGTTAATAAAGAACCAGAAGCAATTGATTGTTTTTCGAGAAGATTTTCAAAAATTGAGAGGTCAAATTTCTAATAAAAAATGTAAATTTTAGAAATTAAAATATTTGTATCAGGATTGCTAATAAAACTTGCAGACAGGAATTATCCATGAAAGTTAATATTAAGATATATAAATTAGAAAAGCTATACGCAGGACGGGGAACAAAAATGGATAAACGGGTAGCTGTACAAAAAGGGGATAATTTCGAGAGAGGATTTGAGGAGTATACGAGGGACAACCTTTTAATAATTTCAAATAAAAGAAAATTTTAATTTAAAAAATTTCCACACCTCAATAAGTTCATTAGAAGAAGTAAAAGTATTGAAAACAGTTTTTTCCAATCCTGGACCTTCCAAAATTTTACACAACGCCGGACTTTGAGGAAAATAAAGAGGTTCTTCTGAATGAATGTCGAAATTGTTGTTAAGAGTATTTAAATGATGAAAATTTGTTGTAGGTAATGGAGAAGCTGTTGTTGATGATGAAGAATGGCAATTTGGATTATCTTTAAAAAAATAAATTTTATTTAACTAAATTATAAAATTTGGAGGCAGATAACAAATATAAATACATTATTTTAGTTAAATTAATTTTTTGATTGTGATATAAAAATATTCTAAATACCCGCAATGTTATTCCCCAAATTATTGTAATTGTCATAAATGTGCCCTCTTTCCTCTCCAATTTTCTTCTTTTTATTATTTTGATGTCCATTTTTATTTAAATTATTCTTAGACGAATTTAACATCATTTCTCCGTCATTAATTTCTTTCAAAAATTTTTGGCTAATTGAAAGGCATTCTTTTAAAAGCATTGATTGAGGTCCTTCAGAATTATTAATTCCAATAGAAGATGGAGAAAAAGTTTCTCGATTCGAATCCTTTTGCTAAAAATAAAGAGTAAATATTACCTTTTAAAGAAAAAAAATTTATCTTTTTTGAGTATTTTTATTTTAAAAGCGATAAAAAATAAACTAATTATCTTGTTAGTTCAGAAAGCAAGAAAACAGAATTTTTAAAATTTTTAATTATGTTCTAGTTTACCTTAAAATTAGCACAATTATTTTCATTTGCATTTCTAATAACATGTTGCACATTAGATGAAGCAATATTTGGAGTTGTGTTATTTTGAAATGTTGGAAAGAATCCATTTAATTGTTGCAAATAAATAAATGGATTGAATCCAAATCTGAGAAAATTAGAATTAAATATTTTAAGAAAATGGGAGGATAAGGGGTATGAAAATTTTTTTATTAATTAATTAATTAATTTTTCCCCTTACCCATTAGGCGTTGAAGTAATTTTCTCCAAAACAGCTCCCATTAATTCATTGCTATTAATATTTAAATTTCCACCAAGATTAATTCCTCCTCCACCTCCCTCTCCTCCACCACCATTTCCTCCAGCAATTCCAATTCCCCCTCCATTATTTCCAAATAAAGACGTAGAAGAATTACTAAATAAACTTGTTGGAACGGCTGGTTGTTGTTCAACTAAAATTGTTGTTTTTTGGGTTGAAGGAGAAGTACAACGACGTTTATTGTGGCGATTAAATAAACGAGAAGTTGAAGAATAAGAATTTGGATTGTTGTTGATGTTATTACTTGAAAATTATTAAAAAATATTTAAGAAAATAAAACGAAGAAATTTTTAACAATTATTAGAATATTTTTTCTTTTTTAATTTATTTGACATTAAAAATCACCTGTGCCCATTACCAACACGGTTACGATAATTATGTTGATGTTGTTTTTGTTGAATATTATTATTGTTATTAGATTGTGTGGAAGTAACCAAAGCAGAATTAGACATTTGACGACGACGGGAAATAATATTTTTGCTGTTGTTATTTGGAGGGGGAGAAGAATCCAAATTTTGACTAGAAAGAAAAAAATATTTTTTTAGAGCAACCAAAATTCAAATTGGTAATTTTTTAAAATTTAAAAAAAAAGTTTTTAATCGAATTTTAAGATAAGTTTTTGAGATAAATAAACAAATAAAAACTAGTGCCCGGCGCCGGATCGGATCCGACCGGATTTGTTCGGAGTCCGGGTTCCAAATCCGGGTTTTTTAGATTTCCTAATTAAAACCGGACCGGATCCGGAAAAATCTGGCCGAATCCGGTCAGGCTTAAATTGCAAATCCGCAATCCGGTTCCGAAAAAATCGATTTTGCCGGGCACTAATAAAAACCTAACAAGGGAACATATGTTACTGTCACCACGAATTCGGTATTTTTTTTGGTACCATTCGATAGAGGACCCCCGACTTACTATTGGATAGTGGTATCCGTTTTCTTGCAAAATTAGTTTGGGCCGAGTTATGGCCGTTCAAAGTTAGACCGCTAGAGTCTGAAATTATAGGGTAAATAAACAATTTCTCCCTTATTTTTCATCCTCAAAAAACCGACACGCCCCTCTGCTCTTTATTTACCGTGTCTAGCATTTTTCTTTTCTTTTATTCCCTTGAGCCTCTTTCGTTCTTTCTCATCTTTGTAAGTCAATATAAAGAAAGCAGAGAGAGTGAAAAAAGGACATAGTTCGCTCATTTTCTCTCTTCTTCTTATTTTTCATCCTCAAAAAATCGACACGCCCATTTTCTCTTTATTTACAGTGTCTAACATTTTTCCTCCCTTTTTTCCTCGCGCCTCTTGCGTTCTTTTTTTTCCTTTTTAAAACAATGTGAAGAAAGCAGAGAGAGTGAAAAAAAGTTATAGCGCGCTTCTTTTCTCTCTTGCTTATACTCAACCACTCCCAAGGACTGAAACTTTGAACGGCCATAACTCGGCCCAAACTAATTTTGCAAGAAAACGGATACCACTATCCAATAGTAAGTCGGGGGTCCTCTATCGAATGGTACCAAAAAAAATACCGAATTCGTGGTGACAGTAACATATGTTCCCTTGTAAGAGTAAAAACCAAAAAAATATCGTACCTCAAATAAAAGAGGAAATAAATCCATAATTTTATTTATTATTTTCTAATTACTTCTAAAAAATTTATTTATTATTTCTCACCAATTCACATCATTTAACGCCCAAAATTCATTTGTATTTGTCGGAGAGGAAACAATTCCTCCACCACCACCATCTCTAATGCTGGCAGCATCCTCAGAGGAGACTACCGTATCTCCCCCTGGACTTCCCAAAATATTTTGTTTAAAAGCTTGCTTCTTTTGACAGGTTTTTGAAGGTGCTGGTTGCTCGCTAATATTACTTGCACTGCCAAAACGCCCATGAACTGGACGGCCACGGCCTAAAAATTGTTTTATTTAGATAAAAAATTAATCTAAATATATTTAAATACCCCGAACATTCGGAAAACATTTTTTCATAAAATCATCAACTTGACCAGCATATGCGTCCATAAAACTGATTGGGTCCCCCTAAAATAAGATTTGAGTATTTAATTGAAAAAACAAAAATAAATACAGCCATTCCATGTAAAGAAACCATATGGCTTTTGACGTTGTTTTTAGAGTATGTTGAAGTAAAATCACAAACAGGACACTGAAACATTGGTTTACCCACGTGGCATTGACGAATATGGCAAGGCAGTTTACCTAAAAATTGAAGTAAATTGAGTAGAAATTTTAAATAGGAAGGCAAATGCATAAATCCAAAATTAATTATCCGCTTTTTGCATATTTTCTACAAGTTTTTATAAAGTAATCATTAAAATATAAAAAATTTTTCTTTATTTTGGATGATCTTTTAAATATGTAAGTCTTTGCCTTCTATATTAGGTAATATGAGAGATTTTTATTTAAAATAACCCACTGCTGTGCACATTCTTTTGACAAAGCACACAAAACTGGAATGTATAAGGGTATGTCTAAAAATTTAGATTAAATATAATGATTTCCGAAAAATCATTTGTTGACTTGGATTTGATAATATAAATTAAAAATGTTTTGAAATCTTGGGAAAATCGAAAATCAAATTCAAAAAAATCCGTGGAAAACAGAGAAAATAATTTAAAACCCCGATTAAAATCAAAATCCAAGTCTGAATTTTTTTTAAAGAAATTACCCTTTTCCTGTCTGAAGCTGTTATTGTATTTGTGTTGTTTTCCTCTTGTCTTCCATTACCAGACCCATTATTTCCCCCTTTTCTTCCCATAATAGTATTATTAGAATTATTATTTAATTGTTGTTGTTTAGCAATATTATCACCAAAAATTTGTCTAGAAATTTGTAAAAGTTGATCAATTGGGGTCGTTCCATTAAAAGAATTTTGGGGAATACCAAAAATATTAGGAGAAGGGTTATTATCTTCATTATTAGCGATGCTAATAATGTTGTTATTATTGTTAGAAAAGTTGTTGTTAACAACACTTTCAATACTTTCATTGTTGTTAAAAACAAATTCTGATTCATTTCTTTCTCTAACTTCAAAGGAAGAATTACTTAAATTTTCAATTGGCGTTGTGTTTTCCTCCTCTCCGTTTGGCGTTCTTTCAAATCCGTTTTCTAATAAACTAAATAAACTTGCTGCAGACAGGGGGAAAAGTGCTGCTGCAGCTGAAGGGTTAGTTGATGATATGGATATTGGGAATTGGGGAAGGTGTTGAGAAAATAGTTGTTGTGGCTGTTCATTGTCGTTTATTTGTAGTTTTGAATTTGGAGAGCCTAAAGTGATTTTAATTGAACGAAATAAATGTCTTTAATTGTTTTTGCTAAAATAATTACCCAGGGTAATTATTTTTTCGATCTCTCGCTGGAGGGGGTAATTAAAAGGGATGGGGTAATTATTTGAGAGAGGGACATTATTTCAACATTTACGGTAATTGTCTTTTCAACAAAAAATATTTTCTCACCTTCTCTCTCAATTAAATATCCATTATTATTATTGTTATCACTACTTTCCTCAAAATTTGTTTCTTCTTTTATTAAACTTTTACACAAATCTTTAAATGAAATATGCTGACTTGAAGAAGATGAAGGTGTTGGTTCTGTTGAATTATTATTACTAATCATTTTTTAAAAAAATTTTAATTTTATGAATTTATTGTTGTTTATGTATTTTGTTTTGTAATTTTTAATATCTTTTCATTTTTACAATATCTAAATTTATTTATAAATTATTTTATAAAAACAATTAGTTGAATGTTGTGAGAAATCGAGATTAATTGTGAGAAATCGTGATGAATTTTAAGTGAAATTGACTACATCTTCTTTATCTTCTATATTATTGTTGAAGATAAAGAGTGGAGGTTTTTCCAAATATTTGTATCTTATATATCTTAAATTCTTATATATCTTAAATTTGAAAAAAGCCTCCACAAAATTAATTTAAAAGTGAATACTAATACCTAGTCAAAAATTACTCTTAATCATTATAGGGTAACCGAATAATAACTATTTTTGTCATTATCAGTTTTAAAATTAAAAATATCATAAACAATATTATGTGCTTCCTTTAACATTGAATACAATATTATTTACTTTTTCTTTACTTTAAATGCCACTTAAAATATATTACTTAGTTTGTTTAACACCAATTGTCATTAAATAATGTCCATAATATTTTGCTAATATTTTCCGGCATCCTTCAAACAGTTTTTCCCCATTTCCTGCCTTTTTGTGCCATTTTCCGCCTCTATATACCCCACTTTAACATTTACACAAAAATATAGTGAAGAGACCCAAAAGCCTGGTGCGGGCCTAATCCCTCCCCTTCACTTTATTTTACTTTACTCGCCAACCTAACTTTTTTCTTCCATCCTTTTCTTCTTCTTCCTCCACTTTTTCTTCAATTTTCTTATTATTATTCTTCCTTTCACGGCAAGCGGCCATTTCCCGCCAGGGGATTAAGTCGGCCCGCAAAGCTTTCTCCTACTCAAATGCCATCTTCTCCCCTCAAAAAGCTCCAAAACAACGCAAAAATTAAAAGAGAAAAGTCGGTGGGGTTTTTAACAAAATGGTAGATAATATAAAAATTTATATGCCTTTCTGTTCAGTAAATCCGCCAGTTTGCCGATTGCCTTCTTTTTTCTCTTCCTGCTTGCCTTAAGGCCTAAGCTTGGCTAGCAGGCGTTCATCAAACTAGGCAATAATGCCTTGGCAAATCGGAAAAATGCCGAGTTAATCCTTCCCATTTATTTTCTAAATAATAGCGGCATTCATTGTTTAGTGTTTGGGAGAGGTTTAGGATGAGGTTTTATTGGTTTTTTTGGGTAAAGGCTGGTTAAAATGAGAATTTTAATAGAAAAATTAGTTTAAATAAATATGAGAGAATAATTTAAAATTATTTTTATTTTTAATTGAAAATATTATTTAAAAGTTTTAGAATATTTTTAACATTATGAACTATTAAAAACACCTATTTATAAGAGTTATATACCGATAAATATATGGGTAAAACTTTTGTTAAGTGTAGCAAGAGGTAGCTTAATTTAGAAATGTCATATTCTAAAGCATGTCAGGATTACTTTTCTATATTTTAACAGCAACTATTAAGTGTGGGAATATGCTTTTAAAAATTGATGATTTCGAAAATATTTTCAACTAAAAGTTTAAGTTTAAGTGAATTTTTAAATATTTTTTTAAAAGAAGCCTTTTCTTATAGACAAAAACGCTATAGCCTTGTTTTCAGAAATATTTTACTTTTAAAATTGTGAAAATTTTAATAGAGAAAAGTAATTATAAATAAAAAATATTCTAGTTTAGAAAATTAAATTTAAAAAAATATTCAGCACTGGAAAAGTTAAAAAAAGGAATGTTGTATAATTCAACGACTAAAATATTTTATAAATAAAGTTAATAAAAATTGGGAAATAAAGATGAGTAATATGTTTATTAAATATTTATAAATAGTTTTTAGCTGTTTTTTTAGATGTTGTACTAAAAAGTTTATTTTAATAAAATATATTTATTAGCTTTTTTATTTAAAAAATTTTTATGCGAAAATATTAGGGGCTTTTAGCTAATTAAAATTATTTTTTATTTTAATAATTAATTTATTAAGATGCTTAAGAAATAAAATAGAAGATTTCAGCAACAGCAAGTCGAAAAGCAAAATATTTGTGAATAGATATATTGGAATAAACTGATTGTGAGAGCACAAGACTCCACGAATCAAGCAGAACTTTAAATCAAGGCCTATGGGCAGCAGCTCATTAATAACATTTTAACTTAATTTTGAATAGTCAAATCTTTAAGCGTCAAAATTAATAAGGCTAACGAAAATAAATCAAAGCTTTATTAAATATTATATGTACATACATATCAGGGATATCAGGTAAAATTCCCGATTCCCTAAATCGGGAATTTTGTTTTTTTCCCTGGTACATACATATATCCCAAAATTATACTTTTACTAGGCATTTTTAGAGAGTATATAATTTCTATAAGAGCAATTAATTAATTCTAAAAATCTTTTAGCTTCAGATTGTCAAAAAAGTAAATAGATTTTTTGTGAGAAGGATTTAATATTAAATAATTATTATAATTAAAAAATATTTGGAATATGTTAAGAGAGAGTAAAGAGAAATAAAAGCTATGGGGAGGGGATATTCGCATATAATAAAGTTTTTTATTGCTATCCTGGAAATGCTTTTGAGGAGGCGGGAAGTAAAGGAGAGGATTACTGTAAAAATGTTGTAAAAATTTGGAGGAATTATCAAAATGGATTAAAAAAATATTTTTTTATATCAGAATTTGTTTAATTATCTATTCTTATTTAAAGTTAAGGGTGTTCTCAAAAATTATATGTCTTAATAAGAGATTTAAAGATACATTTTATCAATATCTTGTGGGAGATCGGATAACAAAAATTTAAGTTAGGTAATTAAAAATGGATGATGTTTTCTATTAAATACAGTAAAAATTCAAATATTATTTTGTTTCTTGAAATATTTTTACTTGTTAAATATAATGCTTATCTAAAATAATAATTTAAAGCATTTTTTAATAAATAAAAAGGAAAAAAGTAATTAAAAATAAAAAAGAAAATATCATTGAAATGCCCAAATATTTTCTTTTTTTAAAGTAAAATGTTTGTTAATAAATGGGAAGTTTGTTAATATAAATATTTCTCGGGACTTAATAAATAAATATTAAGTCCATCAGGCGGACTGATAAGAAAATTGTTTAGAGTTTGTAGAAAATAAAGAATAAAAAATATAAAGAAAGGAATGTCAAAACTTTGAGTAGAAAAATAATTTGGAATTAAAAAATAAATTAAAATTAATTTTAAAATTAGGGAAAAATGTTGAAATTAATTAGTAAATATTCAAATTTAATAAATTAATTAATTTTAGAAAAAAACTTTAAATTATTTTAAGACCGCTTAATTTTAAAAAAATTAATAAAATAAAGTATTTAAATATATTCTCGATAATTAAATTGTTATCAGTCTGCGCCTATAAATGAAGAAAAAGAAAGGTTTTGATGTGATAATAAAAAGTAAGTTTATGTGCTTTTAATCGAGAATTAAATATGAAAAGTAATGAAGAATTAAATGGTACAAATATAAGGAAATAATTTAAAAATTCTTTTTGATCATTATAAAGTGAAAAAATGACGAATAAATAAATTATTTAGATTAAAGCAATCTAGCCCATCCATAAAAATATTTTCTGAATTTTTAGAAAGCTATAGAGCTAAAACCCCTCTTTTTTGCATTGAAGACGAAAATTCCCGGATTTTTCGGATTTTTCTGTTTTTTTTTTGTAATGTTTCGTTCATAGTCCTTAATTCCGATTAAAAAGGATGTAATAATACACAGTAAAGCCTGTTGTTAAAATTTTGTAAATAATTATTGTCCGCGTAAAATATTCGCTTTCAGGATACTTAAAGTGATTTTTGTAACATACTAAGGTATGTTGTACCACAAAAATTACTTTTTAAATAATTTTAAATAATTTTTAAATAATTTTTAAATAAATAAAATGAGAGAAAGATAAAAGTTATTCCTTTCTTTCTCTCAATATTCTCATTTAAATGAAACAAACTTAAATAATAAAATACAAATTTAATAACTAAGCTTTAAACAAATGAAGCATTAAAAGTTAAAGAAGAAGAGAAGGTTTCTTTTCTTTAGAAGAAGCCAAAAAAATATAATTATTTAAATGTTAAATATAAATATAACATTAATCAATTTATACAAAATTTTTAAAAATTAAGTTGGAAAAGTGAAAAAATAAAAGAAAAAATTATGCTTAAAGTTTCTTTGTTAAGTTTATTTTTTATTTAAAAAAAGGGGGAGAGAAAATAAACTTTTAAATTTATTTAATAAACAAGTTTTTAATAAAAAGCACGAAATGCTTCAAAATAATTAATTAATTTTTGTAAAGTTATTTTTAAAATAAAAGGAGGAAATTTTATTGTTTTTAAACCTAATTTTTAACATTCCTTCTTTAATTTTAAAAAATGCTTCGAAATTTTTTTTAATTATTAAAAACAAAATTTATTTATTACCTCCTCATTATGACTCACAAATATTTACTTAAAATAATTAATTTTTATTAAATTAATTTTATAAAAATAATTTAAAAAATATTATTATTATTTTTATTTTATTTTACGGCTTCATTTACGTATTTTTTTAGTTTTGTTAAAAAAAAAGGCGGGAAATCCAAAAAATAAGCTTTCAATCAGCCTAATTGTCCTTACATAATTCCCTCTTTATTTCTATCCTTTTCTTGAAAATTTTTAAAAAATTGTGTGAAAGGATTATGCCTTTAAAAAATAAATTCCTCGCGCCTTTCCCTTAATCTTAATTTTCTTTAAAATCCAACCAAAGGCTTCTCTATCTCCTCTTAAAGTTGTTATCTTTAATAAATTGTAAAAGGAAAAAAAGAGGCGGAAAAATCCACCAATGAGGCTGAGACTTTAATTTTACGGAGTATTTACGGATATTTAAATAAATATATTTTTGGCTTCATCACTTTAACAAATTAAATTTTAAATTGAAAAAAAACTAAAAAAAGGTTAGATTTGAGATATTAAAAAATATCAATTAAATATTCCCAAATTGAAATATAAATTATTGACTCTTATCAATCCTAGATATTAAAAAAATTAAATATATTAGTTTACTAAAGTTCTGTACTTCTGTAGATTCACACCCAAGTAGGTGCGCGGCCAAGTAAACACAAAGCCTTAACTAGCCAGAATCTGGACCTTAACAATTTTGGAGCCAATCCCTTTAGCTTAATGAGAGAAATCGTAGTTGATAAGATTCGGACAACTTGAAGCAAGTTATAGCTTTGCGCCTACTTGGGCCATATCCAGATTCTGATAGTCCAACAAAAAGACAAAAAAAAATTTTTTATAAAATAATTTTTAAAGAAATTAATTTAAAAAAATTATTTTCTTAAAATAAAGCTACAATAACTGAGAAAATGATTTACCTAAGTTATTTTGTTGGGTAAAACAAAGAGCTTTTTCTACAAAAAAAAATTATTTTCAATCATCATTTTTTTCCTTTTTTTCTCTCTTCAAATAAAAAATATTAAATAAACTGACCGCTGCTTAAATTTTTCCTTTTTTTTAACTGGCCAGTCAGTCAATTACCCCCCCCCCCCTTTCCTTCTCTTCTCTACAACAAAATGTTCGCGCACAAGTCTTTAACTATTAAAAATACTAAAATCGCTCCAACCGCCACTCTCAACAACCCAACAACTTTAAATAAATATATTTATTTATATATTTTCTTTTTTCTTCCCAACAAACTTCCCTCCCTCTCTCCCATCATTTTTGCTTTAAAACCTTCATCGCTTAAAGACTTAAAGCGCTTAAAATATTTTTTTTCTGATTTCGGCCCTTCCTCTTCAAAATAGTCCGAAGAATTTTACTTTTACTTTATTACTAAATACAAATTACTCTTAAAATTTTAACAAAATTTTTAAAGAATGTCCGAAAATGTTGGGAGATTGAGTTAAATATATATAGGTATATAATTGTTTTTAAGCTTTTTACTTGAGAAAATATAGCTTAACAAATAATGACAATTATATGCAGGTATATCTAGTTTTTTTTAGTATTTTTAAGATTGTGGAAGGGAATTTTGAGAATTTTTTATTGAATTAAGGTTGTAATTAATTAAAGTTAAAGTCCTCGTTTCAAATCAAGACGAGGATAAAATAAATTTTTTTCCTTCACCAAATAGGAAGAGTTATTCGGGGAAGGACTCTCCTTCCCCAAAATAAATCTCTCTGGATTTGAAAAAGAAAAAAAAGTTGGCTGAGAAAATTACTGTAAATATTTGTGAGAAATAAGTAACAAAAATATTTTTGAAAAAAATGACCATTATTTAGATTGCTGGAAAGATTTTTATGTGGAGAGAATAATTATATTTTTTAGATATTTTCAGGTATACAAAAAATTTTTTGTAATAAATAGAGGTAAATAGTAAATGTTATTAATTAGTTATTTCAAAATATAATTTATAATTCGAAAATAAATTTTAAATTTCGAGTAAAACAAATTTTAATTAGAAAAAGTTTTTAATTTCTCCCAAGTATTTAATAATAAAAATAGGTTAATAAATAATAAAAATTATTAATAAAATTTATGTTTTACTTAAAATAAAATATAATAAAAAAGCTACAATAATACAGTAATTAAATTATTTTTTATTTATGTAAATAATTTTTATTATTAATATGGAAATAAACAAAAATCAAAATTATAAAAAACTTTATTATTATTATTAGTTACTGAATAAATTCATAAAAAATTTAGTAAGGAGTGAGAAAAGTAAATGGCATTGTAACTACAATAACAAATAAACAGAAAAAAAGTCTCCAAAAATCTTCCAAAAAATTCCTAAATTATTCAGCACCAGTCGTAGTTGAACAAAAATATTTTGAGAAGAATTGTTGTATATAAAAATACCCCCTTCTTCCCCCCTCCCCCTCACCTCTCCCTTCCCCCCCCCCCCCCCCCATCTCATCTACTCCCTCACCCCCTCCCCCTCAACTCCAACCCAAACACTTTCTTTTCCCCAACTTTGGCCGTCAATGTTTTTCTAATGTGCGAAAAAGGGCAAAAGAAGTAATGGAAGTAAGTGACACTGATTTGAATCCAAAAAAGGATTGAACGAAATAGCTACTAGTTAAAGTAAATACATTTTTAGTTAGAAGATATTTTCTTAGAAATTAAACAAAGAAAATTAAAATTCTGATTTAGATAATGAAGAGAATGCTAAAAATAAGAAAATTAAATATATAAATTTAAATAATGGGAAATTTGTGAATTTAATGAAAATTTAAAAATTTGTAAATAATATAAAATGTAAATTAAATACTTGTAATATACGTATTAATGTTTTAATTAAAAGTTGAATTTTCTCTTGTTAATTCTCTGTAATTTAATTAAAACTTTAAGTTAATTAATAAGCGAGAGAGAATTTATAAGGTATTTAATTGTGGATAACCATGAAGGATATATGGGAAGATATTTACACAAATTTGTATATTTTTAGTTGGGTACAGTATCAAAAAGGGCAAAACCAGGTTCTTTAGCTCGGTGAGGGGAATCGTTAAATACTAAAGTTGGTAGGATTCGGAAAAATGGCTTTGCGCCGTTTTGGCGTGTTTTTAGTTGATCACATTATAATTAATTAAAATAATATTTATTTTTATATTTAATTTTTATTTAAAATTAAGAAATATTTTATTTAATTTAAACAATAATTATTTTAAATTTAAAGGTAAAATAATATTAAAAAATAAATAAAAGACGGCCTTGGGCAATTAAAAGAAAACTTGCAGCATTTTTGTAAAATAAAATGTCTATCTAATTTCGTATCGGGACGTGTAAATTATCTAATCCAATTTAACAACATTTGGAATGATCGGCGGAAGATTGAGAAAAAAATAAAAATAAATAAAGAAAAAAGGCGTTTGTTGTCCGCCTTCAATTTCATCCCCAACCTTATCCATCTTCAACCCCGCCTCTAGATTTCCGCGCATTTTTTAGCGACGATTGGCAGGAGTAAATAGCAAATTGGGTCATCAATTGGGGGGAAGGGGGTAAATTAAAAAAAGGGGGTAGAAAATAAGTAAGTCATTTGTCGTCGGCCGAAATGCAGGCACAAAAAGAACAAAACGGACAAGAAAAGACAAAAAAAATTATTTTTATTTTAGCAATTGAAAAATTAATTGGGAAAAAAGGGAGAAGAAGAAGAAGCAAGGGGGGGGGGGGGGGGGAGACACGGACGTGGTTAATTTTAGAAGGTATTTAGGTAAAGTTAGTTAAAAATAAATAAAAAATTATTTTTTTTTGGGCGGCAGGCGCGCCGAAAAGCCTTTTTCTTCTTCTAAATCACCCCCACCTTTTTTTCAACTATTAACACAAAACCATCTTGGGGGTATCGCGCCTTATCGCGCAATCGACGATGGAAAGTATTTGATTATTGAGCGCGCTTAAATAGGTGATGAAGGCTGTAAAGGGTTTTTTAAGGAGAGGAAGTGGTGGGGAAGGAAAAGATGGGTTTAAATGAAAAATATTTTTTTGGAACAATAAAGATTTTAATTGTTTTTTAATTAAAAAATTAAAAAAAAATTTTTTTTTAATTTTAAAAATAAAATAAATAATTTAAAATAAAAATAATTCTCATCTACTCAAGTTTGTAAAAAATACTTAAAGTTTGTCTTTTAATATTTTTATTTCATTTAATTTTCTTTTCAAGTTTATTTACTTAAGTTTCTTCAAGTTTATTACTAAATACCCTCACTCTTTCCTATATTTTATTTTCCTTATTTTTTCAAGTTTATTTAAAGTTTTAAGTTTGTTTATTTTTAAAGCTTTTAAAATTATTTTTATTTTAAAAAAGGTATATAATTTAAAATATACCTATTTTCTTTTTACAATTTTTGTCCATTTACATAAATTCTTTTGTATATAATTTAAATACATATATATATACTTGTTTTTCTTCTCTTCAAAAAATCCTTCCTGTAAAAAGTAATCCTTCAAGCTCATGTCATTACTCTCTTTTTCAAAGGTTAATCCTTTACTTTTTTTGTATTTAAGCTCAAAATAGGCGTATATATCTCCACAAAACTACCACCCACACACACAAATATATTTTAAATATAATTATTTTAAAACTATAATTATTATTATTCCTTCCATTTTTTGTTCCATCCTAATTAAGTTCCATCCTAATTAAGTTCCATCCTAATTAAATATTCTCTTCTCGAATTAATAATTTTTAATTTTAAAATAAAATATTTTGTTTATTTTTTGATCATCTAAAATTTAAAAAAAATTTATTTTCTACATATTTATTTTCCCAAAATTTTGTTGTTCTAAATTCTCATTGGATAAAATTACTTCGACCTCGAAATAATAAAAAAAGTTAAAGTTAATGAAGATGAGAAAATTATGAGAATATATGTACTAATAAAAACTCATTAATAACGGTATAAAAAATTAGAGCCGGGAAGAATTTTAATTCTACATACAACGAAAAAAGAAAAATAAATAAAATATTCATGGAAATAATGATTTACCTATTTATTTTTTTAATTAAAAATTGTTTATTAAATTTTAAAAATTGAATTTGATTTCTTTTTGATACCAAGTCTTCTTGCAAAATAACCTTTTACCTGCGTTATGGCAATTCAAATTGCCAGTCTTTGGGAGTGGTATAAGGAAAAGAGGCTTTCTTAGCAGTGTTTTAAAAATAGGGTCGTCAGTTCCTGAAAAATCTTCGGATATCCAGAACCGAACCAAAAAAACCACCCATAGGTTATAAAATGATTGGCTGACAGTTTACTTGTTTTGATAGAAAAGTTAAATTTTCTTTCAAAATCATAGCTGCAATAAATGAATTAGGTATTTGGAATATTTAATCCTTCAAATATTTTTCTTGACAAAGCTACAGGCACAATCATTATCTTCTCGACCTCGCGCTTCTTTACTGGACTTTCAATAAAAATAATCTTAAGAATTCCTAGTTTTGCCGGCTTGGGTCATGACCGGTCAATTTTCAACTTCCATTTCTTGACCAGATTATTTTAAAAAATTTTTAATAATTTCTCTAACCTTTCTCGAGCAATAAATTCAAATATTATACTAGTTCATTATCGGTTTTCACTTTGAAATTTTCCAAAGATTTGATTTTATGGCGCTATAAGGAGAAAATAAATTTTTTATTGTTTCTTTAAAATCTTAGTCATGGACAAGATGATAGGACAAGATGCTATTTTCTCAATTAATAATTCATTTTAGGAAATTTGTTTAAACTCATAAAGTATGCACATATTTTTTAAATTAATCCTCATTTATTACTTTGTCAATTGTTTCAAATAAAACTTCAACAGGATTTTCATCATTTAAGCCGGCTGTCTTTGATAAAATGTGACTTAATCTTCTAAATTTAATTTTGAAATTAAATTTAGAGAAAAATCTTCTAATTTTCTCAAACCTCTCATTCAATTACTTCAAAACAAACATTTTTTACATAGTAGAAATTGCTGATGTTGATGATTCTGCCTCTGACATTTATATCTGTTTTCAAGTTAAACCGTGTCATATCTGCGATATGATAATTTTTTAAAAATCCAAATTCAACCTAAAAATTCCAAAATAAATATTTTAGAGTGTGCTCAAAATTTTTGTTAATTAGGTAAATTTATGACCGAGAAAAATAGGCGTGGCGCTATACTTTTGTAGAGCAGTGTAGAACTAAGTAGGGAATAAATTTTATTAGACCATTTTCTAGTTGAAAATTTATAACTTAGGAACGGATTGAGTTATTAAATTTAATTTTTTGGGGGATTTTAATTATAATTGAACAATTTTGTTGAATAAAACAAAAGCTCTATTTATATCTAAAAAATATTATTTATATAAAAAATAATATACAATATTTATTTTTATAAAAATTTTTTTAAAATAAACATTCAAGATTGGCAGCACTTTTTAAAGCTATCGCTTCATCATTAATTAGCCCCGCAGCCAAGTTTTTAGCATTAATCTCAACTGATCGTTTAGCTCTATTTATTTTCGTTTCAGATTTTTTCTGTCCAGTTTTACATGTTCCACAACATTTACATATGAAAAAAATTAAAATTATTTTTATAAAAAAAATAAAAATATTTACATTAAACCAAGTTCAGCACGTATTTCGGGCGGTAAAGATGAAAGGAAATTGTGCTCCTAAATTAATATTTTTCTTAAAATTTCTTCTCTCATTTTTACCTGTTTTCTAAAATTAACCCATTTATTATAAGCTTCTCTTGCATTTACCGACAGTTTTTGAATTGTTTGGTGCCGTTCAGAAATTTGTTCTGAAAGTTTCTGATCGAATTTGGCAAAACGAGCGATCTAAAAAAATAAATTTTAAAAAATTCTTTATTTCCTCTAGAAATAAATAACAAACCGATTCTTCATTTTTGAGTAATTCCTGTGCCAATTTCCGAAATTCTGTCTGTTTTTGTTCAATTGTCATATCATCATTAAACCAGACATGCATAAAACGATCTCTAACCTCATCCGATTCATTTTTTAGAAACCCTGGTCCACAAACTCCTTTGAAAAGTTGCATACGAGTCTATAAATTAATTGAAATTGATGATTTTGTTAACTCAGAAACCTCTTCTGGGATTGCCATTATAATTGCTCGGGTTTGCTCCTGTTCTTGTTCACATTCGTCTCCTGCTTGGTAATTAACCCAAATTGCATGAATTTTTTCCTGAGCATCTTGAGGAAGTCGATAGGCAAATGGAGGGATCCCGCAATCCAAATGACGTTGATGCCAAGGTCCTAAGGCATCGAAAGGATCGGTAGAAGAGAGGGGGCCACTGTCACCACAATTACACCCTAAGGATTTTGAAGGAACCAAAATAAGTAAAATAAATGAGGAAAATATTAAGTGAATATTCATTTTAAGAAGGATTTATTTATTCTTTAAAAAAATAAATAAAAATTAGTAGAAATAATAATGATAAAAAAATTAATAAAAACAATAGTTAAAATAATTATTTATTAAAAATAAAATTATTTTTATCAAGCAAAGTAAATAATTTGGAGGAATCGAGGAGTATTTGTATTTAGCTTAATAGAATTATTTATTTATTCAGTTACAATTAAAAGAATAAAGGAATTAAGTAGATTCTTTTATTTTTCTAATCTCTTTTAAATATCCGGTTTTTCAATTGTTTTTAATATTTTTTTATTGACCAACAAAAGATTCCAAATATTAAGTAATTTTTGTCTTTTCGTTCTTATGACTGCTTTACATTGGCCGCTTTAAGATTGAAAGTTGGTAATTAATTATTTTATTTTTAATAAAAAAAAGAGGAATTAATTTAAAATAAAAAAATAATTTAGGATAAAAATTAAATAAAAATAAAAAAAAAAAGAATTTAATTTTCAATTTTTTTTCAACTTTTCTCTTTTAACGATAAAAATCTAATTTGCAATGATTTAAAAATAGCACCAAATAAAAGCTAAATCTGTCAAAATAATTTGGAAGAGATGAAACTTTAACGAAAAAAGATATATTTTAAATTCAAAAAAGAAATATAGGCAGGCACGTGGAGAGAAATTCCTCAGCCGGTGGTGCCAAAATAAATATATTTTTGTGTTTTTGGCTATTTCCTTTTATTTTCTTTTAAAATTTCTTTTTTTGCATTAAATGATGAAATTATCGCCGGCAAACAAATCTGATGAGAAGAATGCCGCGAAGCGAAACGCCAACTGGTAGGAGGAGAAAGGAGAATTAACTGAAAAGAAAAAGGGCCTTTTAAAAAGAGATTTATTCCTTTTTTTAAATAATATATAGAAAAATTCTCGAAAAATTAATAAAAAATTCTAAAAAAATTTACATGTGTTCCCATTTATTTTGTTATTAATAAAATGTAAATGTCCTTCCATTTTTATTATTCGATTTTCAATTTTCGAATTTTGAAAGGCTCTGATATAATTGAAACAGATTTACACGGTTATTATTTAGCCCAAACTATTGTAGTAAATTTAGTTTTATTTTAATAAGTTAAAAATTCAATGATTCTTTTAATTATTATTTTCTTTAATTATTTTAATTTCACGTCACAGCAATATTACAAAAAAGATTTTAATTCACGTTCTCCCTATATAACAGCAGAACGTCCTTTAAGGTGGAATTTGTAAATTTAAATAACAAATTAAAATAATTTTTAGGTTAGCACTTCGTGCATGTACTTCACAGCTTGAGCCCTTCCAATTAGATACAATGCTTGTCAGTTTTTATTTTATTAAAAATATTAAAAGAAACACAGAGAATTATTCTTAAAAATTTAAAGTTTTTTCCTTCTGATTTAAAAATTTGTGCCTCAATCGAATCAAACAAAGGAATAAATGCTTTATCACGCGATCGCGCAAGAACGACACATTTGAGGCCATTAGTTTTTCTTTCAATTCGGCCGGTTGGTTCTTCTCTTCATTGCCAATTATCTTTTTATGTTTATTCCCCAAATAATTTAAAATTCTCTCAAATTTTTAAGGGCTATCAAGGGGATTATCGCTTTGCTCCAGATTTAGGTTATTACCAAACATGTCAACGTTCCATTTCTCAACATTTGGATAAATTAGTCGAAAAAGAAAAAGATATTCTTGTTGATAGTAAAAGTCCAACAAGCATTCCTTTATTAAATTCAACAACAAATAATTGCCCAATTCATTCACTTCCAGGCACAATTAGAGTTGGAAATTTTTTTGAAATTTTTGTTATTTATTTTTTGTTAGGAATTAAATGCTTGTAAATTAAAAGACGGTCAATGGTATGAACTTTCTTTCCGCTCGGCAATTCAATACGAAATATTAATTACCGAAAAAAATATTTACCAACAAATGTGGGTAAATCACTCGACAACTTTTGTTTTTAAACCAGATAGGGAAGTTTGGAGAAATGGAACAGAACTTTATTGGCTTCAACGATTACTTCAGTTAAGAGTTAAGTAAGTGGACAAAAAATATTTAAATAATCAAAAAAAATTTTTGGTAGAATGAAAAATTGTGAAGCCGTTCGTTATTTGTTAAAGCTAGACGAAAGTTGGTCTTCAGGTCAATTACCCGTTACCGTCTTTATTGACTATCAAGTGAGAGAGAATGCTTATGTAAAGCATTCGAGGCATTTGGGAAATGGAACGCTTATGGATGGATGGTTTACTGGAACATTTCCGGTATGGAGAACACCAGAATTACGTACTCATGAACTTTGTGTTCAGGTAAAAAAATAAAAGAAATTGTAACAAAATTTTAAAATTTCTCTCAAGTTTGCATGGCCTCGTTCATTAAATCAGTACAGACTTTGCAGAACTTTTCTTCGAGGCCGTTCTTCACTCGATTGTGATCCATTCTCCTATTATACACAATATTCAGTTGCCTCTAAAAGTGAAAATAATAAAAATAAATTAATAATTAATTTTGTAATTTATATAATATTTATATTATTTTTTAATAATTACTAATAAATTTATAATATTTAATTTCTCAAATTATTATCTAAATCATTAATTTATTTAATAAAAATAAAACGGCACGAAATGATAGGATAAATCTATCCTAATCAGATAAATCGAACTATGACTTTTTTCAAAATTGGTAGAAAAAAAGTGAAGAAAAAATTAACTTTAAACTTGTTAAAAATATCTCTAATTTTAAATTTTTAAATATAAATATTTGCTATTTTATTTTTAAAAAAATCTCAAATCCCCAACTAAATTAATCAATTCCTTCTGCAAATTTTATTTTCATTTCGCTGTTTTTTCTTAATCCAGCATTCTTTAATAAATTGAACAGATCTGTTTACACAAAGAGTGAAAAAAAGTGAACGTTGTTAGTTCATTCAAGTTTATTTTATAACAAGCATTCTACGTGAAAACAACTGCTTATTCAATAAAAAATAAATAAATATTTTATGCTATATCCAACATTTATAGGTCAATTGTATGTTGTTTTTTTAACAATTGTTTATCAAAAATTAATTTCCACGTTTTTTGTTTATATTCGATTCTTAAATAATCAACAAAAACAAATTTTAATGTAAAATTAATTAAATATTAACTAATTTTAGATATTCTTCTCTCTTCAAACACAAATTTAAAAAACTGCAGATTAATTATTTTAGTTATCATTTTAATTAATGGGAACTAAGCGCCCCCTCCATGAACGATCACCACCTGGATTGGACATTGTACCAGCTAGTCAGAGACGGCGACTTTCTTTTTCTAACAGTGACTTATCAGATACTCGACAATTAAAGGGGCTCTATGAACTCTGTCTTGGTAACTGATATTTTAATATAGAAAAATTTTTAGTTCGAATTTAAATTATCGGTTACTGGTTACTAGCCAAATTGTTATAATTTTTTCGATTCTCTCAATAATTTAAAGATCAAGTACTTCGAGGATTACACCCAGTTTCAAGAGACACGGCTATTAAACTTGCTGCAATTCAATGTTTTGTACAATATGGATCTTTTTATGATGGAGTACAGAGCAGTGTTCGGTGGGTATATTTGTAGTAAATTTGGGTTTAGTTACTAATTAATTCTCCTTGATCTTTCAAAATATTATTAACAAAAGTTTATATGTATTTTGTCATTTTATTTAATTATCTTTAAGTGCTTACAATTTGTTGCCAAAAGAATATTTACATGCAAGGGAACATGAGAAAAATATAATTGAAGTACTCAAATAAATTTTTTATAAAGATTTAAAGTATTATTTAGCAATACCGAAATTTAATTTTTCCAAACGACATAGCTGCACAACGGAAATATTGTGATATATGTAAGAACCTTCCAACATACGGAATGATTTTTTTCAATGTAAAGGAGCCTGTCCGAAATAGTGAGCTTTTATAAAAATAATGGAAAGACTGGGGTTTGGCTGATAAAATATTTAATATTTTGATCAAAAAATAATTTAATCAAAATTTATTTGTAAATAATTATTAGAACTGGTGCCTCGTTTATTTGGTGTTAATAAAGAATGCGTAATGAGTGTTGACAAAAAGAATAAGGTTAAGAGATAATATCACAAATTTTGTGAAATATTTTTTGTAGGTTGTTCTCAAATCCTGGCCGTTGGAACAACTTAGGAGATGGGCTGCTTCTCCAAATACTTTTAATATTGTATTTAAATTATTCAAATAGAGATTAAATATTTGTTTGTTTTTAGGATTTTGGTGATTATCAAGATGGATATTACTCTGTTCAGACGGTAAACAAAAAAGTTATTTTACTTTGTAAAATTAATTAAATAATAGCCAGAGGCAGGAAAGATTAAAAGACTCATAGCAGAATTTGTGGATATAATACTTATCAAAAAACAATTAGTCGACCCTTTTGGTGTTGAGGGGGATGAAGGGGCTATTATGATTGAAGACTTTGTACATCGTGCACGTTCTGTTCCTCTATCGGCCGAGGATTTACAGCAAATACAGGAAAGTGAAAAAGATATAAGAAGAGCAAAACCTGTTGAACCACGTGAACGTTATGAACAAGTTGTTGTTCCAGAAGGCTTTGAGCCCTCAATGGATGAGCAAAAATTAATTGAAGTAAGAGATATTTTCGACAATAAAATGGGATATTATTTGTATACTATATGAAATTATTCTCACATTCTATTCCTCAAGGTTATCCATATTTAGTATTCAATATAAAATTTATATATCCCAACTAATTTCAGCATTACCGCCCAATGACAGTACCGATTCCGGTTGCAGAGTTTCCAAGGAGCTATCAACGTCTTCCTAGCGCTCCTCCATTAATAAACATCACCCAAACAACAACTCCCCAATCCCCTATTCATTTTACCCAGACAGATTGTTACGAACAATTACCCCCGCAAATTTTTGAAGAAACTTCTAAAATTTCACCACAAAATGTTCCAGGCAATTTTTAATTAAAAAATATCGTGAAGAAGCTTATAATTATTTTAAAAAATTTTTTTCAGTGTTTTCAAAGCCACCAGATATTCTGCAAATTCAAATCCCACCACCCTTACTACCGCCACCTGTTTCTGTTGAAATTATTGATAATTCTAGAGGTTTGCCGCAAGCAAAAAATAATATTCTCAGAATTCTTTAAATTTAATAAGAATTTTATTTTTAAAGAAAAGAAACCCTTTCAACCTTCAACTTCTCCACAAACAATCACCACAAAAGTTGATTTAATTCAAGAACAATCCGAACAGCATCATTTTTCAGCTTTTACCTCCAATCAAATTGCCTATGAAATTTGTTCTGTAATTTTTAATAGTTTTTTTATTATCTACAGAAATTATTTTTAAATTATCAGAAAGAGGGAATTCTGCATCGTTCATACGAGCAACATTTTGAAAACACAAAAAATTTACAATCATTTACTGA
The DNA here is from genome assembly GCA_036172945.1 of Meloidogyne incognita. Lineage (NCBI taxonomy): Eukaryota > Metazoa > Nematoda > Chromadorea > Rhabditida > Meloidogynidae > Meloidogyne > Meloidogyne incognita. Next base: position 6,334,048 of record JARQAC010000001.1, read on the forward strand.
AGTAATCGAAAGAACAATTAAACGGTTAATTGATTGTAGTCAACAAACTTTTAATTTTAATTTGCCACATTTAAATAATGAAGAAAGAGCATCAGCCATTAAATTAGGCGAAGATACAATTCGCCATCAAGCCGTCCTTTTCTTAGCCTGCACAGCGCAGGTTTAGTTTTTTTGGATTGAGCGAGAGTAATAGGAATCCCTCTTTTTTATCTTATAAGGAGAGGAAGCTACATGGGGTCTATTCAATGAGGTTTCTGATATACCATGTCGTATCAGAAACTTCATATTATTAGAATAGGCTCTGGCTATCATTTAAATTCCTGCTAATTAACTGAACTCTTACCTACAACTTTCTCGTTTTATTATTTTAAATCTAGGCGATTGAATGGACATCCGAATCTCAGCGTTTTGGACCCAAATATGGTCGTGCTTGTATGGCAATTAATCAAGGGGGTGATTATCTTTGTGAACTAAATCAGTGCACAAAAGAGCTAGTTGTTTTATATTCAAATCCCCAATTTACCACCCAAATACTTTCAATAATCAACTCTCTAAATGAGGCTTTCATTAATTTTTTAGGTAAATATACTTCCAAGTTTTTAAATAATTTAAAATTAAATTTAAGGTAAATTACATCCTGATTCTAATGAAAAACGTTCCCAATTTCTTTCAACTGCCAGTTTTGTAGGGGAAAGTGTCTTTATTTTATTAAATTCTTTAAATGCGGATGAAACAGAAGCAATTGAAGAAAAGAATTTTTTTAATAATTTGAATGAGGCTATTCAAAACGTTGCTAATTCAACTGCTGGATTAGTTCTACAGTTAAAATTAATTAGAAAATAAATTTAAATTGGACTTTTTAGGGCTAAAAATGTGTCTGGATCACCAACAGATTTTCCAAGAGATAATATTATACAAGCAGCAACTAGGGTAGCATTATATACAAGGTATTGTAAAGCATAGTAGCTATTTAATTCCTAAGGCTGTGCAGTAGGCGGGGTGGTGTAATGGATAACACATCAGTCCGGTCTACTGAAGATGCCGGTTCGCAGCCAGCCGCTGAATAACCTTCTGCATTAGCTGAGGGAGAGAAATAGCTATAGCCCAGCTGCTTTACTCTATTTAAATATTGACAAATAAATAGTATGTTCAAAGTCAAAAGTCTTCAGGACTTTCTATACGGGTTTAAAATAAATAGAAAATTTCACTCCCAGTTCGAAAATATTCTTTGTTAGTTAAATAATTTTTTTCTTATTTTATTTTCAACGGAAGGTCTAATATTTTTAAAATTTTAAGTGAGGCAATAGCTCTTTCACGTGTATTAACTTCTATAATGGCCCATCCAGCATGTCAAAGAAGGGTTTGTTTTTTTTTTAATTTTATAAAAATTATTTTTTTAGATTCAAAGGATAACAAAATTAGTATTTATTTCAATTAATGAATTACTTGAATTGGCAAAATCAGAAGCTTTTGATCAATTTAAATTGACTGGCAAAACAGAATATTATCAAAATTTACAAAAATATGCATTAACCACAGAAATTGCTTTAAATAATTTAATAGAGCAAATAAAGACATAAAAAATAGATAAAATTAAATTTTTTTAGATTATTTTATCTTCTTAATAAATTGATAAATAGATTTATTTCTAAAATTTTTAAACAATTGATTTAATTACCATTTAGAGCCAGTCTTTTTTGTGATTATTTTTTAAAATTAAATCGAAAAATATATGTACCTCTAGAGTAGGGTTGTCGGTTTCACCAAATTCTTCGGTTTTTCGGTTCGGTTCGGTTTGAAACCGACAACTCTACTCTACAGAGTAAGGTTGTCGGATCCGGATATCCGGATCCGAAAAAAGACCGGATATCCGGAAATTTTCGGTTCGGATACCGGATCCGGATATCCGAAATTTTCGGTTCGGATATCGGATCCGGATCCGGATATCCGAAATTTTCGGTTCGGATATCGGATCCGGATCCGGATATCCGAAACTTTCGGTTCGGATCCTAGAATTAGGAAAAATGAACGAAATCATAACCCTTTGACCTTCAAACTTCAAAAAATTTCGCCTGCGGCGCTGAAAAATGAGAGAAATCTGGCTTAAGGACCTCCATAATTCTCAAAATTTTCGCCTGCGGCGCTGAAAAATGAAAGAAATCTGACCTAAGAACCTCCATAATTCCCAAAATTTTCGCCTGCGGCGCTAAAAGGGAAAGAGTTGTAAACATTTGTAATGACTCACATGCGGAACTTGTTTACAACTTTAAGGAAAGGTTAATGTATTGGGTGTCATGGAGAGATCAAGAATGATGGGATTAGGGGGGATATAGGAGATTAATCACTAAATGCTACTATATCTCTCACAATTACCAACCTCAAGCTCTTAATCCATCAATGTATCCGATGTCGACTATTACCTCTGTTAATTCCACAAATACATGCATAATTGATCTTAATCCCTCCATATCATCCATTGGGACTCAAATTTACAGCGCCGCAGGCGAAAATTTTGATAATAAAAATTTCGGTTCCGGATCCGGATATCCGAAATTTTCGGTTCGGATATCGGATCCGGATCCGGATATCCGAAATTTTCGGTTCGGATATCGGATCCGGATCCGGATATCCGAAATTTTCGGTTCGAATACCGGATCCGGATCCGGATATCCGAAAATTTCGGTTCGGATATCGGATCCGGATCCGGATATCCGAAGATTTCCAACTATCCGACAACCTTACTACAGAGAGGGTAATTAAGCGAGTGAGGGAGGACGTATATTCGAGTGAGGATCAAAGAAATATATTATTCAAGAAAATAAAAGATTTTATTATCATTATATAATAAAAAAAATATTTTTCTTTTAAAAATTCTCAAATCATCCAAACATTAATTAATTAATTACACCCAAATTTTCTTGTGTTACCAAAACATTGTTGCTAGGTGATATTATATTTGAATTAGTACACAAAATATTACATTTAATTAATTTAAAAATAATTTGTCTGTAATTTCTAACACTTAAAAGAGTTACCTTAAAATATTTTTTTAATTTAATTTAATAAAAAATAAATTTACCAAAGGATTTAAAACAACAATTAAAGAAATAAATGATGGAGTTATTATAAAACCAAATTTTAAAGAAAATATTGAATTATTTAAAATTGATAAATTTATTATTGTTTGGGAGAAAAATGGAAGAATAGCCAAAAGTGCCTTAAACAAAAAATTAATTTTTTCAAATCAATTAAATTTGTAATTAGATAAAAAGGATATATATTTTATTTAAAAATTACTTTTATCAAAATTATTAAATAATAAAATTTATTAACTTTATTATTAAACAATTTATGATAAAAATTCTTAAGCATTTTAACAGCAATATATACAAATAAAGGTTTTAGGCCTGAATGCCCCTTTGTCAAAACGCTTATTTCCCAACTCTATTATTATTCACTTTTATAAAAATCATTTTTATAATATTTTGATTATATTTTAAAATGTATTCTAAAATATACCTGTGACCATAAAACAATAGAAATTTGTCTATTAACTTTACGCGTAGTTTCCAAATTAGGTCCGTTATAATGACGATGCACATAAAATTGAATTCGAATTCCGCACAATATAATAATTATGTATGTTAAAAATGAAAGAAAAGTAGCAAATGTTGAGGTAATTGATGAAAGTAAATTGTTAGGCTTTTTTGAAAAATTTAAAAATTTTATTTCTAATTTTCATTAGCAAAATACTATTAAAAATATTAAATATGTTTACCGAAGATCTCATGCTAACAACATAATTTTTAAGTGTATAATTGTCAATTTCCAAAATTTGTGCCAATTCATAATTTGTTAAATATTCATTTTCGGGTGTCGGTTTATTTGATAAAAATGATAGAGTAAAAAGAATAATAATTGGAAGAAGAATGGAAGCAATTATGGCCAAATAATGTCTCCAAAGAATATTTACGGATCTTAACTTTATACTAAATTTAAGGTCTGTTGGGGGGGGGAGGGGTATTCTAAAGATCTCATAAAAATAAAATTGTTTTAGATATCCAAAACTGGATTGAAGGACGTAAATAAAAATTCTCGATGTTTGGTTTACAAAAAGAGAATTACTAATAAAATATTTCCAATTTGGGGCTACCAAGTCCATTTAGATACCCCCAATTTTTCACTGAATTTATAGTGAGTATTTATATATAACTTTGTATCTTTTTAAATAATTACCGAACAATAACCAAATAACGATAAATAAATTGTGAACAAACATTAACTGCAGTAAATCTTTTCATAAAAGAAAATAAAATAAAAAATAAGCATTGCCAAGTATTGGGTAAATAATGTGTAGGTCCGTATTCCCATCCTGTACCAATTCCATTATCAGAGAAAAAAACCTTTTTATTATTTTTTTAAATTGTCTTTTAAATTAAAAGAATACCGGCTGAACAATAGCAAATACAATAATCACACAAATATCAACAATACAAGTTTGTAAAAGTATTTTACTGTAAACTTCCATTTCTTTCATTGTGTAACGAATTATTAAATAAATTAAAAGAAAATTGAAAAATAATCCCATCCCGCCAAAACAACAAATTATTAAAAAATATAATTCCGGTAGCATTTTTCTGTTATTTTCTCGAAATTTCTAATATAAGAAAAATAATTTAAAATTACTCGGAGATACAATTGTTAATTAATTTAAGTTTAAATAATTATTTTTTGTTGAATGTTCTGTAAATGTTTACATTTTTATAAATGTTTATTTAAATTAATATTGCATTTAAATTCTCTATTAAACTACAAAAACATCTAAAATTCCCGTCAGATTTAATAATTTTTGATTGTTTTATTCTCGTTCCATTTTCGTGTCCAGGCAAATTATACTCAGTGCTGCACGCAATTGAAAAAAAAAGATTTCGCAACGCGGAATCCACAAATGCGTGCAGCCTTGCTAAGGACAGACAGAGAAATTCATTTGAGAGATACAGTACACGTGTAAAAAATCAGCAACAAAAGAGAGTAAATTTAAAAACCGGCTGTTTCATTCCTTCTTTTTTACTAAAAAGTTTTTGAAAAATTTATTTTAAAAATTAATTTCCAAATCTTTTATTTAAAATAAATGGTTAGTTTTTATTTTTTATAAAAAAATTTATTTATTTTAAAAAAGCCTGGAATAAACAAAATTAAAAATGGCCATCTTGAAAAAAGAAAGGAATGGATTCGCCGAACCCGAGATTATAGAGAAAAGGCAGATGCAATTAAAAATCTAAAATTAAAAGCTCGAGAAAGGAATTCTGATGAATTTAATTTTCATATGTTAAAAAGTCAAGTTGGGGTTGGTTTGTTTTAAATTTTGATTAAAAATAAATTAAAAATAATTTTTGTTTAAAAATAAATTAAAAATTATTTAAAGCTTGATGGAGTGCATAGAGATATGGAATCTGATGATGAAGAACAGACTGAAGTTCAACGACTTTTAAGTGATATTACTGACATTAATTATGTTAAATTTCATTTACAAAAGGAGAAAAAGGTTTGATTTTTTAATTGATTTTTTATAATTATTTGGGTTCTAATTTTGCTTATTTTTAACAAAAAAAATTTAAAAAATTGTTTTAATTTTTAGAAAATCGAAAAACTCAAATCTGTTCTTCATTTTTGTGCTGAAAAGGAAATTGACGAAGATATTAGTGGGTCTACATCAAAAAATGTTCCTCCAATCAATAAACACATAATTTTTGTTAAAAATAAAAAACAAGGTTTCTTTTGAGTTTACCCCCCTTAAGACTTATATCCTCAAGATCTTGAAGACCTCAATCTTTTGATTAATGTTTTTTTGAAAAATTAATTTAAACCAAAATATTTTACCAGGGAGCCCCTTAATATCATTTGATTGATTGGGCAATAAGTCTTCAGGTTGTATGGGCTGATCCCTTCTTTTTATTAAATAATTTTAAATAAAAAATTCATTTAAAGCAAAAACATTTGATTTGGCTAAACATTTTAATACAACTGAACAATTTATTTCTCGAACATTTAATCGTCCAAAAATTAATCCAAATAATTCTGTTGAATGTCAAAAACTGGATGATATTGACAAATTAGAGGTTTTTATATATGTTATTTTTAAAATATTTTTCTACTAATTGGGGATTTGAGGGGAGGGGGGGGGATTTGAGGGGGTTTTAATTTAATTATAAATATGAAATTCCTTCAAATCCAATGTACTCCTCTCTCCTATTTTAAAATAATTTTTAGGAAACAGAGAAAGAACGTCGTTCTCTTTATTCAGAACTTGGAAAACGAATTGAACGTGCAAGGGAATTAAATGTTGTTTTGGCAAAATTGGAACTTAAACGTGATTTACAACTTTCAAAAGGGTCAGAGTTAAAACCTAAACAAGTTAAGAAGGGAAATGCAGAAAGTGCAGCTGTTTATAAATGGACATATGAACGAAAGAAATGAACATGTTTTTTTTGTTTTTAGTGTTTATTTATTTTAAAGAATTTTTCAATAAAAGAATTTGTAGTACTTTGATTCAACTCAAACATTCCTTATAAAAAAAAGACCTATTTTCCCAAAGTTCCATAAGTCAGCCCGGTTTTAGCAATTGCCAAAATTTCCATTTTTATATTAAATTTTATGATAAAAATAAGGATAATTTATGTATTCTTGACTAAATTATTAAAAAGCAAGTTACGTTTCCTTTAAAATTACAATTATTATTTTAAAAACGTTACTTGCATACATTACATATTTATGCAGAATTAAGTCTAAACAATTAAATGATGTGATTAAATTTTAAAAAGACTTCCTAAATAAATTTCAATTTTTAAATTTATTTAATCACATCAAATAATTTTTCTGAATATTTATGGTTGTCGTCTCGGTAAATTTGTCGCTCTATAATGATAAAAATCCATAAAAGTTTGTGTTATATTCCAACCAGCACTTATTGTTGCAACGAAAAATATAAATAAAAATGTAATTGGGTAGAGAAAGAAATGGGTATTTTTCAAAATTGGAAGCGCTGAAAATAAAAAACTAAATTTAATTTAAGAAGAATTTTCATTTCTTAACAAAAAAATCAAAAAACTTTTTTGAATTTTTTTCTATTTAATTTATAAATTAACCTGTATATCCTAGAAAAGTAATATAAATATAGTAAATTACAGCAATGCACCAAATTGAATTTCCCAAAGCACGAGCAGCAAAATTTGAATAATCTATTAGACCTGCAAAAAATTTATTTTAATTTAATTACAAAGAAAATTAACCATAAAATAACAAAGGCAAAATAACATGAAGACAAATCAATAAAGGAAAGAAAGCATTCAAGTGCACATCAAAACAATAACCCCACTCAACATCTTGGTCCTTAACTCGACGTAAATAACGATTTGATATATACCTTTTAAAAAATTATCTTATAGCAAAATAAATTTAAAAAAAACCAAAGAATTGTTGCTATAACCAATCCAACACAAATACAATCAACAAAAACTGCCCATAAAAAGAATGTCAAGAATGCAGAGATTGATAATCCAAGAGCAAAGGCAAAAAGAACGCTTGAGCCAAAAAGCGAAAATGCCAAAAGAACGAGGAATGCTGGGTCATCACGTGCCCATTGGTCTTTTGTTTCTAAATAAAATTTGGAAATAAAACATCTTTAAATTGGATCAAAATTCGGATTCATGCGGAATTAATTCGTGCTATGAAGGGAATTAGAGATAGGAATTTTTGAAAAGCCTGGACCGGTTCCTGGACTCTGGGTTTGAGTTATTGACCTGGACCGGATCCTGAGCTTGTAGTCCAGGAAAAACCAAGGCCCAGAAAAAACCCAGGCCTTGGTCCAGACCCAGACCAATCTCTAAATGGGAATACTCGAAAACATAGTAAATTGTGTTTTGAAATTTCCATGACCCCACAAAAATTTGGACTAAAATTAGAGTGAGCCTTTTTTTAATTACCCATTTAAAAATAAAAAAAAAGTTTCAAAACAAACTTTTCCTGTACATAAAATTCCTGTAAACTTTTTGTGGATTAATCATTAAATAAAGCATTTGCCAAGCAGCAAATTCAAAATCCATCTGTCGAGCATGAAAAAGACGACGAAGATAACGACCTAGCTTAGCAGCCGCCGTCATTCGTACAGACGAGAAACAACCAACTTCCTCGCCGGTTGTTGTTGTGGAACTGTAAAAAAGTCAAAATTTAATTATTTCTAGAATTCAAAACATTACAATTTAGAAGTATAAGAAGCCGGAGTAGAATAACCGCTAGTATTCCAATAATCTCTGCTATTTCTAAAAGCTCCAGCTGAAGTTGAAGGAGATTGAGCGTTATTTACTTAAAATAAAGAATTAAAAAATTAAACAAAATATTCAAAACCTTTAGTATATCCAAAGCCTTTGTCTTTTCCGAACGAAGTTGTGCTCATCTAATTTTTTTAAAAATCTGAAATTAAAGATTTATGATTCAAAATAAAAACTGAAAAATAAATAAAATGATATAAAACAATAAAATTAAAATTAAAAAAAAATAATTAAAATTTTTATTAACATTTTGACATTTAAATAGGAATTTAATAATCACACAAAAATAAATACAACTTTTTAACCTCCTCCTTTCAATTTCGACTTTCAATCATTGCTGGACTGAACCCTGCTTCTTTTGATTAGCAACTATATAATGGTAGAGAATAACCAAAATAAATATGCCAACACCCAAAACATTCTAAAAAATTTTATATTTTGTTAAAAGAATTGAGAAAAAAAATTTAGTTGAAATTCTAAATAGTTTTCTAATTTAAAGAAAAAAATACCGCCATTACACCAAGTTGCACGTCGGTAATCATTTTCCTAGAAACTTTATTAGCGATGTCAATAAATAATAATATTCGTCAAGAAATTCTAAAATTAAATTTAATCAAAAAATAAAATCCACCAAAATTAAAATAACTAAATTACAAACAAAATAAATCAAAAATGACACGAATAAATTAAAAACAATTAATTGTTAATCTGTAAAAGTTTTTGAAGTTTAACAAATTAAAATGTTTTATCTTCTTGTTGACATTTCGAAAGGAATTTTAAATAAAATTACAAAATACCTAATTACAAAAGATATATTGACAAAAATATACCAAATGACAAACTTTATCTTAAACTTTCTATTTTTATCATTTTTTTCTTTTAATTTTCTTTTTAGCTATCAACAAATAATATTTTTAAACTTATTTTTAATTTTCTTTAATATGGACGATATTCCAATGGTTGATGATGGTGAGAAAATTTATTAAAAATTAATTTAAAAAAATAATTTTTTATAGAAAGACAACCTAACCAACTTGAAAAAACGAAGAATGCCAAGCCTGCTTTACCTTTACCGGAGCAAGAAGATCGGGAAGAAAAGGCGCGACTTATCTCACAAATTTTGGAATTGCAAAATACTCTTCAAGGTTTGGGTTTTATAAGAAATATTTGAAAATTTCGGTAAAAGTTAAATTTATCTGACACCTTTTCTAATTTTGTCATCTCTTTAGATAAAAATAATGAAGCGTTTTCAATATTATAGAGATTTAATTCACCAGTAGATAATTAGGTTTATTTATTTCATACCCCGGACTCTAATTCGAGCTATCAGTTTAGCCTTTAAATTGAATTCTACCTGATCGAATTCTGGTCAGGGATCCTAAATAAATAAAAATATTATTTACTGGTAAATCTCTAAAAATTGAAAAAACACTTCATTCTCATTTTTCTATGTAGATGACAAAATGAGAAAACAAGGTGTCGCATAAATTTAACTTTTACTGAATTTTCCTTTATCTGAGGGTAATTTTAGGCATTTTTTAGTTTTAACTAATTAAAGAATTAATTCTTTTCGAATTAGAAAATCATTTTCTTTCCAGATTTGAGTCAACGCGTAGAGAGTGTTCGCGAGGAAAGCTTAAAATTAAGTTCTGAAAATATTGTGTTGGGCAAATATATTCGTAATTTAATTGGTTCTAGTTCATTATTTCAACCAACAAATTCAACAGCAAGTATGCCAAAAGAACCAAACGAATAAAAATTTATATATTTTTTCAAACAATGGAGATTACTTAAAATATTTTGTGTTACTACTATGTGTTTAAGCACCTACATCTTTTCTTCTCCTTGCTTATAATCTTTCAAAAATATTACAAAATACTCAGAGGCAGATAAAGTAGGATTCAATTACCGTTTTATCTCTAATAGAATGCCGGCCATTCTATTTCTCAATCATACTTCAAAGGCCTCTATTAGAGGGAGTAATTCAAATGGAGGGTCCATTCTTTAGTTTATTCGTCCTCCAAAGTACATTCTATTGAAGGGGTTATTCAAATTGAGTTATGAGTAATTTATTTTGTAATATAACCATTTTTTAATATTTTTGAAAAAGAAGGGAAGTGTTGGAGTTTAAACGCGTAGTGCCCATTTTTAAACAAATTTTTAAAAGGAATTTCTTGCCATTGCTTTAATTGCATTTTAATTGTTTGATCTCTGTTTAGCGTGTAATTGTTTGAATAATAAACTAATTTTTTTGTTTTTTATTCTAGAATCACTTAAACATGTTTAACCCCAAAATTGACTCAGTCAAAATTTTTGACAATTGATTTTTAATAAAAATTTTTGACAAGATTTTTGATTTCCGAGATTGATTTTTTGCATTGTCAATTGCAATGCTAAATTGCCTATACATCCACGACTCCATTCAACACTAGCCCCCTATTAGAAAGCTTCCCCTTCCTCCCCATCATTCTCTCTCTAAAGCTATTTGTTAAATTTTAAATTTGTCTATTTAATTTTATCCAATTAAAATCCCCCCTCTATTAATCGTCTCCAAAACCTGAAATTTATTTAAAAAATTAAAACATGAAGATTATTCTTCAAATTACTTTAACTTTGCTATTTGCAAGTTTGGTTTATACGGGAAATAGAAATGAAGCAAGCACGAGTAAAAGTAAAGTTAAAGGAAGATTAGTTAAAAAAGAGTCTGGCGTAGATAAATTAAAAAGTTCTCAGTTGCCGCTAACAACCCTATCAAAAATGGAAAATGGTTAATTTAAATTAGGATATTTAGGATCTTAAGATTGGGATATATTCTAAAATATTAAAAATTCTTTCTGCCTAAGAGAAAATTTTAGTGTTTTTAATACCATATTTACTTGAATATTACACTTGGTAATTATTTTTTCAACCTCTCACTATAAGTGGTTAAACAGAGCTTTTTAAATTTATATTATTAAGTTTTGACGGGAAGCAATGCTTTAAAATTATTCGTAAAGGATCAGACATTAATAGATGTTTTCAAATTTTTGACGGAAGAAATTAAAGAATTAAATTCTGGAATTTTACAATTTTTTGTTGATTCTGAACGATTTGAACATTTCAAACTAGTTTATGCAACTATAAAATTAAAAGAAAACAAAATAATGGAAAAACTAAACAAAATATTGGAAGAAGAATTTGAGGTAAATTATTTTAGTAGATATATGTATTTTGGTTTAGAATGTTCAGAATAAAGGAAAATAGATAAGTATGTTATTCTAATAAATATTTTGCAAATAAAAAAAGATTTTAAATAATTTAAAATTAATTTTGATAATTTGCTTAGATATTGGATTATATATTATATTTGTTAAATCAACACGAGTTTGTCAATATTTTGAAAATAAAAGAAGTTTGTAACAACAAAGATATAATTAAATATTTAAAAGAAAATTCTAAAAAAGATTACAACAATTGTAATAAATTGGAAAGTATTTTTGAAAGTTATGGTATTGGAAACGAAATAACAATGTCTGAAAATAATATGAATGAAATTGAAAATTTTTTTTATGAATGGGAAAATGAAAAGCAAGAAGGGAATGATCATTTTAATTTTAACCAAATTATGGAGAAATTAATAGAAATTGATAATGCATACCCAAAGGTTCAAATGGAGGATGTTAACAACTACACATTTTAAAAAACAATGCCCATTGAAAACGATTTTTAATCTTTTTACTATTTTTTGGGGTTTTTACTTTTGAGTTGGTTTTATATACTAAAAGACAAAATTTGGAAGATGTTCAGGCTGTAGTTTAGTCGAGGGCCCGCTCCAAACCGGGTCGAAACATATACCATTCGATTCGTCTCGGCGAGCTGAGTCGAACGGTACCACTCGCTAGGTGCGGAAATGCCTGTGGACCGAGATATAGGTCCTTGAAATTTGAAAAACCATAGGGGGGAGTAAGCTTAATTTTGGGCTGAAAAAATCGATTTTTTGAATGATAGCTCATTCGAAAGAGCTCTTCGAGCTGAGTCGAATGACACCAAAATCAGCTCGATCCGATCATTCTGAACAAAATTATGAAAAACTTAATTTTCGCTTGAATGTTTTGGTGTTGCTTCGGAGAGTAGGTCGGCATTCAAGGCTGAGAATCGATAAAAAAGGAATAGGATTAAGTTACGAGCCCAGACCCAGCGCCCGTAGACTCCCCGCGAGGCGCGTGCTGCAAAACTCCGCGCGAAGCGCGGAGTTTTGCACAAGCGCCTCGCCGACGCTCCATAGGTTTACGTTGACCATTTCGAGCCCTATATCTCGGCCCAAACTTGTCCAATCACAGTGATTTTGGTGTCTTTCGACTCAGCTCGATGAGCTCTTTCGAATGAGCTATCATTCAAAAAATCGATTTTTTCAGCCCAAAATTAAGCTTACTCCCCCCTATGGTTTTTCAAATTTCAAGGACCTATATCTCGGTCCACAGGCATTTCCGCACCTAGGGAGTGGTACCGTTCGACTCAGCTCGCCGAGATGAATCGAATGGTATATGTTTCGACCCGGTTTGGAGCGGGCCCTCGACTAAACTATATCCGATGTTCATTTATTTTTTAGCTTTATATTATTATTTCTTTTTTAAGTCTCAAATATTGCTTTAAAATTTGATTAAATTTGCATTGCTTTTTTCTTTCACTAAAAACGTTTTTACTTTGGTGCAAAAGTTTATGCACACTTGATAATGTTTTTCGATACAGTATAATTTGGGAAGTCTTTAAGTTAGAAGTCCACCTATTTCTCTTTTTTGGATGATAGATTAAAGTATGCTCTTTCTAATGAATACAAATTTTTATCAAGCAATGATAAGTCGACAATTTTTCTCAAACTTTAAAAAATTGTTCGAATTTTTTGGTTGCAAAAGTTACACGAGTTTTTAAGCTACACGAGTTTTTAATCGGAAAATTTAAGCCTGAGCCATCTTGATGTAAATTTTAGTGCCCTGTAGTTTCGTCAGAGGTTAGTTTCGTCAGAGGACATTTTCGTCAGAATTAGTTACGTCAGAGGCATTTCTCGTCAGAGAACAGTTTCGTCAGAGGGTTGTTTCGTCAGCGATCAGTCTCGTCAGAAGGCAATTTCGTCAGTAAGGCTCCCTTTTTAAAAATCTAATTAAACGGCAGTATTATGACTTATACTTGTTCATTTGTTTCCGGGTCGATTTGAACAAACGAGATGTCATTTGAAAGAGCTTAGAAAAGCTGATTTTTGAGCTGAAAATTTCGAGTTAACAAATGATTACTCATTCAGATCAGAACGTCGAACTGACTCCAGTTCGACGAGCTGAGCCTCCTTATTGTTTTTCACGATTCAGGAGTCTGAAACTCGGTCTCTGAATGTCGGATCAACTTCTTCCAAAACTCGTTCGACTCAGTTTTCAGAGCTCTTTCGAATGACACTTCATTTGTTCAAATCGATCCAGAAAAAGAAAACCTATTATAAGTCAAAAACCGCCGTTTAATCGGATTTTTAAAAAGGGAGCCTTACTGACGAAATTGCCTTCTGACGAGACTGATCGCTGACGAAACAACCCTCTGACGAAACTGTTCTCTGACGAGAAATGCCTCTGACGAAACTGATTCTGACGAAAATGTCCTCTGACGAAACTAACCTCTGACGAGACTACCGGACACGTAAATTTTATGGGCTTTCAAATGAGCCTATTTTTTGAAGTACTGTATCTTTATTTCCCGTTGATTTTCGAGATCTGAAATCTCGATAAAAAGAACCCATTCACAATTCTATAGACTTCGTTCTTTTTTATTTAACACTCAATATCAATGAGAATGTTCACAGAAATTTTTTTGTTTTCAGCATTTATTCCTCTAGAAATCTGAGATTTGTAAGGTGTGCTTTCGCACCACGTAAACCAGTAATCCAATCATAAAATCCATTCACAAATTTCGGGAGTGTAAATCGAACGTTTACTTCTCGATTGATCACTATGTTCGATCACACTTGATTAGTTTTCTTGACAAAAATGATTTTGCCGGAACTAAATATTTGTTTTGCGCAGTTTTGGGCTTGCGTAATTTCGATCGCGTAGTTTTGGGTGTTTCCCCTAAAATTCGTCACTTACTAAAAACGTCTAATAGAGTAAAAAGACGCATTTCGTCTCGTGTAAAGTTAAGAATTACATAGAATCACAATTACAAATCAGCAGATAATTCTTATTATTGTTTGCGAAGAATTCAAGTGAAGTGTTCACGCGTGAATTAAGCAATAGATAAATACGAGTCTGATGAAACTAGTTTAAATTTCTTGGTTTTTCCTTCTTTTTAATTATTGATAGGTTTTCTATAGAAGGGTCTTAGAATACTTTACACTATTTACAGAGTTAATGCAAATTGACCGTGAATCCCAATGTTCATCTTCTGATGAGTCATCAAATGAAACAGAACGTGGACAATCATCATCAAATTCTATGTTTTTTTTATTTTGTAATTTAAATATAATTGCTTTTTTTCAGATGCATTCGTTTAAATCTTGAAGAGAAATGGAAAGCAGATATTGGTATTTTTTATTAATCTTTTTTTTGGTAATTCCAATCCCAATGAAATTATACACTTTTTTGTTGTTTTTGTAGAGGGTTGTTATAGAGTTTTAAGGGAGGAATCGTAAAAAATCATTTTTGGGTTTATTGTTAGATTTGGCCTTTTGATTTTCTTTTAAGCTTATTGCTTTTAAGTCTACAATACATTAATTGTTGATAAACTGCCAAAACGAAGTCAATCAAAGTTACAAATTGATCTAGAAGGAAATTATCTAGTTGTGTTAGTTTTATTTTATATCTAATTTATAATATTAATCTTGTTTTAAATTTAGTTTTCTTTAATTTTGATAATTTTGAATTTTTTGGGGCCTCTTTCATTCTAATCCACGATCTTCCCAATTATTTTTATGTTTTTTCTTTTTTAGAATCCTAATTAAGTTTTATTTCTTTTGATTTACCTTACTAACCATAGGTTTAGAAAGGAAATTTGGGAAAAAATAACAGAAGACTCTAAATTACTTTTCTTTTTCTAAATATTTTAAGTAATATAACTTCAAATGATCAAAAATCTTTGATGAAATCAGCAAACAATGTTTTTGACATGTGCCAATTATCTAAAAACTGTATAGAGACTGTTGGAGCTTATAAATATCAACCAATCGATTCTGTTAAGAAAATTAAAGAAAAGAACAATTCAAAAAAGAAGAATGGGAAAATAAATTGATAAATATTCTTTAATTAATTTAATTTTTTATTTAAAAAATTTTTATTAAAATATTCTTTAATACAATTTAAAAGCCGTTCACTTTCGGTTTAATTTTATTTTTTATTTAAATACGTATTATATATTTTTCTAATTTTGAAAGCCAATGTTCAAAGGATTGCGTTCTAAAATAGAAGACGAGGCAAATCGTCTAAAGTCGACTGTCTCTCAATATGGTGAGAATATTGCCAATCAAGTTCGATCAACCGCGGTATTTTACTTCCTTATATATTTAAATTTTAATTTTGGAGAAAAAATTTTTGTTTTAAATGATATTAAATTAGCAACTTGATTCTTCGAGACTTCTGTTTCCAAAATTTAAGTCGGTGTTCGGAACCGTCCGTATAAATTAGAAATAACCATTTTAATTAACGTGTATGTTTATTAATTCTTTCATTTAGAGTGAGGCAGGAAGTGATATTAGTGGAAGGGCTCGTAAATTCATTGACAGTGCTCAGCAACTTGATAAGGAGGGACGTGCAAGTAGTTCGGTAAATTCATTATTCAATTAGTGTTGGGATGATAAGTGTTTTCAGAATTTAATTTTAAAAAATTTTTTTGTTTAGAGATATTTTCTCTTTTTTCTAAATTTATTCTCATTAGAACGCTGCGCCAACCGAAGACTTTTTGGACCAAATTGGCAATAAACCTTTAAGACGCCTTTCTAACGCTTCTTTGGAAAGTGGCAACGAAAGCCTTTTAAATGCACAAGTTGTTCCCAACAACATAAGATTGTCTGCCTCTCCATTAAATGACATATCTTCTGATACAGAAAGCAATGCTGCAGAGAATGCAGATTTTGATCAGTTGGATGAAATGCCTCGTGATAAGGTTTATTTAATTTTGTGTTTTTACATTATTTTATTCTCAAGCTGAATGCAATATTCCAACGTTTCCAAGCTCGTGCTGTAAACTATCGACAAAAATACAAGGAATTGTCTAGTATCTATCGTGAAATTGAAAATGAAAATGAAAAATATAAAGTTTGTTGTTCTTTTTTAAAGCTATTCTCTAAAATAGAGAATAGTCTCTATTAGTCTCTAATAGTAATAGTCTAATAGTCTCTAATAATCTCTATTCTCTAAAATCATTAGAATTTGCTTTCTGCAACTCAAGAAAAAGCCGCTCAGCGTATAGCTAAACTAAAAACTGATAGAAGTGAATTGCAGGAGAAGTTGAAAGCAATTGGAAATGGAGAAAAGGTTTATTAGTTTTTAGTAGATGGGAATTAAAAAGAATGGATTTAAGTCAGATCTTAAAAGTTTCATGTTTGTTTTTTTAAGGTTGATGAACAAAGTGAGAAAATCAAAAAGCTTCAAGACCTTCTCATTAAATGCAAAGATGAAATTACCTCAAATCGTGGCCGTATCACTTCATTGAACGATGAAAATGAACATTTAAAAAAGGAGAATTCAACATTGTCTTCAGAGAATTCTTCAAATGTTCAACGAGTCACTGCCGAATGGAAAGGTCGTTTTGACCGCCAAGAAGAGGAGTGGAACCGAAGGATTTCTGAATGTGAGGAAAAGGCTACAATTGCGATTGCTACATCAAAAGCTGAAATGCATTCAGCACTTCAACAAAAAGACCAAGAAATTGAGAATTGGATATCTAAATTTCATGCATTAGAAAAAAAGGGTTTGATTTTTTCTGCTGGCAGAAAAATTATTTTTTTAGATGCTGAGGAAAATACTCAATTAAAAGAAAAACTTTCAAGTCTAGAAGAAGCAATATTGACACTGGAACAAGAAAAGGCAGACATGGTCCAGAAATTGTCTCAAGCGAAACAAGAGGGAGTTAAACTGGTGTGAAAAAATATTTCTATTTATTAGATTATTTTTATAAAATATTTCCAAGGTCAAAGAAAGTGAAGAACGCAGATACAATGACACTCTCGCTGTCGAGCTTAAAAAACGGGACGAGGAATGGGGTTCTCGTTTGAAAGAGATGGAAGACCAAATGCAACTTTCTGTCGAAGAAAATGATATGCAACGAAAGACAAGTCATGCTGACCATGAACGTATTATTAGCACATTGAAAGAACGAATTGTTGAACTTGAAAAGGTTTTTCTATTTTAATATAATCTTATATGTAACTGTTAAATATTTTTCATAAATCAAAATATATTTTTATATAATATATTCAAAATTATAGAATAACGCAAGCGTTTTACTTAAATTGCACGAGCATGAGGAAGAACTACACGCAAAAACTGAGGAACTTTGTCGTTTAGCAGAAACCGAAACAAACGATAATTCTGGCCAGCAACAACAAAAAATATTTGACGACAAACTTGCTGAAGAGAAGAAGAAAATTGTTGCTGAATACGAAGAAAAAATTTTGCTTGTTGAGAAGGAGAATCTGAAGAATAAAGAACTTACAATTTCTGAACTCCAACTTGAGCATAATAAAAAATTAAACGAATTGAATGAAAAATATGATAATCAACGTGTTGAACTGCAAGCAAAACTTGCAGAGGTAAATGATAAATTATAGACATATTTTATTTTTTAAAGGTCGAGACAAAATTTCTGAAAAGTAAGGATGAAGAAGAAAAGGCGGAAACTATCATTAAGTCATTGGAAGGGCAGTTGAGTGGAGCTAGAGTGACAATTGAGAAATTAGAAATGGATATTGCACAAATTCATCAGGAAAACGAGGTGACGTTATTTTTTTCTAATTAATAATCGATATTTTAATTTTAGCTAAAAGATAAGGATGAAACCCGTTATAATGATTTGCTTGCTACGCAACTGAGAAAAAGGGATGAGGAATGGAATGCCCGTCTTAAAGAGCTCGAGGAGCAGTTAAATCTTTCTGTCCAAGCGAATGACCTTCTACAAAAACAAATAGCTGATGATAAGCATATTACAAATGATTTAAACGAACGCATTAAAAGCATGGAAAAGGTTTTATTTTGATTTCACATCAGTTCTAATTGTTTAACGGATTTAGAACAATGGAAGCCTTCAGAAATTGATTGAACAAAAGAAAGAGGAAACAACTGAATATTCTGAAGAACAACAAAAAATATTTGAAGAAAAACTTGAAGAGGAAAGGAAGAAAATTATTGATGAATATACAGAAAAGATCGCGCTAATTGAAAAAGAAAGCCTTAAAACTCGGGATGATGCACTTATCGAACAACGAAAAATTTTTGAAGTACAACTAGCAACTGAAAAGAAACAAATAGTCGATGAATATTCGGAAAGGATTTCAACTTTAGAAGCTAAAGAACTTTCAGTACAGCAAAAAATTTTTGAAGAAAAACTTTCCAATGAAAGGAAACGATTAATTAATGAGTATTCGGAAAAGATTTCTTTACTTGAGAAAGAGGCCAATGAATCTAAACAACACGCACTTGAAGAGCAACAGAAAATCTTCGATGAGAGGTTTGCAGAGGAAAGAAAGAATATTATTGATGAGTACTCTGGAAGGATTGCTAGTATTGAGAAGGAAGATATCGAGGTGAAGGAACGTTTAATTTCTGAGATTAGGATTGAGAATGATAAGAAGTTGAAGGAATTAACTGAGAAACATGAAAAGGAATGTGACGGGCTTCAAAACAAGGTTTTAAAGGTGGGAATTATTAAAGTAATTTTTTGAAAATATTTTCTAATTTTTTTCTGTACATTTTTTGCTTTATTCTTTTAATTAAGAGGAATGGGGAGGGGCTTGTGGGTGGATAATGCATGAATAACTAATTTTTTCTATTAATACTAAATTAAAGAATCTTTGGCTTTGGTCTAATTTATGCGTCCAATAAACTTTTACGAGTTTTTATAAGAGAGAACATTTATCAATAGCCTTAGGAAATGCATGATAAAAATAATTTTTTAATCGATCATAAAATTTTCATTGGACCATAAAAGTTCATAGGACGCATAAACTAGACCAACGCCGAATTTTAAGATCGAGTCGGAAAATTTGAAATACAAGGAGGCAGAATCATCAGCACAAATTACCATTAAATCCTTGGAAGAACAGTTATATGAATCACAAAAAACAATTGGAAAGTTTGAAGCGGATATTGTACAACTTTGTCAAGAAAATGCATCAAAATTGACTGAGAAGGAAAATGAAGTTGCTAAGAGAATTGAAGAAATTAAGAAAGAGTTTATGGAAAAGAAGGATGCTGACGACCAAAATTCCAATAAAGAAATTATTTCATTAAAGGAAGAATTGAATGAATACAAAAATAAATTCGAAGTACTTCAAGTCAAATTTAAACAAAGCGAATTAAACTATAATGAAGCAATTGAAAATCTAAATCAATTAAAAATCACTTTAAAGGAAAGTGATCAAAAATCTGAAAATTTGGCTGCTGAACTTCTTGAGGAAAAGTCTAAGTTGAGTGTTTCTCTGTCTAAACAGGATACTCAAGTAAATTGTTAATTTTTATAGAATTACAAAATAAATTTGTTTAGATAAATGAAATGAAAGAGGCGCTTTCTTCATGTGAACAGTTGAAATCGCAATTACAATTAGAATTAAAGAATGCAAAAATTGAACTTAAGAAGCAACAACAAAATGAAAAACTATTGAATGGTAATTTGAAATATTTTTATATATATCGAAAAATAAAATTTAGACAAAACTTCTGAGTTTGAAGAGACTAACAAAAAGTTTTCTGCTTTTAAATCTGCCAAGCTAAATGAAATTGAAAATCTCAAAAAGAAATTAATTGAGGCTGAAGAAGCTAGATTGAAGGAAGTTACAGAGATCAAAAGTTTGTTTCTTAGTATTGTTTAAATTCTTGCATTTTTAATTTAGAAGAGTCTGAGAAGGCAAAACAGAAAGCAATTGCTGATATGAAGTCAGAAATTAAACATTTGTATGATAGTATTAATGAAAAGGATTGTGAATTGGCTTCCACTCATGCTGACATTTCTGTGTGTTTTTAACTGAAATTTAAATATTTCTTTGCATTTCAGAAACTTCGTGAAGAACTAGACAAATTACGATTAGAATTGGATAAACATATTAATTCTGAAAGTGGACAGCAACAGCAAAAACAACGTTCTAAAGGTTCTTATGATGACGATGGAGTTGTTGACCTTGACGAATATGTTGACTTGAAACGTCGATTTATTGAACAGGAAGAGGAATTAATTAGACTTAAATCTATGACACAAAATGGAGTTAAGGTGAAATAAATTATTAAAATTAAAAAAAAAGAAATTTTTATTTAATTTTAGAAAGACCCGCCAAATACCAGACGTGACAGCAATCGGTCATTCCAAGTGGGCGGTAGTGACCTTTTAAATTTTGCTGAACCTACAGAGGCTGAATATTTACGCAATGTACTTTACCGATACATGATTGAACGTGAATATTTGGGCAGAGAAAGTGTGGTAGGGTTTTTATTATTTAAAAATGTTTTTGCTTATAATCTTTAGTAAATTATGATTTTAATTTTTTTTATTTTTTAGACTCTTGCTAAAGTCATCTGCACTGTTTGTAAATTTCCACCAGAACAACGAAACTTAGTTCTTCGCCGAGAGGAGGCTCGCTGTCAACGTTGGCTCCCAGGTTCGATACATGCACTTAATTTACATCAAAGTCAAGTTAATCAGCGTAATCGTCTAAATAGTTTAAATAATTGGAATATTAGTAGCTCTGCTCTTTTACAGACAAATAATTCTGATAGGCCTTTATCCAATATTAATGCACTCCCATATTCTTAATAGATTTTTTAAAAATATATTCCTAACGAATACTAAAGATATATTATAAATTACATTAAAAATACATAATTGATATTAAATAATTCTATTTTTTGTGCTTTTTTAGAGTCTTTTTGGTTTCTCTATAATAATTGTATATGTTCGTTTTCTCACTGACTTTTTTATATAAATATTTTTGTGATTAGTATATGTATGTTTGTTTAATATATGTATGATAATACTTTTTAATCCAATTTTAGTTTTTGATTTGAAGATCGTTTATTAAATCCTAAATATTAGAAAATTAATTATTGTCGATATATGTGATTTATCGTTCATTGTGAAAAACCTTGGTTTTTTTTTGCTATTTTACAAAAATGTTTTATATGCTGAAAGTAAATATAGTATGTGCTTGACTATTGTGATTTTTTGGTTTTTATAAAATTCTCTAAAATAAATGGCTCTTGTCCAGATTACGCGTCCAATGGTACCTTTACGAGTCAGTAAAAGCGCCCAATCACATTTTTTAAGTACTCGGTTCTTCATTTTAGATAACTCTGGGTGGGAAGATCTCTACATTCCTTTAGATTATATGGTACTAAAATGAAGAACGGGTACTTAAAAAGTATGTTAATATAAAATTTATCTTAAATTATATTTAGGCAACGTCTCAAATTCTGCTGCAGAATTAGCTCGTCGTTATTCCCCAGGAAGACGATCTGATTATGATAAATTATAATTACTGCATTATTCTATTGTTGTATATATTGATCTAAATATGAATTTTTTAGTTTTTCAAACGTTAGAAAAAATTAAGAATTTAATCGGTCTCGACTTATCCATCCATGACAAAGTTTTAAAAGTTAAATTTAAGGCAATCTTTGATAATTAGTAATATTTTTGAAATTTATTTTTCATTTATATATTATCAAAATAATAATCAAATTGCTATAAGATCTTAATTATATTTAGGCAAATTATATTTATGCTTTACATTTAAGAATTTAATAAGTTAAAATTTATTATTTTTTTACGGACCAATTATTTTGTCATTTAGTTCTTATATTTTAATTAAAAATTGGAGTAAGCATGAGACAGTCAAATAATTTTTATTATTAAGATATGCTTTATAGTATTTACTATAAAAGTTTAATTTTAATTAATTTTTTTTTATCAAAATTCACAACTTGTCTTTATTGTTATCGTTCGCTCAGCCTTGTTTTTGGCATTGTCTTCTTTTTTCACGACGTGAGTTCTTCTATTCTGATAAATCCTTGAAATATTTAGTTAAATTTTATAGAAATTTTCAACATTCAGCTTTCACAATAAACGAAGAGAGGCAAAAAGCGCTAAAGTAACCAACGAAATAAGCATTTGAATGATGTTGAAAGCTTTGTTTTCATCATTCAACTCAAAAGCTGCACTTCTCTTCACATTCTTTACTTTTTTGCTACCGAATAGCAATACAAATTCTATACGTATTAGAGAAGAGTCTGCCAACCCGAACTTCGCGGATTTGGAAGAATTGCTTTATGCAGCAAACAAGGATAATGAACCACACTATATGGTCAAAAGTTACACAGTCACGGGTTTTGTAAATTGGACGTTTTTTAATAGTTCAATAGAGGTGCCACGAAATAAAGAGGGAGAATATGCGTTTGTGATAATGATTGGATTGGATATATTTGTAGTGATTTTTGTTTTGATGGTGAATTAATATTTTAAAATATATTTAATTTTTATTTCTTTAGTTCCTCGGTTACGCAATTTCCAAATGCTTTATCAAACTTAGAGAAGACTACACAGAATTATTAATCCAAAAGCAGGCAAATGAAACACAAATGGAGACAAGAGGTTTTCAATCATATGCTCGATCTTTAGCTTTGAGAGGAATACAGACTAAAATGAGAGGAAGGAGGCAATTAAGAGCAATTGGTAGAGTAAGCAATTTGAGCAGAATAAGCATTTTTGAAGAGAAAGGGTTTGGAAAGAAAAAAGGTATATAATTTATTTTAAAGCCATTAAAATAATTTTTTAATTTTAGGCCCTCAAACTCCCATAACACTTTCTGTCTATGAAAAACTTTCTGATTCACTTCGTGAGGGTTTACCTGTTCCACCTGGCTTTAAAAAAGGAAAAACAGTTAAATCAGGATTAGAGACAGGTGTGTTATTTAATTTTTCTTGGAGTTTATTGTATGTCCATATATTTTAGATAAACAGCCGGATATAACAATTCCTGCTCGCGAAGAATTGCCCAAGTCGTTACGTGAGGTTTTGTCAGTTTCGCCTGACTTAAAGAAAGGTAATTTGTTTGTTTTATTTATTTTAAAATAACCTCAAAAAATTAATTTTAGATCAAAAACCTGCTATGACAATTTCTGAATACGAAAAACTGTCCAACTCTTTACGTGAAGGTGTGCCAATTCCTAAGGGATTTAAAGAAAGAGAACTTTCTGCTACTCCGGTTATTAACGACCAAGAAACTCCAGTCATTCAACAACAAACGAAAATTCAACCAATTATAAAATCATCACCATCAAAACTTCCTCAAGCTACAAAAAATAAAAATAATGTTCAAGAAGAAGCCAAGAAGTCTAAGAAAAATGAAACTAAAATTAAAGAAGAAAAAAATACAAAGAAAGAAAGTAAAAGGAGTGAAACAATCAAAACAATTCCAAAAGTAGAAAGTAAAAAAGTTAGTCAAAAAACAACAAAAAATTCGAAAGAGAAGAAAACTGTCAAAACTTCAATTGAAGAGAATAAGCCAAAAACTTCAGAAGATCAAAAAACACTAAAAGAAGAACAGAAGAACGTCAAAACTTCTCCGATTGTAGAAAATAAGAAGAAAGTTACAAATCAAAAAGAAAATAAAAAAATATCAACATCAAATCCAAAAATCGAGAAGAAGACTGCAAATGATGAACAGAAAGTGAAGACATCAAAAATTGACAAAAAGGCAACAACAACAACAATGACGACGACAAAAACTTTAACTCCAAGGGTAAAAGAGGGAGGTAAAAACTCTAATAAAAAATCAACAGAAATAGCAACTCCAAAAAATAATCAAAAGACAAAAGTAGAGAATTTAAAGGAAAACAGAAATGTTTCTGTCAAAACTTTTAGAGAAGAACAAAAAATAAAGGAAGAAGAAATTCTTCCAAAAGAATTTAAAAAAGAAGAGGAAATTCAAAAGGAAGAAAAGAATACAACAAAACTTGTTGATGATGAAGAAGGGGAAAATTCTACAACTACAGGAAGTTTATCTGATTAATTTGAAACATTTTTTGTTTTTTATTGTTGTTTCTATTGTTTGTTTCTTTTAATTTTTGTATGTTTTAATGAAATATATTTAAGTAATCTTAATTTCTTTAAGAAAAAGAATTTAAATATTAATCAAAATGTTTTGTTTAATAGGAATTATTTAATAGAAACGGTTAATTTGTTGTAAAAAATATTGAGAGAAATCTCAGCTCGTAGCATTTTCCGCAGATATGTAAAGAGTTGTACAATTCGTCTCAGCTCGTCGAGACGAATCTAAGGGTTTTGGAGTGGTGCACCGGCTAAAGTACAGCCTAGCTTAAATATATTCTATAACGAAAAAGAGAAAGTAAATTAAAGAATCTTGGATCGAGTTATTTGTTGAAATTATTCGAGGGGTTTTCTAGAGATTTTAAGTGTTTCTATTTTTTAAAATAATTTTGATATATTTTTATACAAATTTCGTTAAATAATTTATAAAATAAAACCCCAATTCTCCAAATATACATTAGAGATCGAAAAGTTTCCAATCTTAAATAAATGATGGACTAAATAAAAATTTGACTTAAAATTATTCTGACGAGGTTATTCAAAAAATTAGAGATTAAAGATCAAAAAATTAGAGGTTAAAGATTAATCCCCCCACTTTTAAAATTAAAAAAGGGCCCAATAATTTTTAAATTTCGATCCCTACATAATTCCAATTGAAAATACATATTCCCAATCTTAAAATAAATTCCCAACAAAAATAATAATTTTTTCTTCTTCCCAAAAATTACTTCAAATCATTTAAATACTTTTCCAAACTTCCTCCATTATCGTTTTCTTTCAAACCATAAATTTTAACATTAAAATGGCGCAGTGAACTAGATTTCATTTTATTTTTTATATTTTTCTTTGAATTTAAAATTTTTGTTGCGATTTTCTCGAAAATATAAATTTCTTTTGGAATCTTTAAATAATTAATTAATTAATTATTTTATATAAAGAGATTTTTTAATTGGCTCAAAGGGGAGAGAGGATATATTCCTAAGTACAATAATTCCCTCAACTTAATATATCTCACATTTTAAGCCCTAAGAAATTATTTAAAATTAAGTTTAAACTGTAATAAAACAAAATTCGGAGAGTAAATTATAATTAGGTAAATTAACTCAGAATAATTGAAACACAAAAAATCTCGAATTTACTCGGAAATTAAAAAATAATTAAACAGTAGGACTATCAATATTGGGGAATAATTGGCGTAGTTTTTACCTCCCTAATAAATATACTTATAAATTGATTTCCCCAATTTCCTCTAAATATAAATTTTTATTTTTAATTTAAATACCTCAATATTCTCCAAATATTTTAATATTTTATCTTTCTCGTCTTCCTCCTCCTTTTCTTCGTTTTCACTTTTACCTTCTTCATTTTTTGCCCCTTCCTCCTCCTCCTCTTCTTCCTCCTCTTCTTCCTCATTTTCTCCAACATTTATAAATTTTTGTATACGAACATTAACTAACAAAGTTCTTGCTGTATCAATAATTACATTTTTCTGAATTGAATTTGTTGAATTTTTTATATTTTCGATCATTTCTGTTGGAAGTTCCTTGTAATGCAGGACAATTTCATTCATTTCAAAATCCTTTAAAAATGTTTAAAGTTATTTAAAATTTATTCTTTAAACTTTGAAATTATTCAAAATTATTAAAATTAAATTTGTAATGTAAATGTGTAAATATTTTTAAAATACAGCCCAAGTAGGTGCAAAGCCATAACTTGCTTCAACGTTGCTTAATCTTTTAAAATTTCGTATTAAACGATTCCTCTCATTGAGTTAAAAAGATTGATACCTAAATTGTTAAGGTCCAGAAATTTTCCAGATGGCTTATTGCTTTGCGCCTACTTGGGCGTGCCCCTCATTTTTTAATAAAATTTTTTAATTAAATTTAAACTTTTAAATATTATTTAATTAATTATTTAAACCTTTTTATTATTTTCATCACAAATAGTATAATCAAATATTTTTTGAATAAATATTGAATAAATATTCGAATATTTATTTAAATAAATTTTAAATAATTCTTTTTGTTTTTTCTTTGAATCCTCAATTTCAAGCCATTTATTTTCGTAAAGAAAATTTAAAATTTTATTTGTTTGTTCGTATAATTGTTTAATTATATTGTTTATAATTAAATAATTATAAATTATTTTAAATTCTTCATTTATTTCTTTAAACTAAAAGAAAGGGGAGAGGAAGGAAATTTATTATTTATATTAATATATGTACACTACTCCACATAACTATAAGTTCACCCTAAATTTTCGAATTTCTTGACTTCTATCAAATCAATCGGGCTGATTTTTATTTTATATTTATTAAAGCGGGTATCAATTCATATAAACCCGAGAAATCGAAAAATTCCATTTAAAAATTTTTTATCCAATTTTTTCAAAAAACACCCTCCACATAACTATAAGTTCACCTACAGAAATCACATAAGGAATGCTTGAAAAATTCTACAAAAACAGACTTGGTTCTTTTTTATTTTTCACTTATTATCATGAAAATGTTTGCATGAATTTTTGTAGAATTTTTCAAGCATTCCTTATGTGATTTCTGTAGGTGAACTTATAGTTATGTGGAGGGTGTTTTTTGAAAAAATTGGATAAAAAATTTTTAAATGGAATTTTTTTCGATTTCTCGGGTTTATATGAATTGATACCCGCTTTAATAAATATAAAATAAAAATCAGCCCGATTGATTTGATAGAAGTCAAGAAATTCGAAAATTTAGGGTGAACTTATAGTTATGTGGAGCAGTTTATATGTAGTTTTTAAACTCAGACAAAAAAATTAAGGCTCCCGAGGAGTTGATTTGACCTGAAACTTCCATATTGTTCAAGGTTATTCATCTGGGAAAATTATCCATTTTTCCCTGCGGGGGCTCCTTCCCGCCGAAACGATCCCGGGAACTTGGCTATCTCGTGAACAGGGAAGAGATACCGGGAAACTTCCGCTTAGAGGGGCCTGACCCGCATTTGTTGATGTCGAATAAAATAAAAATAACCTTTTCATTTTCAACAATATTTTTCTTTATTTTTTCAATAGAATTAAATAATTTTCTATTAAAATTCTCAATTAATTTAAATAAATTCTCCTCATCTTTTACATTAGATTTATTTCTTGACAAAGAAAAAAATTTGGGAAAAGAATTTCGTTTTTTATATGGAATAATAGGTAATTTATTTTTATTTGAATTATTTAGAGAAGAAGAGGATAATAAATCATTTAGAGTAAATCCTTGTTTATTTTCATTCTTTAAAATAAAAATTAATTAGAAAATATGTACATGCTCGAAAGAATAAAAATTTTAAAATTGTGTGACATGTTCTTTCCTATTTACTTCCTAAACTGAAAGGAAAGTGTTCTTTTTAAGTACTATTCAAGCGGGATTTGTTCTCTCCATCTCATCCTTAGTGTGAAAGGAACGGAAAATGTTACCAAAATTGTTAATTAATTTAATTTTTTTATAAAAAAATTTTAAAGAGCATCATTATTTTAGAGAAAAGGGGATTATCTTAGAATCTACTTTAATCACCTCCTCATTATCTATTTTTGTTGCGTTAATCATAAATTCCTCAATTTCATTAGATATTTTTATTTTTTGAATTAATGATGAAAACTTATTTTTAATATTTGAATCTTTTTCTATTTCTTTAATTAATTTTTTAATTTTCTCAAAATCTGGACGTAATTTCTCCATTTCCTATTAAATAAAAGAATTTTATGTATTTATTTATTTAAAATATTTTTAAGAGTGTAAAAGACTATTCCGAAATATGTACATATATCAATTGCGGGTGGTCCGCACCATCTTCAGTTTACCCTACCTCGATACAACTACATAAATTTGAAAAAATCATAACAATTCGATTTCGTTACAATAAATATGACGAAATTCACCGATATTTGTCTAATCATAACAGAAAATCTAATTAAAGATTAATATTCCTGCACAAATTGTGTTGCAGTAGATATACTTATCTTTATATTTTTTAAACTTACAAATTTAAAACAATTTTCAATTGATTTTTCCTTTAAAATTATTTCAGTTAAATTTTCAAGCTTAATTTTCAAGTAAAAATCAGTTTTTTCTAATGAATTTTTAATTGAATTAAATTCATTAATTGACATTCCATAAATAATTTCTTTTTTAATTTCATCAATATGGGTAATAATATTTGGATTAAATGTTAATATTTCTTTTAAAGTTTCTTTAATTTCACCTTTATTAGATTAATTAAAAGTAATTTTTAAAAAGAAATTTTACGCCCTAACGAATATTTTGTTAATTTGAGGGGAAAATTTAAAGAAATTTTTAATAAAGCTTCTCTAAAGTAAATTTGAAAAAAATAATGTCCAAGTATTACTTTATGTAGTTAGGGAGGAAAATAAGTAAAATTTAATTTTCTCCCAAAAAATTATTTTTCTTACCATTCTTTAAAAAATTATTTGCTTTATTTACAATTGTTGTTAAAATATTTAAATTTTTAATTCCTTCATAAAATGTTTCATTTTTATTTAAATTATTTTGTTTATTTCCTAACAAATTTTTAATTTTTTCAGAAATTTCACTCTTATAAAAATTATCAAATAATTTTCCAATTTCATAAGGTAATGTAGGGTCAAGACATACTTCATTAAATTTTCTCCTTTTGTTTTCAATTTCATACAAAATTTTATTTAATTTTGAATAAATAAATTCGTAATTGTTTGGAATTATTGAAAAGTTTTCTTTTTCAATTAATTGACATTTTGGTGTTAAAATATCGGGAACAGAAAATGAATTTTTAATAAAAAAATATTGTAAAAGAAAAAGGAAAAATAAATTAGAAAGGTGCATTTTGGTAATTTCTAAAAAATATTTATATATTAAAAGAGAACAAACACCATGGAAATAAGGAACTTGGGAAATAACTGGATATCGAGAAAAGGAGGGCCAAGTAGATAATTTTTGTTGGGAAACATCGTTATGGGGGATAATTAAGTGAGTATTCTCCTTTTTCAGCACCGCAGGCAAAAATTTTGAGAATTTTGAAAGGCCAAGAGGCCAAATTTTTATAAATCCAGCCAAAAGTTCCGGGACTTTTTTTCTGTTCTGGATATCCGGAACTGCCAACCCTGCTTGCAAAAGGTTGTCAATTACTACCAACAAGCATTTCCATAACATTTCCTTTAAATCCTTAAAAGTTAGTAGCTTTCTACATCAAAACTACTAAAAGGAAAGAAAGACAATTCTGATAAAACCAAAATCTTTATTATAAAAATAAAAAACTCCAGCTTTTAGCCCTTTAAAATTAAGCCACAGTTTTGGATAAAGCTAGCTGAAAAGCTTCAGTTGATATACTTTTAAATATTTCAATCGGACTTTCTAGCCAAACTTTTAATTAATTAAATTAATTTAAATTTTTACCTTAAAATACAAAATTTTACCTTTAAAATTAAATTTTAGAGGAAAAGAATTTAAAAGAGAGTAATGAGTGAGGAGGGCATAATCAGGAGGGATTTTAAATTTAGACAATGGAAAGGTAAATGAAGAGGGAAGGCAATGAATAATTGTCTAAGAGGGGAGAATGCCTTAATGGCCAAAGATTTAAAACGTGGTCGATGTTGGGGAATTTAAATTGATTTTTAATCATTAACATCGTTATTTAAAAGCCTTCCTCACTGCCGGTTTAATAGAGAGTTATTTTATATTTAAGAAAATTGTAACTACTACCGCATTACCCTGGGTAATTATTGTTTTTGTTTCAACCTCTCGCTACTAGAGGAATTGATGGTAATTATTGGAGGAATGGTAATTAACTGAGAAATTAAGTGTTTAAAATTAAATATTTACCTGTCGCTTCATTTTAATAAGAAGC
The DNA here is from genome assembly GCA_036172945.1 of Meloidogyne incognita. Taxonomy (NCBI): domain Eukaryota; kingdom Metazoa; phylum Nematoda; class Chromadorea; order Rhabditida; family Meloidogynidae; genus Meloidogyne; species Meloidogyne incognita. The sequence continues at coordinate 6,364,495 of JARQAC010000001.1, forward strand.
CAATATTTAATTAACTTTAACTTTTTAATTAGAATTTCACCCCGCACCACATCCCCATTCCCGAAAGATTTTTTCACAATTTCCCCGACCCGAACCCCGCCTCAAAACAATTCGAAAACCCCGTCCCTCGACCTGAAAAATTTTCGGGGCTTCGACTTTCACATAAGATCTGTGTAGTTAATTGGTTAAGCTTTAGACATTGCTCCAAGTTAGGGCATTTGGCTTATTTTATTTTTCCTTTCAAATATAAATAATTTTAAGCTTTAAATTTTAAGTTTAAAATTTAAAATTTTATTTTAAATATTATCAAACTAAAGTTAGTTTAACCCTGAATAGGGTAGTCGGTTTCAACCCGAAATTTTATTTGGAATTATTTGAAAAATCGAGAATTCGAGATCGAGAAAATCGAGAAATACCAATATTTTTTACAACCCCTCAGTTCTCTTTTTTGAACAAAATTGCTGTAAGTCACCAGATTGAGCAATTGAATCTAACAACGGTAGGTGTACGTATCATCAATTCGGTTCGGCAAGAATTCAATAGGAGATATTTAAAAAATTATACCTCTAAATTCAAAAACACGATGATTAAAACAATTAAATTTTTTGAGTCAAAAATTTAGATATATGGTATATTAATTAAAATACATTTTAATTTAAATTATTTTAAATAGAAAAATTATTTTTACTAAAATAAATTATTTAAGTCTGGCTAGTATTTACATACTTATTGTTGAAAGCTTTCTTAAAAATTTAACGTTAGTACACACGTTAGTACACAAACAAAACATCTGCCACATGCTCAACGTATGCTAAATATATATGTGACTACTTTACCATTAGAATTGGATATTTAAGGTCCTCTAAACCACAACTCAGAAATACTGCCGTCCTGATTCCTGAAATCGTGACTTTATTTTTAATGTCGGCAGGAATCCCTTTCACACATAAAATCTGCCACATGCTTAACAGATGCTCAGTCTGCACTTTCCAGTCGGCACGTTTCATGTCCATCGTAGCCCCCTTGTATAATATTTTCATTCACGATAGTCTAAATAATATCGAGGGATTTATACTATAGACAAAAAGGGATTTTGATGTATTGAATTAAAGTTGTGGGGGATTGTGGGCTTCTAACTTTCAAAATTAAAATAAAATATTTAATTTAAATTTTTATTTAATTTATTTTAAAATATTAATCGATATTTTCATAATCAATAATTTAAATTTTCCCTCCATAAAATCTTCCCTTCATTTAACATTATTGGCAGTCTTAATTTTAGCTTCATTGTTTTAATTTTATTTATTTTAAATTTTTTTAAAATTTTATATTTTTCCTTTGATAAATTAATTTAATAAAAATATTTATTTTTTTAAATTAGAATTTTAATTCTCCAAATTTGGGAGAATTATGAGAATTGACCTTTTATTATTATTTTTATTAATTTTTATTTTAAAAATAAATTGGTGTAATGGAGGTAATTTAAATAAATAATTTTTTTATTTTAAATTAACAAAATCGAACTTAATAATTTAAATTAAATTTTAAGTAAAAGGAGAATTTATTAGGGGAAAAGTTAATTAATTAAAAATTGGATTTAATTTAATAAAAAAATAATAATTATTTAAATTAAGATTTAGAAAATTCAAAGAAAAATGAAGAAAAAGGAAAAAGTCTGTTGGTAAATGAAAAGAATGAAAAGTTGGAAAATGAAAAAGAAGATAATTAATTTTAAATAAAAATAAATTTAAAAAAATTTTTTTTTAATTTTGCTTAAAGTCTCCCATCTTTTGGATTTTTTAAATTTTTAGTTTGAATTGGAAATTTAAAAAAATAAAAAATTTTTCTGATTTTTAAAATTAAAATTCTTTGGAAATCCTTAAAATGAAAAAAATATAATTCTTTTTTTTAAATAAGGAAAATCCAAAAGAAGAAGGTGATTGGACGGTGGTAACTAGAGGAAGAAGATGGAAAAAATCAAGAAATTTAATTAATTCAGTTAACGCTTTTGAACAAAAAAGTTTTTTAATTTAATTTTAAAAAAATTTAATTTTTAATTTTAAGAAGAAATAATTAAATCAACAGAAGATATAAAAACTATAAATAATTTAGAGCCTCAAGAAAGCAAAGTTGAGGAAAATATGAAATTTTGCCAATTAGTAAATACAACAAAAAATGCACAAAAATTTATAAGTAATGAACTTTTAATTATTTTATCTTCCTTAATTTAAGTAAATTTATAATTTCTTTTTAAAATGAAGGAAAATTTTTGTTCAAGTTTTTGACATTCCAAAATCGGAAAAAAAAACTTTTAATTAATAAATTAAAATATTTTTTAGACAATTTAAAAAATAAAAAACAAAATGGAAAATTAAATAAAAAAAATTCGTTTACGAATTTAGAAAAAATAGGAAGTTTAGAACTTCAAGAAGTTGAAAAAGAAAATAGTAATGGAGAGAAATCTAACGGAAATTTTGCTAATGTTGTAAATCAAATAATGAACGCAAAAAAATTTACAAGTAAATTTAAAATTAAAATTAAAAAAAATTATTTATTTTGGGCTTTTGTCTAGTTTTTAGTTTAATAAAAATTTATTATTCCATTCAAATTTTATGAGTCCAATGAAGATTTTAAGTCTCATGAAAGTTTGAAGGTCCGATTAAAATTTTATGCGTTCAATCAGTGCTTGGTAGTGAGGTTTTGTGTGTCTCCGGCTCCGTACTTTTTCAGATCGGTTTTGGATAACACATGACATCCTTTTATGTATGAAGAACATGTAGGCATTCACCTCCCAGCATTCGGTGTCGGAAATCCATTCTGCTTCCATCAATTTTTAATTGAGAAACTACTTTCAAGTCCGCTTTTTGGAAATTCTCCATTCGGTTGAGGAGATTATGTTTTTTTGAAAAAATTTTCTGTCCCAATTACTTATGAAGCAATGTTCACCAACAAAAAATGCTTTAAACTTCCCAGTCCCAGTAGCAAAAAATCAAAAATATTAAGTTCTTTTTATAAATTTTTATTGGGCATAAACTTTCATTGTACTCATAAACTTTGAATGGACTAATTAAACTTCCATTGGACTACTAAATTAGACTAGAACCATTATTTTTGTAGATATACTAACAAAAAAACAAATTGAAAAGAAAGTAAAACAAATACAAGAAGTTTATGAACAACAGCCATTTATATTTAAATGGTGGGATAAAGTAAAGGCAAATAAAAAGAAAGTTATAAGTTCTTTTATTGTATTTCTTCTTGGAGTTATGGAACTTAATGCTGATTTAATTAACAAAGATAAGGTAAAAATAAATATTTTTTTAATATAAATAAATAATTTTATTTATTTTAATAGTTTGATAGTGACTGGGATGATGAATTAATTGCTACTCAGAAATGTAAAAAAATCAGAATATTTAATAATTAAAATTAAAATACTAGAATTAAAATAAAATTATAAAAAAAATATCAGAAAAATATAATAAATGCTCTAATAAGGGCTTATATTTTTCAATATTTTGGGGCTTATATTAGAGATTAGAGTTTTTATTAAACACTAGGAACTAATTTATTAAAATTTAGCGAAAAATTTTTGGTTGGGCTTCTATTAGAGTATATTAGAAAGTAGTTTTCAATGAGTTCCCCTGGCGAGCTTATATTAGAGATGGGCTTCTAATATGTAAAGTCGGGCTTAAGTATTAGAGCATTTACGGGGGTTTTTTAAGTTATGCCTTATAAAGAAGAATTAAATCGTGAAAAAAGAAGTACTGCTATATTAGAATGTAAATTAGTGGATAAAGAAATTAAAGATTCGATAGAGTATTTTACAAATTGTAATTTTGAGGAAACAAACCCAAATGAAGTAAAGGGAATTTTGTATGGAAATATTGAGGAAGTAAAGAAATTTTTGTATGAGGGGAAATGTTAAGGGATGTTTGGAGATGTAAAAAAGAAGTTAAGAATGTACATATAGATGTGTAAAAAAAGTTTTTTTATAAAAGATTTGTAAAACCTTCTAAATATGTAAAGATATCCATTTTAATTATTTTGTAAATTTTTATATTTTTTTAAATCAACAACAACCAAGTAATTGAAGATATTGATGATATATAAGAGGAGTTAAACATTTTTTTAATTTTAAAGATGCTTTCATTACAACAAACAAATATTTTTATTTTTCTGATAATTTACATATATTTTTTTCAATTATTTTATTTAAATCATCCATATTTATGTAAATATTTCTTTTTATTTATTTATAAATTAAATGTTTCAAAACCCTCATTTCCTATTTGTTTTTAAAAAAATCTGCGTGTATTCTGCGAAATTTTAGAGAATGTTGGCGAAATGTCTTTTAATATTCGCAAAAATGTTTTTCCTATTTTTCCCTTTTGGCACTAAAAAATAGGAGGAATTCTGTGATTGTTGAAAAAAGTCCAACCCGGCAAATGCGATTATACCTATCGCTAAGTTTAAATTTGGTGTTTTACTAAAATTTTTATTTAAATAAATAATTCCAAAAATTAATTAGAAATTCTTTATTTATTACTTTAAAAATAGAGAAAATAAATAAAATAAAAATGGCAACAAATATTCTAAAATTAAAAAGTGGACGTAAAATTTATTATTCAACAAAAGAATCTATAGAAAATAAATTAATTTCAAATAAAATAAAATTAAATAATTTAACAGATTTGGAAAATAAAGTTTATGAAGGTTTTTTAAGAAAAAAAATTTTTTTTTTGAATTTATTTTTATTTTTAAAAGGAGGACTTAAAATTTGGGAATGTTCTTTAGATTTGTGTTATTTTATTGATTCAATGTCTTTTGAAGGATTTAATGTTCTCGAGGTTTTTTTTGAGTGAAAGAAAAATTTAAATAAATAAATTAGCTTGGTTGTGGTGCTGGATTGCCTTCTATTCTTGCTGCTTTAAATGGGGCATCGTCTTTGACTTTACAAGATTTTGTGTGAATTTTAAAATATTTATTTTTAATTTTTGGGAATAAAAAGTTTAAAATTCTAATCTCAATTGAAAGACAAAATTTAAAGAAAATAATTTCAGAATGATTATGTTTTGGAGGCTAACACAAAAATTAATTTTCAATTAAACGGAATTGATTTATCAAAATGTTCTTTTGTAAAATGTGATTGGGCAAATTGTTTAGAATTGGAAGGGGCAATCCCGGAGAATCGTGGTCCCTGCGGAAAAAAATCTTAAAAATAAGAAAAAGGATTTTTCTAGGGTAAAAAATTATGCTGATTACGAATCTGAACTCGGATTTTGAAAAAGTCGAATCCCGAACCCGAAATTCGGATATTTGACATTTTGGGTAAATTTCACATATCGCAACCTGGTCAAATTATATATCGTTCGAAAGTGCTCGACGAGCTGAGTCGAATGACATCAAAATCAACGTGATTGATCAAGATAGGGCCAAGTTATGGCACAAATAACATAGGTCTACGTTGTTTATTTTTTGTGGTATAACTTCGTCCGATTTTGTTCAATCACGGTGATTTTGATGTCATTCGACTCAGCTCGTCGAGCACTTTCGAATGAGGTATAATTTGCATATTCGAATTTTTCACCACAAAATCAGCTTGGTCCCCCTATGGTTTTTCGATTTTCGTGGACCTATATTCGGGTTCGGGTTCGACTTTTTCAAAATCCGAGTTCAGATTCGTAATCAGCGTAATTTTTTACCCTAGAAAAATCCTTTTTCTTATTTTTAAGATTTTTTTCCGCAGGGACCACGATTCTCCGGGATTGCCTTGGAAGGATTTAAAAAGTAAAAATAAGGAGAATTACCGTATTGTCTCTAATAGAAGCCTATGCCCTATTAGAAGCCCACTTAATGAGGGTTACTGAAAAATAGACGTCCAGGGGTAATAGTTCGGATGAGACCCCCCCCTTTTCCTTCCTCAAAGTATTAAAAAATGGTCAGTCAGTCTTAGGTTATAGACCTCGTCGAGCTGTGTCGAATGACACCAAAATCAACCCATGGTCTAACTTCGGGCCTAGATACAAACAAAAACCCTGCGCAAATCAAAGGGCTTTGCACAAGCGTCTCACCGATACAAAAGGATTACTTTATGTCATAACTTTGTCAAATCTTTTTCAATTACATTGATTTCGATGTCATTCGAATCAGCTCGACAAGCTTGTTCGAATGAGCTATTATTTGTTTAATCGAATTTTTGGCCCAAAAAACGAGCTTGGTCCACCCTATTATTTTTCAATTTTCGGGGGTCTGTATCTCGGCCCAATGTTAAGACCGGGGTTGATTTTGGTGTCATTCGACACAGCTCGACGAGGTCTATAACCAACCTAAGACTGACTGACCATTTTTTAATACTTTGAGGAAGGAAAAAGGAGGGGGGTCTCATCCGAACTATTACCCGTCCAGGGCTTCTATTTATTAGAGGCAATACGCTAATTTAAAAAATAATTTTTTTATAGATTTGATATAATTCTAACATCAGAAACTATTTATAATGAAGAAAATTATTTGGATTTACTTGAAATAATGAATAAATTATTAAATAATGAAGGGGAAATGTTTGGAATTTTTAAATTAAAAAAAATTAATAATTCTTTTTTTTTAAAGTTATTTGGCAGCCAAAAATTATTATTTTGGTTTAAGTGGAAGTATTCCAGCCTTTCAATCATTAATAGAAACACAAGGAATTTTTAATTGTCAACAAGTTTGGAAAACAACAAAAAGTTCAATTGAAAGGAAAATATTGAAAATTAAAAGAATTTAAATATATTTTTGTTTGTTTTGATTTTTGTCTTTTTTCCCCTAAATTGTTTTATTTTTGATCCTCTAAAATATTCAATAAATATTTAAATTAATTTTTGGATTTCTTTAGTGCCAATAATTTGTTTTTTGTTGAATCAGGGCTTCGTTTTCTGTGGATTTTTGATATAAACTGCGGATTTTTTAGCTCAAAAAGAGATCGAAGCCGTGTGTTAAATGTTCTTAAAAATGAAAAACAAAACAATTGTTTCTTAATTAAATTCAAAAATATATTAAATAATTAAATTTATTACAAAACAAAATAATAATAAGACAATATTTGAGACGTTATTTAATTTAATATTTCCGCTACTAGTTAAACGACTTTGTCTTTCTTCTTCATTATTATAATGAATTTTGTGTGAGAAAAAATTAAAACCAAAATTATTTTCTTCTTCTCCCTCTTCCTCCTCTTTATTTTCTTCTCTTTTGATTTCTTCTTCCTCCTTTTCTTCCCAATTCTCATCGTTTTCTATCATTTTTCTTTCCAATTGTTGCCAATCTTCTTCACTATTTTTTATTTTATTTTCCTCCTCTTCCTTCTCCTCTTCTTCCTCCCCTTCTTTCTCTTCAATTACCTTCCATTGCTGATTTTGTTTATTTTCTTCAGAATTTATTAAATAATTTTTAATTAATTCTTTTTTAATTGTCGAAGTAATTAATATATTATTATTATAATCATTATTATTCTCTTCCCCTTCTTCTTCCTCTCCTGATCTATAATAATTATCAAAGTTGCACATTGGCATTAAAATTCTAAAAAAAAATTAATTTTTAAATTCAATTTCAAAATTTTAACTACCTAGATGTATCTTTCAATACACGAAATATAACATTCCAAGCTTCATTTCCACAGCTTTGCCTAATTGGAGGGCGAACACATTCAGAAAAATAATTTAAAGCACTAAAAATAAATAAAAAGTTTTTAAATTAAGACATTTTTTTACTTGCACATTCTCTCTAATCTATTTACAACAGTCCCATTTTGTTCATTATTTGCTTCCTCAATTTCTAAAAGTGTTTTATCGTGACATCCTTTAACATTAGATTGTTGATCTAATTCCATTAAACATTCTGCAGACCCAACAAAAACTAAAAATTAATTTAAATTTGTTTGAAGATAAAAACAATTAAAGAAGGGGGGTATTCCAATAATCGCCATTTGCCATAACAAATTTCTAGTAAAGGGTTGCCAGAAAAATATCTGGCAGATGGCAAGCCTATTCTGCCAATTTATAGATAATTAAAAGACTCTCGAAAATAACATGTTGTCGCCAGAATTCTGGCAAATGGCACTATTACTTTTCTGTTGCCCCACTATTGCCCCCTCTCTCAAATGGCACTATTCCCCCCCCCCTTCCTCCCCAAGAATTAATTCTGTTTTTATTTAAAAAATCAGAGAATTTAGAAAACAAAATTTAAAATACTTTCATATCCCTCATTACAAAGATATCCATAAGATGCTTCAATTAAGCTAACAGTTATATGCCTTCTACATTTAGTTCTATAACCACTCACACAACGTTCAAAATGCCTAATTAACAAACACAATTCTTGAAATATTTTCCCTCCAATAACTTTTGTTGGCCATTGAATTCCCTGAATTTCTTCATAATTTTTATTATTTTTTTTATTTAAATCCAAATAATTTTCAGAATTTTCTTTTTCATTTTGTTGATTATTAACTGATTTAGCATAATCTGCTACAGGCTGAACACATTGTTGAATTCTTGTATTAACCCAAACAGGGCAAAATTTTTGAGATTGTTGTTGTTGTTGTTGGAGAGAAGAACACAAATTATATAAAAATATTAATAATGTTGGAAATGGAAAAATAAAAGATTTTATTTTAAATTTTTTCATGAAGATACCTATTAAAGAAATAATATTTAATAATATTTTATTTTTTTGTGTCATTATTTGTTGTTGGAATAATTTTATAAATAAATTAAATCAGAATATATTAACTAAAAATTCTGAAAAATCAGAAAAAAATAATTTTAAAAAGTCGGGGGATTTTTATTTAAATAAAAGCTAAAATAAATATAAAAATAAATTTATAATTTACAATGTGTTAGCTCACCTGCCTTTAAAAGGGTCTGCTTCATCAGTCATTCATTTAAAGGGCAAACAATGAAATTTATGGCATACTACTAGTAATTTTGGGGAAATATTTTTGGTTGAGGATATCAAGGGAAGAAGGGAAAGATAGACAAACACAAAAATAAATATTTAATTTAATATACAAAATTTAAATAAAAAAATTGTTTTTAAATTAAAAAAAAGATTTTAATTTTAATCAAAAAAGAAAAATATTTTTATTAAATAATATTACTTTGAGTTGTGTAATTGGCAAAAGGAAAGAAGGAGTGAGATAAAATGTAAAAAGAAGGGTCAAGTATAGGAGGGAGAGGCTCTTAATGACAAACAAAATTTTGAGTTTTTAGTTTCAGGATAATTAAATTAATAAAAAAAATAAATAAATTATTTTAGAGGATTTATGGGGTAATTTATGTAATGTTCTTCTCTTTTTAATCTTTTTAAACAAACAAATATAAGTTTTTATTTATTTAGTTAAATCTATGCTGAAGGGCAATCAACAAACACACTGTTGGAGGTTTTTGGCGGTTTTTTATTTGTTGTTTAATAATAATAAATAATAACCAAACCAATTTTCATATTTTAACAAAAAAAAAGAAAAAAATTGTTAGGGAGGGTTAAAGAATAGCAAAATAAAGGTGTTTAAAATTGCCAAAATATATTTAGTCTTTCTTTTTTATTTTTCTATTAAAGCCTCCCAAAATATTTCTTTCCTTTTCATTTTCACACTGCAATGGTTCCCCCTTGTTCCTAAAAATCACAGAAAAATAAAAAGGACATAAAAACCTAAAAACCCCTCTCCCCCCCCCTCTCCCCATTCTTTTCGTCCATAAGAAAATTGGCTAATTATTTTCCCATTATTTAAAGGGAGGGAGACACAAATAAATACTTGCATTATTATTTTTGTATTTTATTTGAATAAAGCCATCATTTTTTACATATGGTATTGAGAAATAATAATAATTTGGAAATAAAAAAAAACCATTTTTTATTACACATATTTTTACTTAAAAAAAAGAAATAACTGAAAATAATACATATTTTCTAGAATTTTTGTTTTTGTCGGAAAATCGCAATATTTGAAGACAAAAAGAAAAAAAGAGAAATTTTTAAAAATTTCGAATATAGAATATACATATTAGGGACCGATTCATTATTCCCAAAAATCGTGAATTTCCGACGATATTTAGCTCGTGAAGTCAATATGGATTCAATTTATTTTTACAGTACCATGTTTTTAAAAGGAAAAACTACAAAATTTCCAACTTGTAATTAATAAAATGACTGCCAATTTTTCCATTTTAATAGAAAGGCACAAACATTTTGTGCAAAAGTTTTTTTGTTTAAATTTTCTCTTTTGTTAGAAAATGACTTTTTCCCCCTTTTCTTCCTATTGTTCAGATTAACATTAAAATAATACAATAGAGAAGGGAATCTTGATGGATATTGAAAGGATTACAATGAGGGAAGGAAAGGAGGAAATGCCCTTGCATTTAATGAGCACCTCTAAGGATTATTATTTTTATTAGTTTGAGTCATTAATTAAAGTGTGGCTGTGCAACGGTGGTGAAGGAAAGGGAATAGAGAGGGAGGGAGAGACTAGAGGAGTCTAGTTAAATTTTTAGGTAATTCCGTGAGGGGGAATCCGACATGTTTTTAATTATTAATCCAATAAACAAGATAATCCAGATATTTGTGGGGGGATGTTAAAATGATGTGATGTTAAAAATAGAATGTTATTGTTTTTAGAGAAAGGAAACCAAGGGTCGAGAAGCGAAAATTTTTAATAAAATCTCAGAGTAATGTCTCTCAATCTTTTACTCAAAAAGTATATAAATTTATGAAAGCAAGTTATTGGCGGATGTGTGTAATAATAAATAAATAGAGGTCATCATCATTATTGTCGCCCATTATTTGGTTATTCATTCAAACAATACAAGAAAATAATAAAAAAAATTGTTGAACCATCAATAGCAATTTTTCAAAAAATGAATAAAATTAAATCTGCTTTCCAAAAAAATCTTTTTTGGAAAATAAAAAATTTTTTTCCTCATTTATAAATTCTTTAAACTGACGAGATTTATTTAAAAATATTTAAAATATAATTGAGTCAATTTTAATATAGAATCATAAGAATACAAAGATACATATAGGTATGTATATTGTTAATTTTATTTAATATTTTTGAATTATGGATCTGATTTTTTGTCTAGTTGAGCTAGTTTCCACAAAAATTCTGAAAAATTTTTTTTTCAATATTTGATCAGAAAATTTTTAGATCCTTAATTTTTAAAATAAATGTCGTTGCTAAATTGAATTAGTTGGAGAAGAGGAACAGAGAAAATTTCAAAGCTGAATTTTCAGGCAAATTTTTATACAAAATAAAAACTAATTTTCCTATTTTCTACTAATTAAAAAATAAAACAAAAACTTTTTTAAATTCTAAAAATTAAAAAAATTTTTCAAAGGAAAATTAGCAAAATTATAATAAAATATAATTTTTATCATGCAAAGGCAGAGGAAGTATTTATTGAAAAAACGAATTAATCTTTTTAAAAATATTTACTAGCACCCACACCAACCGCTCGACTCGTAATCCCCATTTTTCAACTGAAGTCGCCTCCGCATTGCCAAATTAGATTCCCAAAGTCCGGGCGATTGAAGAATCTAAAATTTAAAAAAAGGTTAATTAAATCAACTTTCTAAACAAAGAAAAAGAAAGATGAAAATTTAAATACTATTTTATATTTATGTTAAAATAGTTTCTGACATGAGCAGAAAAGCAATAGCCCTAAAAATTAATTTCTCAATATTTTACTTTTCTTCAAATATTTTTTTCGGAATTTTAAAATAAAAAAATGTAACCAAACTAAAAATAATCTAATTAAAAAAACCTTTTGAACAAGCTCTTCAAAAGCACATTGAACACCCTCACGAGTCTTAGCACTTGCCTCAATAAACAGCATTCTGTGCCGACGAGCAAATTGAGCACCTTCATCTCTGGTTACAACACGAACATCCTTTTTAAATTTTAACAAAATTATTTTAAAAATTAAAAGCAAACCTCGTCAATTTTATTCCCAACAAGCATTTTAATAGCATCTGCCCGTGTGCAATAAGTGTCAACTTCTAAAAGCCAATGTTCGAGACTTTCAAAAGACGCTCGGCTAGACACATCATAAACCAAAATAATACCTTGACCTTAAAGTTGAAGAAATTTAAAAAGAAAGGAAAGTTTGTTTAAGGTTAAATGTTTGATTATAGAAAACATTTTGAGAGACAAAACTAAAAGCAAGATGGATAATACAAACTTCAAAGTAACGGAGGGAATAAAATTCCTAAAAAATCAACAAACCTCCTCTATAATAGCTCGGAGTTAATGTCCGAAAGCGTTCCTGTCCAGCAGTATCCCAAATTGCCAATTTAACAAGTTTATCGTCAATTGTAATTGTGCGAATGCGAAAATCTACTCCAATCGTTGCAGCCATTTCTGGGTCAAATTTATCGTCCACAAAACGAGAAATTAAACTAAAAATAATTTAAAAATAATTTTTAATTAAATTAAATACCTCGATTTGCCTACACCGCTTTCACCTAAAAAATAAAATAATATTTAAATTTATTTTAATAATAAAATTTACCAATAGTCAAAATTTTCAGCGTTGTCAAAAAATTCTCTTCAACCATTATTTAAAAATGTTAATAAATAATTTGTGTTAAAAAAATAAATTTGTCTGAAAATATTTAAAAATTAAGATACAAATAAAAATATATTTTTGTTAATTATAATCAATATTTAAAGGGAAAATGATAAGAAAGTCTATTAAAATAAAAGAAGTGAATAAATTGTAATTATATTTACATTTATTTTTTATGTAATGTTTAATATATTTAATCGTGTTTTTGCTGTTTTATATTGTTTTTAATTTTTATTTAAAAGTAAAAAATAAATAGTACAATTCAAGGAAAATATAAAACAAAGAAACAATTTTTAAAACTTGTTTTAATTAATTTTAAAAATTTAATTTGTATTTCAAAATTTTGATTAAATGAACAAAAAAACGATAAAAGTGCAAAACAAAGAGAGACGACAAAGCACGAGAAAAATTAGATAGAATGATAAGAAAAATGTTAGACGGTTAGATTGAGTAAAAATTGTGTCATTTGAGTCTCAATTTTTGTTTTTTATTTCTTCTTATCTTTTATTTTTTTTTGTTTTAATTAATTTAGGTATTTTTGTATTTTTTTATTCAATTAATCACAAGAATGGCATCATTTGTAAAGTCTAACAAAAATGGAGAAAAACTAATTTATGATGGATTTATTTATGTTAAATGCAAAAATGGGCCAGACAACAAACGTTATTGGAGATGTGAATTTTGGAGAAGTCATAAATGTAATGGATTTGCTGTAACTGATTCAGACAATATGGTTACTGTTACTAAACAACATGACCACGAAAGGTCGCCGAATCGTGTTGAATTAGCCAAAATAAAAGATCGTATAGTTCAAGCAGCAGTTACTACAACACTTTCTCCTCGGGAAATTGTTAATAATCAGATAGCTGGAATTAGTGATCAAGCAAAGGTTTTTCTTTTTTAATTTTTTATATTAAAATAATTATTTTAGGCAGAACTTCCAAAATTGGTTAATTTAGAAAAAACAGTTGGAAGAAAGCGTTATGCTGACGGACAACCTGTCCCCCGTTTTTTATCAGAAATTGACATTCCTGAAAATTTGAGAAGAACAAAAACTAATATTAGTGAAGATTTTATTTTGGTTGATACTGGAGCAGATGATTGCAATAGAATAATTATTTTTGCTTCTCCTACTGATGTTGCACGTCTTTCAACCTCCGATGTTTGGCTTTGTGATGGAACTTTCAAAAATGATCAACAATTATTTTACCAACTTTGGGTATTTTTTTAAATTTATTTAGCTCTTTAATAGCTCTCTATTTTAGATTATCTCTGGCCAATTTTATCAACCAGTAGTTCTTCCCTTTGTTTATATTTTACTTCCTTCAAAAACAGCAGAATCTTACCTTAGAGCATTAGAACTTTTAATAGCAAAAATTGATGAAATGAGCCCTGGTTATAGGCCCCATACTGTTATTTTTGATTTTGAAAAGGCTGAAGAACAAGCATTGCAAACAGCTTTACCTTTTGCAACGATTCATGGATGTTTCTTTCAATTTAAGGTTTTTTTCTTTAAATTAAAAAAAAATATTTTTAGCAAGCATTATGGCGGAAAATTCAAGAACTTGGTTGGGGAAAAGCAGAAATAGAAGGACTTCATAATTATTTGAAAATGTTTGTTGCACTTACTTTTGTGGATACAGGTATGTTTGAAAATCTAAGAAATCGGAAATTAAAATTTTCTGTTTTTTTCTATCGCTAGATTTGCGTTGCTTTTATATAAAATTATTATTCTTAATTTCAGCAAATGTCCCCGCTTTTTTCAATCAATTGGCCCAGAGATTTCTTGAAATTTTTGGCAATGGAGATTCGGAAGGTCCACATGTTGCTTTTATAAATTATATGGAAAGAAATTGGATTGGAAAAGATTTTATGCCCCCACGATTTCCGTTGTCAATGTGGAACAGTAAAGATATAACTTATGACCAAATGCCTCGAGCTACAAATTCTGTTGAATCTTGGCATTTTACTTTTGCAGGGATATTTTATCGCCATTCTTCAAATCCATATAATCTTGTAAAGGCAATTTTAAATGAACAGGTTTTCTTTAATTTCAAAAAAAAATTTTTTATTTTATTTAAAGCTCCGTGTTGATGCCATTGCTGTACGAATTGTATCTGGTGAAGAAATTCGAACATTTAGTAGACCTGAATATAAACGCACAAATGATTTGCTTTTAGATATATTGAAAGGAGTTGGAGGGCCTAGAGATCCAATTGAATATTTAACTGCTTGTTCATATTATATTCCTTTATAATTTTTTTGCAATTTTTGATAAGCAATTAAAATAATTTTTAGAGTGTAGATTTTCTAGTCAATAAATTCTAAAATATATAAATTATTTTTTTAATAATTTTAGATTTAATGGTTATTTATGAGGCATTTTAATTTTGTTCAGTGAGACTTTGAAATAGTTTATTGTCTTTTGTAGTTTTTGTGAACCATCATAAAGAATATTGCTTTGATAAATATTTAAAAGGGAGATTTTTGAGTCCTTTGATATATTTTTGAGACTTATTTAAATACATAATTAAATTTTGTTTAGATATTTATATTTTTAGATAAAATTTTCCCCAATTTTTAAATGACAGAAAATAGTCAAGAAAGTGAGTTAGTAGAATTGTTAGATGATGCTTTAAAAGACTTTAAAACTTTACAAAAAACAACAGATGATGATTTGGATCAATTTATGCAAAAAATTGATGATGAAGCAACAGAAAAAGCTGCACAGAAATTTGAAGGTTTTAAAAATTGATTTTAGATTTATTCTGTTATTTAAAGAAATGTTAAATCAAATGGCTGATGAAATGCAAGCAGAAAATCAATTAAATTCTCCATCCTCTAATATTCGGAATTCAAAAAATGGTAGTAGTAATTGGGAAAATACAAAATCTGTTTTTAATGATTTATTATTAAATAATGGAACGGAAAATGATGATAGAAAATTAGTTGAAGCATTTGCAAATTTGTCTTTTAATCAGGGAAGTACAAATGATTTGATGGAATCATTAATTCAAACAGCTGTTTCTAAAGATGTTATGTATGCTCCTTTAAAGGTTTTTAATTTTATTTAAATTTTAAAAGCAAATAATTCTTTGATTTATTAAGAAGAAAAAAATTTTCTGAATAAACAATTCTTTTATTAATTTAAAGGAAATGCACTCAAAGTTTGGGATATATTTGGAAACAAAAAGGGATTCTCTTGATTCAGAATTGTTACGAAATTACAATGAACAATTTAGGGTATTCTTTTAAATATTTTAATAAATTTTTTATTGTCGTTGGGTATTTTATGTTCTTTTCTAAAAAATATTGAGTTTTGTTTTTTTTTAACTTTCAACTACGTTGTAATTAATTTCATGTGTTACCCAAGTTTTCCTTTTTTATAATTAAAAAAATATTGATTTAAATCTTTTTTTTAAAGATTTTAACTCGTCTTTTACAACTTTATGCTGAAGAGGAATCATTGCCTTCTACCTCAACATCAAGTGAAGAAACATCTGCAAAAGAAGCGCGTGCTACATTAATAGCTAATTTATGGATTGAAATGCAAAATTATGGCCTTCCACCACCAGAAATTACTTCAGAAAATAATTCTGCCTCTTCAACTTTAAATGAATGCTCAATTATTTAATTGTGAAAAGTCTTTAGAAAAATTTGTTCGAGTCGGCCTTTAATTTTGAATATTTATATTTTTTAGTTAGAAGGTTTTGTCAAAAATTAGTTGGAAAACTTTAATTTTTTGGCCCCTTTTGATTTCTTCTCTAACTAAGGTTTAACAGAAAAAGATAGAATATTTAATCCATTTTTATATTTTGTTTATTCTTGCTCAATAATATTAATTAATTATTTTTATTTAATTTTCTGTTAATTAATTATTAATTTAAAATATTTTTAATTTAATAAATTCTTAGTTTTATTAGAAAAGGTTTTAATTAATGAATCCACCAATTTATCCTTCATTTATTGAACGTACTTTCAAAAGTTTTACAATTGAAAATAATCCTGGAATTCGTTATTTAAAACATCCAACAGGAGTAATTATTTTAACATTAAATTCTGATCATGAATTAATTAAAAGAAAAGAAGAAACAAAAATTGTTTCAATTAGTTGGAATATTTGTGGAAAGAAAAAGAATGGTGGAGGAATGGATAGAAGTAAAATGGAAGTTAATGGAAAAGGGAAAAAGGTATTTTAAAGAGATGAAATTATTGTGGATTTAAATTTAATAAATCCTTAATCTTAAAGTCACAAAAAAGGAGATTTTGTGGGTAGAATAGAGGAGAAATAGGGAAGGAGACTGGTCAAGTAAATCGTGGGAAATAAAAAGTTGAAAGGTATAAAAGACTTAGTTTCAAAAATATCTGTTAAAGTTGTTAATTTATTATAAATAATTTTCAGGGTGGTCTTCAATTAATGCCTGATACTAGAATTTGTATTGTAAATGATTCTAATGGGTTGGTAAATTCCTTTAAAAATTTTGATTAATTTTTAGTCGAGAGCATACAATCCGTGCCGGACTTAAAGCTACATTGTTGGAAGTAAATAGTGAACGATTAGCAATAAATCCAAATTTAACTATTGATGCATCAGACAATCACGGATTTATTGCTATTTTAATTGTAACAAATAATTGACAAAATAAAATTAAATTTTGTTTTTATTTAATGTTTACAATTTTCAAATATATAAAACAATGATTATTTTTAATTTAAAGGTGTTCTTTTAGAGAGGAATGAATTTACGATTTTAGCCCACTAATACACACAAATTTAAAATTCTCTTGTTCTTGCCTGTGTAAATCTCTCCTAGAACATTTTTCCTTCCTTCCCTTTTCCCCGTTCTCATTTCTTCCCTGGAACGGAAGCGACGCCAATTTGCGCATTCAAAATTGAATGAATTGTCTGTTTCTGATGAGGGGCTACACCTCCCCCCCCCCCCATTTACCAGGCAAACACTTTTTATCTATTCATCCATTTTTTCCTTAAAGTCTCTCTCCAGTACAATAAGTAGTCTTTACTCTAAAACAGTTAAACAAAATCTACCAAAAATTTTCCTCTCCCACCCAAACTGTTCAATAAAAGAGGGCACACGCAAATAATTGTTTTATTTGTTTTAAAAATTTATTAATTTATTTAAGATGTTAATTATTTTAATTTATAAATTATAATTTTGAACGAGACAAATTTATTTTGTTAGTATTTCCTATAATTTTTATTTTTTTGTTTAAAAATTTTTTTGAAAGAGTGAAATATTTAAATATAAAATGGGTAGGAAATGAGTAAATTTCTAAGATTGTTCAATTTATTTTGAATAAAAGATTGAAAGAAAGAATAAAAAATTGATGGCACAAAAATAGGAGAGAAAAGATTAAATATAGAGGAAAGAATTGAATGTAGTTGTACTTTCCTCATCAACCTAATAATGTTTTTTTGATAATGGGGGGGGAAGAATTTTTGAATGAGAATTAAGTATATTATTCTGTAAATAAATGAACATATTCTTCTTCCAATTTCTAATACTAATACATAAGAGTTATTTTTTATTGTTTATTTGTTCTTAATAATCAGAGAATATATTTTGGTTTATGTCCTGTTTATAAACTAAAATTTTCATAAAAAATGTCCAGTATTTTAAACATAAAAACAATTTACTTTTATTTAACCTCTAAATAATTTTTCTGTGTTTAGAAATACATAATTCTCTTTTTAAACACTTTACAGAAATTTTTTTATTTAAAATTTTATCTTCTTGATCTTTTTAACTTTAATCTTTATTAATTTTTTTCGTTTTCAAAGTCAATAAATCCCCTTTAAATAACATATACATATGTATGTATTTATTTTGCCACGTTCTTTAATTTTATTATTTTTTAAATTATTTAGCTTTTTCGGCAAAATAAATAAATTAGTTTTTTTTTAAATTTTGCAACAATTTAATAATTATTATTTTATTGTTTATTAATTAAATATACTAAATGATTTTTTAAAATATTTTATTTTTTCTCTACTTTTACAGGACATAAAATCTAATTTAATAATAATAATGTTTAATGGTAATTTAGAACAACAATCAATTGCAACAATAGCAGATGCCCATGCTATGCAAATGGCTAATTTGTAAATATATTTTTTCAAATTTTTAATTAAAAATTAAAATTAATTTTCAAAGAATTCTTTCCACAAACCAACAAAATCAATTACAACAATCCCCACATTCTTTTTATGGTTCAGTACCTTTAAATGGTTGTAATAATAATGCTACAATAACAAACACTATTTCTCCATCAACAGCTGATGTACAAAGAATGCAGCAATGGTTTAGACATAATGATACAAGTCCATATACGAGTCCTTTACCTTCAAATGTAAGTAAAATTAAATAGAAAAAGTAATTCTGATTTTATTTTTTTTAATTTTCCTTTTTCTGTTTTGATTAATATTTTTTTGTGTTTTCTTTTTTATGTTGTGCTTTATCAAAATATTTATTTTTAATTCTAATTTTGGAAATTACCCTTCTCTTTCTTTTTTTGGCTATCCAAACTACTCATTAACCTTTCTCACCTGCTTTTTAATTATTTTTTTCTGTTTTGCTTTAAAGGCTCCGTCAATTGGGGATATTTCTGGAATTAGTTTATTTACTGACAACACAAGCACTCTTACTTTAAATTCTCATTTGAGCAACAATTCAAGAATTATAAAAACTGAAAATTTTGAAGCACCAACGGCTAGTAAATATTTGGAAACTTTTAAAACTATTTTTACTGGGCAAGATACGGTGAAAGAAATTTTTTTAATTAAAAAAATTATAATTTTTAGGATATTTTTAACAGATCTTTAAAAGTTCTAAAATTATTTTTTGAAGCTGTGAATAAAAAAGGGTTGCTAATGAATAGCGATTTGAAGGATTTTCGTGAAATTATAAGGTATAGAAATTAATTTTAAATAAATATTTTTTGCTTTTTTTTAGTTTATTGCTTACAAGACTTGCTACGGCTAGAGATGATAAGGCTAGTTTTTGAAATAATAATTCTTTAAAAAATATTAAAAAAAAATTATTTTTGAATAGATGATTAATTCTTTACTGGATAATTTGGCTTCAATTTCTTCATCTCAACATTATGTAGCTGTAAGTTTATAAAAATTTGTTTTTTTAAAGGCAGTGGAAAATATTTAAATTAACTAGCAAGAATTAATTAACCCAAAATTTTTTGAAGAAATAAAAATAGATTTTTGGAAAATAAAAATATTTACTCATTACTTTTTTAAATTATCTAAAATATTTTTTAAAGGTAGTTAGAGAACAACCAATCCAAATTTTGCGTCTTTTCGTTGAATTAATAATTCGAAATGCAACATATTTACAACAATTAAACGGAAATTATTCTTCTTCCACATCTTCTCCAAATTTAACCCAAAGAATAACCCATTTATTGAGAATTTTTTACAATACACTTTCTGAAATTCCTGACAAAAGCGAAGCTAGAACTGAACAAATGATGGCTTCTTTACTTCAATTTTTGTTAATTCAAAGCTCAAACATTAAATTCTTTTCTATGGGAATTCTTAGAGTTTTAATGCATGCAAATGAACATTTGAAGGTAGAAAAAATAGATTTTTATTTATGGGAGAGAGAGAAAGAAAGCAAAATAAAGTTTTTTAAAATTGATTTTTAAAAAATATTTTTTTATTATGGATTTATTTTTAATTTTAAAGGGTTTTCTAAATGAAAATTGATTTTTAAAAAATATTTTTTTAATTTGTGTTATTTTAGAAATTTGTTCTGGACCAGCGTGGATTAGAATTAATTCTTAAAATAATTTCTGAAAATCAAAATCTTCGTCTTCTACGGCAAGCATTACGTACTTTGACAACATTAATTGATTCTAAACAACAAATATTTGCCGAACATTTTGTTCGGTTGGCGGGGATTGATGTTTGTAATTTTTTTTGAAGAATTCTTTTCTAAAATTTTAAATAAATTGTTTTCCTTTACTTCCTTTAAATTTAAAATTATTTCCAATTTTTTCTTCTTTTTTTAGTTAATAGTTACTCGAATCGATGCTGTCCAACCCTCGTCAGACGATTTATATCCAGCATTGCTTACTTTAAAATTAGTCAGCGATATTCCACAATTGGCTTGCATGGAGTTGGACAGAGCTGTCCATTTAGCTATTCGAGGTACTCTTCCTCCCCCAATACCTCAAACAACTAAACCTGGTGGTTGTATTTCTGCAAATGCTGTGGATACTTTTTGGAGGAATATTGTTAATTCTTTGGGCTTTTTGAGAAATGTTTGTGCTTTGAATGAACAATCTAGAGTAATTAATTTTTTGTTTTTTTTTTTAATTAAAAAATAAAAAGAATATTAGTAATATTTTCTCTTTTTCCCTCTTTTCCTCCTATATTTAAATACACAAATTTAAAATTTTGGGAATATATTTTATTTTAATTTGTTGCAGAATTTATTTAAATTTTTTATCTTTTTCAGAGTTATTTAATTCGATTAGATGAAGGAAGAACAATATCTCATTTAGTTGAATTGGCAGCACAAAGTTTTGATTTACTTTTTTGTTCACCATCTCCCTCGTCTTCTTCTTCATCCCCTTCAACTTCAACAACAAATACAAACACTACAACATCCTCTTCTACTCCTTCAAATGGTTATTTTTTGGAGCTTTTTTGGGGAAAAATATATTTTTCAAATTATTAATAAATAAAGGAGAGCACCAGGGCTGGGCTAATTTTGCATTTTCGCGTTTCGGATCTTTCGCATATTTCACATTTTTCAGCGCGAAAAGTTTCGCATTCCGCATTTCGCTTTTTATTTTTAGATTTCGCCCAGCCCTGGAGAGTAAGGTTGTCGGATCCGGATCCGAAAAAAGGCCGGATATCCGGAGATCTCTAACTATCCGACGCACCCAATTATTTACAAAAAAAGATTTTATTTTAATTCAAAAATATTTTTTATTTTTAGTTGAACAGCTTTGCTGTATTAGCTCTGAAGTTCGAAAATCTCACGTTGAAATTGGTGCCAAAAGAAGGCAAATGTTAAATACAATGTTGGATGAATGTCTTTGTTTATTAGCTTTAGTAAATAAAGAATATAATAATAACAGACAAAATTGTAATAAAATTAATGGAATGGCTAATAATAATAGAGAACAGAAATTTGCATCGAAAAAGGTAAAAAAGTATTTAATTATTATTTTTTTAATTGAGAGAAGGTGGAGGGGGGGGGATAAATTGAAAGAATTTTTAGAAAAGAAAATTAATGGAAATTTATTTGGATAAAATTAATGGGGGTTTTTAGTTGGAAATTTTTTTTAAAAATTTTATTTTATTTTTAAAAAATATTTTAAATTTTTATTTAAAGTTAGCAGAAGATGAACGTGCAATGCTTCTTTATCAATTAATTTTGAGACTTGATAGAACTGAATTTCATAAAAGTGTTTTGACTGTAAATAAATAAATACAAATATTCTTTTTTAATTTTTTATTTTATTTAAAGAGTTTGCGAAGAATTTTAAATTCTGGTATTTCTTTACCAATAGAAAGCCGCGGTATTAAATTAGCAGAAACTTTACTTAAATATTTGTTTAGTCATAATACACAAATTGTGAGAGAATAATTAATTTTTAAATTTTAATTATTTTTTTAAAGCATTTAACAAAAATTGCCGTGGAAGTTTTAATTGGATTAGTTTGTGATCAAAGTAAATTACACTTGAGTGTTATTACACATTTATTGGGGTAAAAGAAATAAATAAAAATTTAAAAAAAAAGATTAAAAAAATTTTTTTTAGTGAGAATTACCAACCATTTAAATTACTCGATATTTTTTCAAATAACATCGATATGTATTTAGCTATTTTAAAATTAATAAAAGAATCGTGTCAAAGAGAGGTAAGTAAATATTTAATTATTTATTTTGGTAATTCTCTTTTTTTAGCCAAACTTGAAAAGTCTTTGGTTCAATCATGAAAATAATTTAAATACTTTAAAATTATTAAAGACTACATCGAATAATGGCGAAATTGGTAATTTTATTTAAAATGTGGCGCTAAAATAGAACAGGCGTCCCATGAACGTCTCATGAGCATTTATGTGACCCATGAGAGAAGATGCTCCCAAAAGAGTATAACAGATGTCGCGAAAAAGTGTAATAATCAATTATAGTGTTTTATTATGGGACGCAAATACCCTCATGGGACGCTTAGGACATGGGACGTATAAAAGCTCATGGGACGCATGTCCTATACCTATATTATAGCCTAAAATATTTTAATTTGGAAATTTTGTATATAATAAATTTTAGTTAAAATTTGCTCAAAAATTTTTGACATGCTACAATTGGAGGAAGAGGTAAATAAATATTTTTGTTTTTCTAGAGAAATTGAAAAATAATTTTTAGGAAGCATCAGATGCAGTTTTCTATGAGATGTTTACTCAAAGCATGGAATTAGATCAGAGCGGGATGTCATAACTTTAATTATAAATACATACTAGGGTTGGACACAACCAGTTATTAACCGGTACCCCCGGTTTTTGGTTAATTCAAATTTCAAAAACTCGGTTTTGAGTTTGGTCAAATACCGGTTTTATTTTGGGGGAATTTTTAAAGAAATCACTCTTTCATAAATTTTTTTTAAATTTCATAAAAACGGTTAATTTTTGTCAAAAAATCTCAAAAATTACGGTTTTAAAACCAATCGTGTCCAACCCTAATAAATACATAGTTATTCTTATCTTTTAATATATAAATTTATATTAAAAAACATTTACATGTTTTATTTGGTTGTTTTTATTAAATTTCTGTCTTTTTAGCCTCAATTAATTTATTTTTGCATTTTTTGTTTTAATAAATTTTCTATTAATATTTTAAAAATATTCGAGATTTTAAGATAAATTATTTTTGTTAAATTGCTACATAATAATTAAATTTATTTTTAAACATGTATGTGAATTTTCTAATTTTTTTGTGTAGACATTTCTTTAAAACTATTAAAGAAAGATAGAATTTCAAAGTAATTTTTAGTTTAAAAGTAAAAGAGTATGTAAATTAAAGAGACTAGATGAGAAAACGATAAAAATGTTAAAAAATGGAGATGAGTAATTTTTTTGACTTTTTCTTTTTAAAATAATGAAACAAACAAATTTATCTAAATTTTTTATCATTTATTTATCTAGTAAATGTTCTTTTTATAATTAGATTTTTTGTTTTTAATTGGGATTTTTATTGTAAAGCTTTTATAATTATGTACATACCTATTTGTCAACTTTTTTTTAAATATTTTAGCTAAACATTTGTGAAAGTGAGAGGTAATTAAAGAAATAAATAAAAAGGAGATTTGCATATTAAATGCAAGAATCTGATTTATATCAACAACAACAACCAACAAATAATGTAATAATTAATAATGGAGTTGGGGAACAAACATCAAATTCAACAGATTCTTCTGGAGAATTACGTTCTTTGGTAATTCGTTCAGAATGCCGTCAAGGCGATGTTATCACGTTAACTTTAAATTTCTTATTTTTTAAATTTAATATTTAATTTTAGGCCTCACAGGGCGGTACTTACTCTTTCAAAAAGTATGTTTAATGCAGGTTGTTTTTCATTGCCTTATGCCTGGATGCTTGGCGGAAAATGGGTATTTTCCTTTTATATTTTGAAGGTCCCCATTCATATATTGTCCTCTATGGTGAATTCAGAGCAAATGACCAATTCTTCTCTTTCCAAATTTTACCAGATTTCAAAACGTTTTTCTTTTACATTTTAGGTATCTTTTATTCTCACTGTTGTTATCGCTGGTTTTAATTGGTTCGGGAATCATATATTGGTTCGTTCTTCACAACATCTTGCAAAAAAGTTTAAAATTACAAAATTCCTTCATTTTATTAAATTTTTTCAGAACGGGTGTTCCAAGCCTGGATTATGGACATTTTGCAAAACGGGTTTGTGACAAGAGCGATATACCATTTTTGAGGAGTAATAGCAAGAGAATTATGTAAACTATTTTAAATTATTGTTTAATGTTAATTTAAAAATATATTTTAAGGTATGTTGTTAATATTACAATTCTTTTTTACCAACTTGGTTTTTGTAATTTTCTTTAAATTAAATATTTTTTAATATTTTAAGGAATGTGTTCAGTTGCAATACTTTTTATTGCCGAAAATTTAATTCATTTATTGGGATGGTTGTTAGGGTCTTCAACAACGATTATGGCAACAATAGGTTTTTGAAAGGAGTATTTTTTGTTAATTTTTATTTTTTAGCAACAATTTTTATAATGGCAACAAATATGTTTACTGAAATGCGGGTGATTAGTCTTTTTGCAATGATTTCTTCTGTTTTCTTTTTACTTGGAGCTGGTGTTATAATGCATTTTACTTTGCAACAACCAAGTCATTGGAGTGAATTACCCGCTTCTACGAATTTTGCTGATACAGTTAATTGATATATTTTAGTCTTAAAATATTTTCTTTTTTTAGATAATTTTTATTGGAATGTCTATGTACGCCTTTGAAGGCCAAACAATGATTTTACCTATTGAAAATAAATTGGACAACCCCGATGATTTTCTAGACAATTTTGGTGTTCTCCCAACAACAATGTGTCTTTGTACTCTTTTTATGACGGCAATTGGATTTTTTGGTTATAATGCATTTGGTGATAAAGTTGCTGAAACTATTACTATTAATGTGCCACATACTGGGTAGACTTTGAATTTTTAATTTAACTATCTAATTGTGAATGAGTGTTAAAGTTTATTAAATTCCCTCTTCTCATTTAGTCTTTATTCTGTTGTCAATGTATTTCTCTGTGTTCAGTCAATACTTGGTCACTCAATTGCAATGTATGTGGTTTTCGACATGTTTTATAAAGGATTTCGACGAAAGTTTAGCATTCGATTTCCAGCTGTTTCTGATTTTGTGAGCAAATGCTTATATTTTTTATTTAACTTTATAAATAATTTTAGGTAATAGACAAGGGCTTTAGATTTTTTTGGGTATTTATTACTTATTTAATGGCTGTGCTTATTCCTCGTTTGGCGGTTTTAATTCCATTAGTTGGTGTTACTTCTGGAACGCTTTGTGCTTTAGTATATCCACCATTCTTTCAAATAATTACTTTTTGGGAG
The DNA here is from genome assembly GCA_036172945.1 of Meloidogyne incognita. Classification (NCBI taxonomy): domain Eukaryota; kingdom Metazoa; phylum Nematoda; class Chromadorea; order Rhabditida; family Meloidogynidae; genus Meloidogyne; species Meloidogyne incognita. Next base: position 6,390,241 of record JARQAC010000001.1, read on the forward strand.
GATTGGAAGGTAAACTTTTAAAAAAATGTTTTGAGAAATTAAAAATAATTTTTCAAATTTTCCTTTTGTTTTAAGCTAAATCTAACTCGAAGAGAAAGATATTTTTATATTGGAAGAAATATTTTTGTCATTTTACTTGGCTTTTTTGCAATTATAGCAGGGATTTCAGCCAATATTATTCAAATAATGAATCTAAAAGTAAATTAAAATATAATTAAATGTTTAAAAAGAAGTGCCTTTTTGTTCTTTTTTGTCTGTATTCGATGACTAACTAATGGCTATTAACACAACGATTATATATTTATTTGTTACTTTTTGAGAAAAAAGCTTTTTCCCTTTCGAACTGGTTTGATTGACATTAATTGTTATATTTTGGTGAAAAATAAATACGGACAGATTTTTTCTCTGTAAGACTTAATAAAAAAGTAATTCGTTCTAGTCTAGTATTGTTAATTTTCCATTTGCCTTTAGATCGAGGAATTGACCCAAAAAATGTTCAATTTCTTCAACCAAAAGTAATTTAATGTCAGTCTTGAAACCTTCACAGTCCTTTCCAATGCTTTTACTTATTTTTTTATTTTTTTAAATGTTCTGATAAATTTTGATCAATCATACTCATAATTTTGTTTAAAGATTTGTTTCCATCATTATAGCATTCTTTTTTGTTTTTCTAATTTATATTTTAAAACTTTAAGGTTTGTTAAATTAATATTTAAAATGCAGAATGAATAGAACAGCAAATTCTGGTATTCGTTATTTTCCGCCTAAAGTGGAAAAGCAACAAAGAATTTCCTCGAGAAAGCTTACAATTAATATTGACTTGCTAACTAGTTTGGTTAAAGAATTGGATTTTTGTATTGATAAAGCTGTGGAGAGATATTTTCGTGATATTTTGGAAAAAATAAAGATTTTGTTGGAGAAACAATGTGATGGTAAGGATTCGTTTATTTACTTTTATTTGGTTAAGGCTAACAATAAAGATTGAAATTTAATTTTAATTGACATTCTAATTTAGTCATAATAAGAATAAATTTTAGGACAGATTCCATCAATGGTTCTTTCCGGCCACTGTCTTGATTGGGCAATCTTTATTCGTTTACTTAATGAATTAATTCCAAACATTAATATTATAAAAGCAAAATCTTCTGATATTTGTAAAATTTTTGATGAAATTAAAGCAGACAAGTTAATTTTATTTTTGGAGCATGATGGATCTGATTATTTATTTTTCAAAGAATTTGTTGAAAAAATTAAAGAAATGAGGTTTTCTTTTTATTTTTATTAAAATAAAAATTTTTAAAATTAATTTTAGAGTGTCAACTTATTTAATATTTCTCACTCCAATTTCATTTTCATCAGTTTATGAAAAAATGCCCCGTCGTGTTGCAATTCACCTTCGTCTTTCCAATGCTGCATTCCACCCATTTGACGCCTTTCTACGGATACTTTTTGAGGAAACTCTTCCACTTTGTTTTCTTCACTCAAATGGAGTTTTAATTAAAGCTCCAACTCAACGGCTTTTTGAAATGGATAATCGATCTCTGAATAGTGTTCGGAAGTCTTTACTCTTGGCTCTTTGTTTTTATTCAACTCTAAACAGAAAACCTCCTACAAAGGTTTGTTTTCTATTTTGTGAAAATTTGTTTTACGAACATGTTGCTTTGAACAATTTCTCAAATTCAGGGATCGATTTTATTCAGGGGTCTTAACAAATTTCTTGTTTAGGTCAGCAAAAACATTTCCATTCTTTTTAATCACTAATTACTATATTTTCTTCCACATTTTTAGAAAGAACTTATTACTATTCAAACCCAAATGAAAATTTATTCTTCTCTTCTTGGTTGGTTTTCTATAATTTTTTGTGTTAATGGAGGAAAAACTGCATTACATTGCAAATTACAAAATAACTCGGAATTCTTCAAAATATTATTAGAGTATTTTATTTTGAAATTTTAAAAATAAAATTTTATTTTTTAGCAAACTTAAATTATCTTCAAAAAATTGGACAAAAGATAATTGGAAAGGAAAATTACAATCATTATTATTAATATTGCAACAATTAGGAGCAGAACTTGAAAGAGAACGTGTCAATTGTAAACAACTCATAAATAGTTTAGAAAATTCTAATAAATTGAACGAAGAAGTGGAGAATAATGCACCTGATTCTGAAATTGGTAGTTAATTTTAATTTGAAAATTTTCTATTTATTTTTTATACTTAAAGGGCAGAAAAAAATTCCATACATAATTTATCTTAAAAATATTTTTATTTCAGTTAATTCTACAAAAAATGATGGCAACCCTCGATTATCGAGAAGTCGTTTCCCAATCAGAAAATCCCTTAACACTTCAACCTTTTTATTGCAAAGAGAAAAAGATTTAAAAAGGCTACGTAATCCATTATCAGACACTTTATATAATGAATTGCTAAATTATTTAAATACTTTATTTTTGGATAGATGCGTGGTATATTTATTTGAAAATGCTTAATTTTTTTTAAATTTTATTTTTAGCAACAAAAATGGAAATTTATCGCGGAATACAATTCTATCGACTCTGATAATTGTTTTTCTTCCTCCTTAAGTCCAGCACTTTCTGCTGAAATTGATTATCAATTAGGAGAGATTTCAAAATATGAATTCGAAAAAGTTGGACAAAAACAGCAACAGCAATTAGATATTTGTTTAGTTTATGGAATTTTAGTTCAACATGGAATTGATAAATCGGCAATTCAATTGACAAACCTTTTTAATAATTTTTCTCAATTTGCACCAGAAATAGATGGAATGGAATTTAATGCACGTTTCATGGCTGCTATTGCTCAAGTAATTATTTTTGTTTTCTTTTTGTAAAAATTGTAAATAAGTTTGCCTAAAAATGACTTTTGGGCCTTCTTATTTTACATACGGCACGAATTCTAATACAAATATCTATTTACTAATTACCGGCCCTGAAAATGTAATTATAATAAAATTCCTTTACTAATTTTTTTTTCTTTAAGTTAGAATATATTGGAGCAGTAAAACAAATAAGTGAAGGAATCGTCCGTCTCATTTACCTGCCGGTTGCAACTTTTACTCAGGATCTCTACAAAACTACTTGATTCACTTACTCAAAATTGTGTCTTTCATCAATACATTCCAAATTGAATTAATTTTTATTTTTGAGTCGCAATTTGTTAATTGATTAAAATTTGAAAAATATTTTTTTTATTCTTAAATTGATTTTTATCATAAATCTAATATTTATTTTTTAATTTCTTTAGAAAAATTAAAATTTATAAATAGAATATGAGTACACATTCTCAAAGCAATGGTGAAAGTATTAGCATTGTTGACGGTGATGAGGCAATAAAATCTCAAGGAGATGTGGAGGTTACTGAAGATAAATTGGTTTCAATTAGTTCTGTTAGCTCTTCGGCTGATGATCGAAGTGTTGGAAATAGTACTGATGAAGATGTTCAAGGTTTGTTAATTTGGAAGGGGAATTCGGATATTGTTGAAAACGTTTAGGATTTCCTATGAGTAAAATAACTTCATGAAGGGTTTTGTGTAGCTAAAAAAATTGTGATTATTCGCGATTCCTTTTGGGATTATTCGTGATTCAATTATAAATTCCTTTTTGATGTTTTCATTTTTAAATTTAGACAACGCTGACTTAGAAGAGCGTGAAGAATTGTTGGCTACTGGTGATGAACTTCAAGAGACTGACGTGGAATTGATTGATTCTGGTAATGAAGTTTCTCTGTTAGATGAGAAACATGAGGCTGCCCGTGGACGAGCTATTTCTCGACTTATTGGATTTAGTTTGGTTTTGATTATAGTGCCGTTAACTGCGATGTACTTGTCATATCGATTTATTTTTACTGGTAATTTTTATAGAAATATTATTTTTATTATTTTGGTAGCAATTATTTGGTAACGGGTAGTTAAACATTTTTTAAACTCAAAATTTTCTTTTTGACAAAAAGATAGCTAAAAAAAGATTAATCCTTTTAATTATTAAATTAATTTAAAGATTCTTTCCATTTGCCTCGTGACAAAGCTGTTTTGTATGGTGGACTTGTTGCTGCTGCTTTAGTTTATGTTATTTTGGGTTTGTTTGCGTGGATTGCTTATAAAGATGAACAACAAACAGCAATAACTGATGATAAAACTAAAAACGTGGCGGAAAGTAAAAAAATTGATTAAAAATAAATTTTATTGATAGGGGAGTTAACAAAATATTGTTTTTATTAAATGATTTTCAGAAAAAGTTGTGAAATACTCTTATATTTAAAAAGACTTTATAAACCTCGGAGTTTTTCAAAAAAATGTTTATTTCCGTTAATTATTTTTTGGTTTAAAAGTTTTTATTTATCTATAATTGTATTTCGCATTTCTTTTTGTCTCGCCTTAAATATGTAACTTGTGTTTTTAAGAATTATATATTCCACGACAAATTTTTCTTTAAGGAAAAAGCATATCCAAAAATATAAGAGAAAATATATTTTAGAGAAAATTTTTTTGATTTGTCGAAATATCAAAATAGTTTTACATTATTGGGAATTAAAATTAAATTAAAAAAATATTTTTAAATGAAAGCTTTTTTCATTTTTATATTTCAAAAATAAAATCATTTTTATATTTTTTAAAAAGCAATTTCTTTTAACTTGAATCATCTCGTAATTTCTTTCTCTTCGAGTAGTAAATTTTTAATGCATAAATTTATTTGATTGACAAAAGATTTTAATTATATTTTATTTGTTTTTACAAAATTATTTAAATGAAATTAGAATTTTTTAATTATTAATTAATTAAAGGAAAAAATGTCGGCATCTGAAGTTATTCCAAACCTTCGAAATCCAGTAGTACAGAAACGAATGAAAAGTCTATTTACTTATAGTTTTTTGATTTTGCTACTTCCTTTGGGTTCAATGTTTTTACTTAAAAATTTTGTATTTGAAGGTAATTATTTTAAATGAAAGGTTGTTTTAAAAGTATCCCTCTTAAGGAAGACATCCCCTAAATAGTTTTTATCTGAGAGAATTTTTGAAACTGAAAAAAATTTGGGAAAGTATTCTGAGCTAATTAAGTAAAATTTAGGATATTTTGGAATGCAAAGTCGTGATTCTATGCTTTATTCAGCAATTGCAGCTGTTTTAATGGTACATGTAGTTTTGGGGTTGTGGATTCATGCAGCTTGGGATGAAGGGAAAGAATCTGCAGAATTTGAAAAAGAAGACTAAAAATTAATTAGTAGAGGCAATAAATTAAATCTCTTGTCATTTGTAAATAAAAATTTTATATTCACTTTAATATTTCCTTAAATAAATATTAGTATATTAAAAATATTTTTTAAAAACAATTATTTAAATTTGATTTTTATTTGTAAAAATTTTAATTTTTATATTTTAATAATTTTTAGTTTTTGTTTTTTTTCAATGGCTTCTATTACAGCAGAAAAATCTTTAAGTGGATTAGCTGGTAAAATAAATTTTAAAATAATCCCGATATTTTTATGTTTTTAATTTTAGCTCCAAAGGCAGCCAGTCGTCGGTTAGATGATGCTTCTGGAGGTGGTGGGGCTATCGAAAATGAAGATGAATTTGGTGCTCATGATTATAGAAATGAAATGCAACTTAAAAAAGATCATTCTTCTAGACCTCTTTGGGTAGCCCCTGATGGACATATTTTCTTGGAATCTTTTTCACCTGTCTATAAACACGCCTCAGATTTTTTGATTGCTATTGCTGAGGTTTTTTTTGAAATCTTTAAAATATTTCTTTTACGCTTAAAAAGACTAAAAAATTATTTATTTAGCCAATTTGTCGTCCAGAATTTATTCACGAATATCAATTGACTGCTTACTCCCTTTATGCTGCTGTCTCAATTGGATTACAAACTGGTGATATTATTAAATATTTGGACAGATTATGCAAAACTTCGTTGCCTGAAGGAATTAAAAAATTTATTGAAGTAAAAAAATTTTTTTTGAATAAATTTTTTTATTTTCAAGGCTTGTACTTTAAGTTATGGAAAAGTAAAATTAGTTTTGAAAAAGAACAAATATTTTGTAGAATCTAGACATTCTGATGTTATTCAACGTTTACTTAAAGATTCGGTTATACAAGAATGTTTAATAAATACTGGAGAAGAAATAGTTTCTCAATCGTCTAGTAGTGGGGATGTGACACAAAAAATGATTAAAATAAATATGTTGGATGAACAACAAAATCAAATTCAATTTCCAACGTAAAAAGATTTTAAATAAAAATTTATTTTATTTTTTAGTTCAAAATTAAATGAAGAAAATAAAGCAAACGAAAAAGACAAAACAAATTTATTATTACAAGATAAACAGCAACAAAAAGATATTGAAGAAGAAGATAATTTTTATGGAAAATTAACTGAGGAGGAGGATGACGAGGAAACTGAGGCTTTGAGAAGTTTGGAAGTTTTGGCTTTTGAAAGTAAATAATAAATATTTTTAATGAACAAAAATTGAATAGGAAAAATATTTTTTAAGATAATCTTTGAAAATTTTTTTGGTTATTTCGAAAAATACAGGAAAAGTAGTTCGACATTTGTGGTTTGAGGGCTGTTTTTGTGAGGACGGTGATTACGATGGTTTAGTAGCTATGGGAAAGGTGATTACGTGATTACGATCTACAGTAGCTTTGGGAAAGGACCTCCCCTATCGTTGCGGAATACACGTGGATGGGGTCGAACCTAAATATTAGAATATCAATTCAGTCTAACATTCATAAAAATAAGCTTTTTATTTAACAAAAAAATTTTGTCTAAAATTTATTTTTATTTCTTAAAAGTTCGTCAAGAATGTATTGAAATAGTTCAAAAACGCTGTATTGAATTAGAATATCCTTTACTTGCTGAATATGACTTTAGAAACGATACAAACAATCCAAATTTAAAGATTGATTTAAAACCAGCAACAACTTTGAGGTTAAAAAATTAAAAAAATTTTCTTTTAAAAATCTTTTTAAAGACCTTATCAAGAAAAAAGTTTAAGAAAAATGTTTGGAAATAGTAGAGCACGTTCTGGAGTTATTGTATTACCTTGTGGGGCTGGCAAAACACTTGTTGGGGTTACTGCAGCAACAACTATAAATAAACGATGGTAAAAAGGGAGGAGAGAAATTATTTTTTAAAATTAATTTTTATTTAAAGTTTGGTCCTCGCAACAAGTAATGTTAGTGTTGAACAATGGAGAGCACAATTTAGGGTGAAATAAATATTTTAATTTAAAACAAATATTTATTATAGCTTTGGTCAACAATTCATGATAATCAAATTATTAGGTAAAAACAAATTTTTTTTAAATTTTTTAAAAAGTATATGAGAATAGAAAATAAGTTAAAAGTTTATAAAATTATGGTACTTTATGGATATGTCACCCCCCCTCCTATTTTGAGTCTCAGAGTTTTCCTTAAATGTAGAAGATGGTCAGAGATTATTTTCTTCTCTATGTCAATCATTTTTTTCTTCTTCAAGTAGTTTGCTTGTTTATTTTGCCTTTTCACATATTTTGTACTTACATTTCACTCATTTCGTTTCTTCATTTACCACATTTCACTTATTTTGCTTGAAAAAAGAAAAATGATTGACATGGAGAAGAAAATAATCTCTGACCATTTTCTACGTTTAAGGAAAACTCTGAGACTCAAAATAGGAGGGGGGGTGACATATCCATAAAGTACCAAAATTATTTTTCCTGATAATTTTAATAAGATATTAAACGAAAAAACCTCCCTTTTTATTCAAAAATAAATACCTAAAATAGATTTACTCGAGATGCCCGTGATTCAGTCCCAACTGGAGCAGATGCTCTTAAACCAACAATTTGTATAAGTACATATTCAATGGTTGCCTATACAGGAAAGCGTGCTTATATGGCTGAAGAAGCAATGAGATATATTGAAGGAAATGAATGGGGATTGTTACTTTTAGATGGTAAAAATTAAATATATATTAGAAAAAAAGATAATTTAATTTGAAGAGGTCCATACAATTCCTGCAAAAATGTTTCGTCGAGTATTAACAATAGTTAGAGCCCATTGTAAATTAGGGTTAACAGCAACCCTTGTCAGAGAAGATGATAAAATTACTGATTTAAATTTTTTGATTGGGCCAAAAATATATGAAGCTAATTGGATGGAATTACAAAAAGCTGGGCATATTGCTAGAGTACAGTGTGCTGAGGTGTTTTTTGGGTATAGAAAAACATTTAAAAAAAAAATATTTTTAGGTTTGGTGTCCAATGACTGCCGAATTTTTTGATTATTATTTAAAATCTGCAATTAATAGGAAATTATTATTAGCAGTTATGAATCCAAATAAATTTCGTTTTTGTCAATATTTAATTAGATTTCACGAAAGAAGAAATGATAAAGTAAACACAAAAATACCCTATTATTTTTATTTAAAAATTTTTAATTAGATAATTGTTTTCTCAGACAATGTTTTTGCTCTTAAAAAATTTGCCATTCAAATGAATAAACCTTTCCTTTTTGGACAAACTTCACAGCAAGAACGAATGAAAATTCTTCAAAATTTTCAATACAATCCGCGTGTTAATACAATTTTTGTTTCTAAGGTGTTTTTTCTGTAAATTAATATTTTGTTTAGAAAACATTGTTAATTTATGAGGAGTTTTAGTTTTGTTTATGATTAATTATTCTTTAATTAACTTTTAACTTTTTGGAAAAATTCAAAAAAAATATTTGGAATACTTTTAACAGATTTTTCTTTCTCCAATTTTTTCTCGATACATTTTCTCCCCTTTCAATTAACAACATTAAAAAATATTTTCTTTTCTAGGTTGCAGATACTTCCTTTGACTTACCAGAAGCTAATGTACTTATCCAAATAAGTGCCCATGGTGGAAGTCGAAGACAAGAAGCCCAAAGACTTGGACGTATTTTACGTGCCAAAAAGCTTAGTGCAGATTTATTTAATGCTTATTTTTATTCTCTTGTTTCACAAGATACCGTTGAAATGGCATATTCACGGAAAAGACAACGTTTTTTAGTTAATCAGGGATATGCTTATAAAGTTGTTAATGAATTTCCGGATATGGCAAAAGAACATTTAGATTTGGGGCCGAAAGATGAACAATTAAAACTTTTAAGTCAAGTTTTACAAGCATCAGATATTGAAACTTTAGAAGAAGATACAAAAGATGAATTAAATGATGGAATTCAAAATAGAGTTTTGAAAAAAATTAGAAAATTTTTAAAAATTATTTTTAAGGCAATTAGAAAAGATGTAGATATTTCTACATTTTCTGGTGCTAATTCTATTAGTTATTCAACACAACAAAGAACTGGAGGAACTAGCAAAAGAAATGCTGATGAAAGACATCCTTTGTTTAAACGTTTTAGGAAATAATATTTTTTACTAAATATTTCTATAAATTAATTTTTAAATTTTATAAAGTCTGCTTTTCTGGTTAAAATTAGGTTTAGAAAGAGCTTAAATGTTAATAATCGTTTAAAATAGAAATGGGAACCATCTGGAAATTTTTAAGGTTGAAATTTTGTGAAAACCGGTCCCAAGAAGTTGAAGAAAAGACCGAACATTCTGACCAAATTGTGTTGACGTAGTATGAAGGAAGGTGAGAAGGTGTTAGCATTTAATTTTTGAATTCTTGAATTAGAAAATAGACGGACAAAATGTCGATAAAATTTACAAAATTTATGTAATTTAGAAAAAATTTTTTCCATTCAATAGAGTCAGCATCTCTACAATACTTTCAAAAGGATCCTTAGTTTTTAACATATAAATTCTTAAATTTAATTTCATCAAACAAATTCAATTACAAAAACCCCAATACATAATTTACTCGAAAAAAAGAAAGACAAGAAAATATGTACATTACAACAGGATTTTACTACAATAAATGGTGTTATTCTTTTTAGATTATCGTTTACGAATATATACTTCCTTCATTTATCAGCTTCTATTGCCGTTGGGATATCGTCATTGTTAGCAGGCAATTCAGGCACCACAGTTCCGGCCGGATTAGCAACCAAAGCAGGACTATTACTGCTAGCCAATAAGTTTTCTTCGCTAAAAGATAAGTGTATTTTAGGAATTTTGTATATTAATAATTAAAGACTCTCACCTTGGAGCAACCCTAGCGGTTGAGACATCATCCCACTCAAGAGCGCTGACTGTCCTTGTCACAGCTGCAGTACTTTGCTCGTCTTCAGTCGGTGGTGGCGAACGAACACGGGCCGAACGTGTGGAAATCACATCTGACTCTGAAAAGAAAAGGATTTAAGTCAAATATAACTAATTTTGTCAAATATAAAACTGACCTGGGACAGAAAGTCTACTTTGACTTCGCATAGCTTCGAGCAATTGATCAACCTCGTAAGGATCCAACTGAAAAATTTTTTTATTCAAACTTAAAAAGATTTTTATCCTACCTCCTGATCTTTAGCAGCGTTTTCTCGAGTTCTACTCAGTTCTGTATGGGTACTGTCAGAATCCGTCCCGGTTTGCACAGTTACGTCAGATGAGGTTTCTGATGTTTGATTGGTATCACTGTCACTAGTCAATGACAATGATCTTGCCGCCTCCGCCTCCGTTGCCGCCTCTCTGCTCTCTTCACTGCTGCTACTAGATGGAGTAGGATTCACATCTCGTTCCGCCTCTCCAAGTCGTTCCCGCTCAGCTTCTGCTCGCCGCTCCCGTTCAACGATTTGATCAACCTGTTGCGAGACAACTTGAATTGCCTAAATTTGAAAAAAGATTTTTAGAGAAGTTTAAAAAGTAAACAAACACACCTCTGCGAGGCCGTGAAGCAGATTAGATAACACCTCCATAGACGAAGATGGCTGAGCACGTTGAGCAATGTTGAATTGAAGACACGAGCAAGGAAGTAAGTTGACTGATTTGTGAGTGAGTAATCTGGTACGTATATTAGGTTTAGGGACAACGCTTTTATAGTAAAACATTTCCTGTTAGCATAATCAACAAAGCAATTACCAAAGCATTAGCACAATTCCAGCACCGATACAAATTAGATGACAATTCAATATTACAATACTAATTTTTTAATTTTAATTTAATAGTTTACTTATATTAAAAAATTTATTTTAGGCCAATCTAAATTTTTTAAAATATAATAACAAAATAACAATATTTGATCTGTTCAACAATTAATTCTTTTCATTTTCACTTCCTTTAACAACAAAGTCTTGTTTAAATATAAATTCTTTAATATATTCATTACTTTGACAACTATTTTTGCAAGTAAATATTAAAAGAGTTGCCTAAAAAAATAATTTTTTCAATTAAAAAAAATAAATTTAAAAACCCAATCTAAACTTTGTCCCCCAACAGAGTCAATATCAATTAAAGAAAGTAAATAAGGCATTAATTGAAATTCAAATTGTCTAGGCCCTCCACACAATTCACAATTAGGTATTAAATTTGGGGAAGAAGAAAAATCTGTTGCTAAAATAAAATGTCCACCCCTTTGATAACGCAAAATTTGTTTTGATTCTTGTTGAATTATTTTATTAAAATTATTAAATGCCAAATCTTCTATTTCTTCTTCAATTTTATTTAAATCATCTTCAATTGTTTCTTCGTTTTTATTTTTTATATTTTCATTTTCTTTTGCAATCATTAAATCCTAACAAAAGAAAATTAAAAAAAGAAAATGTCTTTTTTTGTTTTAAATAGCAAATCGTGTAATCCTTTGTGAGGTAAATAAAGGTTAGAAATTGTGATCAAAAGAGAATTAGTTTTCTTCATCTGGGACAAAAACAAGTGTTCAAGTCTTAAAACTAGGGGTGTTCACTACCGGTTGTTAACCGGTACCCCTGGTTTTTGGTTAATCCAAATTTTAAAAGACCGTGTTTGGTTTTGAGTTTTAGACAAATACCGGTTTTATTTCGGGACAATTTTTAATGAAATAACTCATTTTTAGAAGTTTTCGTTTTTTAAATTAAGTAAAAACGGTTAAAATTTTCGATTTTACAATAAAACCGAACGTGAACAACCACACTTAAAACTTTAAAAATAAAAGAAAAAAATACCGCAAGTTCTTTTAATTTCTTTCTTTTTTCTTCTTCTTCTTCATTTTCATCTTCTTCCATTTTATCTTCATCTTCATCATCATCACTATCCTCATCAATTTCCTCCTCCTCTCCAACAACCATTTCAATTCCATATTCTTTAAAAGTAAATCCTTGTTTTTCTCGAAGTTTTGCTTTTTCGGCACAAGTTAAAAAATCTTTTAAAAATAATTTTTAAATAAAAATTAATTAAAACCTTTCTCATCTGCACCACATTCTTCTCTATGACCTGTTTGCCAATCCTATAGAATAAAAAATATTTAATTAACACTAGAAAATCATTAAAAAGGAAATATTGTAATATTTAATTTTTTAACTGTTATACAGAAAAAGTTTTGTGTAACATATGAAATAATAATTGTTAGAGTATTTTACTCAAATTAATTTGTTAAGTTTTAATTTCCTTACAATTATTTGATGATTCCTCGAACAATACATTCTTTTTGAACATTTAGAGCATCTCTTCCCAGCACGACATCCACAAACAACACAAAGCTTAGGAAAAGTCTCAGAATTAAAGAAAGGGTCAAAAGAAGCTGAAGAAGTGGAAGGTAAAGGTGTTGGCCCATCAAAACTATAAAATTGATTGTCTCGAGGTAATTGACAACGAAAAACAGAAAAATTAGAAGAATCATTTGGCTTTAAAGAAATTTTTAAAAATTGAATAATTTAAAGAAAAATACATTTGCACATCCTTTTCGACAAGCAAATAAATAAAGAACACGATGAAAGGCATGTGGAGGTTCTGATGAATTTGTGCAATATATTTGTAATAAAAAAGCCATAGGTGAGTGACATACCTAATTATTAAGATTATAATTAAAAATGTTAATCATTTTATAAGAACATATTTTATTTAGGGGTATAATCAAACTATTATTGCGTACCCCAACCACCTATATAATTACCCACCCCCCCCCAGATCCATTGGATGTGAAGGTTTAAATTTAAGGCTTCAGTAAAAACTAACCGAACATTCCAAATCTTCACTTTGAGGAATTGTCACTGGATTTAGCCAAGCAGGAAATCCGCCAACTTTGCCTAAAGGCAAATATTGACGTTCAAGTTTGTAAAGTTCATCAGGTTCCACTTCTGTTGCTATACCAAAAAATACAGGAGAGGAAGGCAAAACAGAATTAGACATCAAAAAAAATTAGAAAATTTTTTTAAAAAACTTATTAAGATATTTAAAATACCCAGATAGAAAAGTTAAATTTAAAAAATAAAAAAAAAACGAATTTAACAACGTTAATTATTTTCTTTTTCAATACTTTTAATTCAACAACACAATTTTGATAAAATTGATATCATAAAAATAACTTTTTCTTCTTCTTTTCAAATCTCTTAACGTTTCACAGCAACTTGTGCTTTAGGTGCCTTAGGTTGTTTGCTAGTCTTCACCTTTGGTTGCTGAGCGGCTTTAGTCTGAAATATTTAAAAGAGTACTAAAAAGTGGAAGGTAATTAAACAGGGATTAATGACTAAACAAAAATATCAAAAAATAATATTGAATTACTCTAATTTGTCTGCTCAATTTCACCCGCAAATATCAATCTAGAAATTTGCAATTTGAAAGATTTGTTCATTTATATTTTTGCATTGTTCCGACACGCAATTGAAATTATAAAATCAACAAAAGCGTTATAATACAATGCCCTCTTATTTCTTAAACTAATTTTTTAAAAAATTAACCAATTTAACAGCCTTTCGCTTAGTTTCTTCCTTCTTAGCGCGAACAGCTTCTTTAGCCGCCTTAATTGCAGCCTCGCGTTGTTGCTTTCGAAATTCTGGTTTTTGGTTGCGTTGTGCCAATAATGCTTCAACAGTCATATCAGCAACAGGACGAGAAGTAGCATGGACAGTACGTTTAACACGCTTCTTCTGTTGACCTTCATCGGCGTGAATTCCCTAAAACGAGAAAATAGAATTATCAAAATTTACAAAAGGAATTAATAGAAATTGTTAAACCATTTGGAAGAGAAATTGGCTATAAAGAGCCAAATCCCGGAAATATAGGTTTGATTAATTTAGCGCATTTTACCTTTTCGATAATACCAAAAATTTAGGTAAATCAAATGCTACATTGCGCAAAAAGGAACGAAAATGTGATCAGTTGATAAACTAAATTTAAAATTGCATGATAATAGGGACTAGAAACTAAACATTTTAGTAATTCAATTATAGTACCAAAAATCCACTTAATACCAAAAATTTTCTACTTAATACCAACCAGTTAAAAACCCAATTTAATTCACCTGGTTAAATCTTAGTTCACAACTTGTATTTATAATATTAGATAAACACATTCACATATCAATAATTATTACTAAAAAAATAATTTCAAAAACCTTCTTATGTTTGCGACGATAAAGTACAGTCCATGGAACATCTCGTGGATTACGCTTCAAACCAGAACCCTTCTGACATTTGGCACTCAAAAAAATTTGTACCTTAAAATAATAATTTCATAAAAAATTTTGAATATTTTAAATGTAAACCATTTGGAAGGGAAACTGGTCGAATAGACCAATATCCGGCAAACAGGATTTGACAATTTTATTTAGCACAACTTTATGCCTTTGTAAACATTTTAAGAATTAAAGGACTGAGCGTTGTGCAGTTAGGGAAGGATTGCTTGGGTGACTCGAACCACGATAGAATAAACCTCCAAAACTAGAGCATAACCAACTATACTAACCAGACAAACAATTTGATTAACCAAAATAGTCCTTGTAAAAAAATAAAACAAAATAAACCTTTCCATCTGAACGAATCACACGCTTCCCATGTCCAGGATGGATCTTGTAACCAGAATAAGCACAAGTTTCTAACTTCATTTTAATGAAAGATTACCAATGTTTTTAAACTTAATCTGAAACATTTTGTAATTTTATTTAAAAAATTTTAATAAAGAACACAGCTAAATTATTAATCAAAACAAATTGACGTGTAAATTTAATGAGAAATGGCTTAAAATTAGAGACCGGCGCGGGACGGGATCCCGACGGGATTTTCCGGGATCCCGAAATCCCGGATTTTTTTGATTTTCGGGATCATTCGGGATCCGGGATTTTTTCGGGATTACTCCCTCGGGATCCCGTCCCGGCATCGGTTAAAAAATAAAATCCCGACTCGGGATCCCGGAAATTTTTTTATAATTTCCGGGATTCTTATAATTTTCAAAATTTTCGCCTGCGGCGCTGAAAAAAGAAGAAATCTGGCTTCTTGTCCTCTAAAAATTCTCAAAATTTTCGCTTGCGGCGCTGAAAAAGGAAGAAATCTGGCTTAAGGAACTCCAAAATTCTCAAAATTTTCGCCTGCGGCGCAAGGAAGGAAGATTTTTGGCTTAAGGATCATCCAAAATTTTAAAAATTTTCGCGCTTTGAGTTATTATTGGAGTAAAGTGAAGGAAGGAATATTAATACATAGTGTGATTTTATCAAGGGACCTAGTGATTAATCCACCGATATCCCTCTAAATCCATTATAGAGGGAATTAAAGGAGGAGGACAATCCAATTATGAAAAATTATTGATATTTTTACAAATTTAATTTTATTTACATATAAATTGCAGTATTTTATGCACTAAATTCATAAAATGTTGAAATCTTTTATTTTGAAAAAAAATCCCGAATCCCGGCCGGGATCCCGGATAATTATTTTCGGGATTTTTGAAATCCGGGATTTTTTCGGGATTACTCCCTCGGGATCCCGTCCCGGCATCGGTTAAGAAAAAAAAATCCCGACTCGGGATCCCGGAAGTGCGATTTTGCCGGTCTCTACTTAAAATAATAACGAAACGGACTGTTGAGTTCCTAATCTAACAATAAGAGTCGAAATGAGGATTGGTTTATTAAAAATGGAAGACCAAAAGGCATTTCAGATAAAGGTCCGAGCATGTTGGAATCATTGTAATCTTTTTTTTAATATAAAAATGAAAAATAAATTAAAGATAAGAAAACTGGAATAACAGTTTAAAATATTTCTTGATAGTATGTAATACACATTTATCAATATTTATTCTAACTAATTAAAGAAAATACTATGTATAAGACAAGAATTAAAGAAAACTAAGCCTTTTTAGAATTATTAAGGTTTAATAAAATAATGTTGGCGGTGACCGTTTTAAAACAGAATTTAAGAAAATGGTTGATTTAATAGTAGAAATTCTCCCAAAACAGTTTTGACTGAAAACCGGGGATCACCGCTAACATTAATTTACAATTAAGACAGAAAAATAAAGATTACAAATTTCACAAACTAAGGGTCATATTTGTTTTTAAAATATTTTTTAAAATGCAAAAATATAAAATTGAAAAAATGTAAAATAAAATGGGAGAAATTATCTTGAAGAATATCTTGTAAATTTAAGATATCTAAATCTTGGATGGGAATCAATTTTTGTTGTGCACCCAGTAGTAAGCCAACGAGCACTAATCATTTGATCACGTTCTCTCTTGTCTAGCCAAGTTATCCAGCGCCTTCTTCGATCCAATACTATTTTTTTGCGAAGACTCTATTAAAATTATGGAAATTAAATTTAAAATCAAAAAATAATCAAGTCACCTTCCCTAAAACACCTTTTTTTATAATTATGTCTGTTTCAGTTCCTCCATCGTAAAACATATCAAATTTCATTTCTTTCAAAGGATTTTGAATATTTAACAATTTAAAAAAGCCTCGACTAATAAAAAATTGAGGTATTTTCTTTTTTGTAATATTTTTTTCTTCTGATTTTATTTCTGATGAAGCTTCATTATTTTGTAAATTTTTAAGTTCAGAAAGTTTAAGTAACATTAGTCGTCGATGTCGTAAATTTCGAGAAACGTAAGTTTTGCATTTCCTAATTCCCATTATTTTTGTTGCCAATCCATCCTATAATTAATAAAATTAATTTTTAAGAATGATTAAAAATATATTTTATTTGAATTTAAGCTTCTACTCCACTAATATTTTTAATTGTGATTTGTGTGAGTAAGAGAACTAACTAAATTTGTTTTGGAAGAAAGAAAATGCAAGATAAATAAAGTAAAAAGATATCAAGAAGAATAAAAAATTTTTAATATTTAATAAAGAAGAGAAATAAAAATAAGCAATATATAAAAACATAATTCAATTAATTAACACAACTTTTTAATCACCTTATATTTTATTATTTTTTAAAATTACATCTTTCACTCCACTTACATCATTCACAACATGTTTTTCAAGAAATTCAGGCCACGCTAGCAGAGATACAACATTAGCACTTTCCTTTACTTCTTCCTCTTGCTCATCATCAATATCCGTTCCACTTCCAGGTTCATTAGTGTCAATCAATTCAATTGTCACAATTGGATTTTCACGATTGAAAAAGAACATTTTGTAACAATTTTGATTAATTAATAACTTTAAAAAATAATTTAAATTAAAAAAAAAGAACTTTAATTAATTTAAATTCACTTTTTCGGCTAAAGCTTCATATTCTGAACCAACTCTTTGTGCCCATTCCCCATGTTCAGCACCCTCCAATCTTTTTCTAAAGTAATTTTCAAAGAGTTCAATACATTTCAAATTAATGTTGTCAGACATGTAACTTTTGAGATGATTTGTTATTGTACTAACCAATTTATCCATTGTGAAGAGAATATAAGCACGGGTGTCAAACATACTTCTAAAAATTAAAAAAATATGTTTATTGTTACAAGTCATTTCCTTCCAAATTTACAATAGTTTAAGGGTTATCTTTAGTCTCTAGTTTCTTCGACTCAAAATTAATCAAAGGTTAACTATTTATTAAAAGTATAAAATAAATTCCCTATTTGTATCACCTTAAAGTGTCCTCAAAACTCGCTGCATCTACACTCCCATCAAGCAAATTCTTCATTTCCTGTAACATTATTTGATAAAAATTCTCTGGATTTTGCAATGGCTTCTTTAATTCTCTTAATCCTTTATGAACATCTACAGCATTTAATAAATGAGATTCTTCACTATCCCCATATTTTTTGTAAACACGTCTTTGTTTTTCACGAAATTTAATTTCTTCGTCATACTCTTCTACTAATTCTTCTGTACA
This sequence comes from Meloidogyne incognita, assembly GCA_036172945.1. Lineage (NCBI taxonomy): Eukaryota > Metazoa > Nematoda > Chromadorea > Rhabditida > Meloidogynidae > Meloidogyne > Meloidogyne incognita. Next base: position 6,408,389 of record JARQAC010000001.1, read on the forward strand.
TTTTTTAATGGTAGCAAGACGATCACATAAAATTGCATGTAGACGAATAAATAAAATCCAAGAATTTGTACCAAAGAATTGAATATATAAGAGTTCTTGTTGTTGCTGAAGAAAATTAAAAAATTATTTTAGACCTCTCAACAAACCTCGTCATGTTGGGAAATATCCTCATTTCTGCCTTTCAAAAGTGATTCTTGAGGTTCGTTATTAGAAATAATATTTGAAACAGTTCCTCTGCTAAATTTATCATCCTTGTCGGAATCTGCTTAAATTATATAAAATTTTAAATATTAAACAAAATGTCGTTAAGGACTAAGAAATTATCTTTTATTTTTTAAAATTCTGATGTTCAAAAGATACTCTAATTTATTTTCTCATTTTACCTTCCAATTCCCCATCCCTCGGTGTTGAAGCAGCCGTCTTCTCTAATAACGAGGAAGACACTCCAAATTGTTGATCATCCCATATCGCTTGAAGCAAGAAAACACGAGGAATAATTGATAAAAGAAGCGATTCAATGCCTGAAACGTTAAAAATGAAACTTTTAAAATTCTCTCAATTTATAGAAAACCTTTCTTTTCACGTGAATTCAAATGTCTTTTAACATAATGAAGTAAAAGTTCATTTGCATCATGAAAAATTTGGCGATCAGCTGAATATTTAATACATAAATGTGGACCCCATTCAACCTGTCGGCCTTCTTCGAGTTTTTCACGTCTCTTAAATTTTGAAAATTTTAAATTAAAAATCCTATAAATTTCTAAATATTTTTCACCTCGTCATAAGCACTTTCTAATTGATTTATAATACCACGACTTCTAATATTTTTAACATCATTAGCTTTAAATGTAAGTGCTTGATGGTCCAAACTTTTCAAATAATTCTTTTCAACTTGATCACGCCATATAACATTATATTCATCTCGAACACCTTGCCATTCTATATCCTTTTCTTTCATTCTACTTAAGACTTGCTGTAAGGCAACAAGTGGTTTTTCACGTAAAGCTGTTAATATTTTATTGGCATATTCGCTAAAAATATTTAAATAATTTTACTTATTTATTAAAATTTTATTAACCCATATAATTTCTTAATAGCTCTAGAAATAACAGTATAAGAACATCCCAAACGTTTTTCATTAGCAAGCATCCACTTCTTTGCTTCTTCATTACTCATTGTTTCAACACGACGAAATGCATATTGTAATGCGTCAATTGCCGTTGAATTCGTTTCAATAAGAATATCAACCTTAATGATTGGTTAATTGAAATTGCACTAAAAATATTACTTCAAAGCGTTCATCCTCTGTTCGGCACATAACTTCTTCATAAATTGACTTTCTTAAAGTCACAGATGAGGTATCTTCACTTGACCATGTCGGATAGCAAACCCAACGATCATTCAATACTTCTTTGCATAATTCAGTTCGACCAGAACAGATGGGGTATTCATAATCCGCAGGCATACAACGATAACTGACACCAAGTTGTTTTGTATGAGTAAAATCTTTAAAATTTTTATTGAATAAAAAATCAAAAATTCAAGATTTTAAAAGTACTCACCAATTTGATAAGCAGATTCAGAAGGTAAACGATCTTCAACCGCAAGCTGTTTGTTTGGTTGGCAAGCTATGCCAGTTTTACCACCGAGTATATCTTTGAATTGCTTCAAAAGCTCCGGATGAGAACTGATATAAAATTAATATTTAATATAAAATTAAACAAATTTACGAAAGAAACGGTGTAACCAAATCAAGTAATTCTCCTTTAGAAACTATAGATTTTGTATAAAGTGCTAGATGATGAAGAAAATTTTGAAAAATTTGCTCGCTTTGAAGTGCATCATGTACCTACAAGCAAGATAAAGAGAATAGAAAATAAATCAAAAAACCTTTTCGAAAAAGACAAATTCTTTAAGTGGGATTTCTTCCAGTATTTTGTTTACCGATGTTTCGTAGACAATTTTATTTTGAGTTTTCAATTTCTAAAAAAACATATAATTTTATTTACAGAAAAATCCAAAACCTTTTGTGCCAAATATTCAGAAGGTGCAGTTGTATTCGAACGTTTTTTAGCTGCATTGGTTGTCAAATTAGAGTCGACTATATTATTGTTTGAATTGTTTTGTTCAAGCTGAACAAAGTCGACAAATCCCTCTTGGACAAAATTTTCATCATATTCAATATCATTTTGCTGCATAGAACGCTGCTCAGTTATTGGTAGTGGGTGGTCTAGTTGAACTTGTTGATCAACAGGAAATTCAATACTAGCATCAGGCAGAAAAGATTTAAAATCTCTCATTAAGTCTTCTTCGTTATGGAAAAGCTTTGCGACTTCTTGGTAAACACCCGACTCTGTTAAACGCTAAAAAAATCCCAAGTAATAGAAATTTTATAAAATAAAAACTACCTGCGGCCCATCTGCACGTTGATAATTACTCAAAATGGCCAAAAATTGATGATAAACTTCTGACCTATTAACAAAACGTTCCTAAAATTTTTTTTAAATAGTCCTTAATATTGAAAGAACCTTAATTTTATTTAAATAACCCAATGCTTGGTCAAAATGAATGGGTTGTTGACCATTTACAGAAAGTTGTTGAGATTGGGTGTGTTGCTGTTGTTGAGATTTATGATTAACATTCAAAGCATTCTGGTGTTCACTAATACTTTGTAATTGTTGTGCTGCTGTTGTTGGGCTTATTAAAGATGCCCCAACCTGTTGAGATCCTCCAGTAGAAATATTGGAGTTATAGGCAGGTTGACCCTTTAAACATTTTAATTGAATGTTTTAACATAAATGTAAATAAACCTGAAATTGTTGTTGTACAATTTTAGCAGCATTAGCAACATTTCCAATAACCATTTGATGTTGTGGTGATGAAACTCTTTCAAAAGTTGGAGAGGAAACTGCAGATAAACCGCTCGGACTTTGCTGATGACAAACAACAATTGAAGCAGGTATACGATTTATTGGTACAATAGGGACTTGAGAATGATGTTCGGACCTTAAAATAAAGAAAATTTAAATAAAAATGAATTTAAAAAAATAATCAAGAAACTAAGTGTACTGGAAAACGTTTAAATAAGAGAATTGCTGTAGGAAATTGAAAATTGAGCAAATATATGGGAAAGTAAGTAGAAAACAATAAAAAATAACTAACGGAATTGCATTTATTTGCTGAATAAAAGGTGCCCCGGCAGACGCAGAACCAACTTCTATGACTTGGCCAATCGCTAAAAATAATTAAAAACTTTAAAGTGGTAAAAATAACCATTATTAATCAGCTTGTTAGTTCCATTAGGTTCTCTAATTTGTGTAAAATCTCCACTAACATGCACCTCAAATCCTGGAGGCAAAAAAGTATTGAAGCCATCAATTAAATCAGGATGGAATCGGAAAAGCTTAGTAACACGAAGAATAACACCATGTGTGTCAATCCTTTAATTATCTTATTTTTTAATAAAAGTAATAAAAATCAACTAACGTATGAGATTTAAATTCTTTCATAACCTCCAAGAACTCATTATACTTTGCAGGTGTTTGTTCAAATTGCTGACGAACACGTTCTAAAAATAAAATTGAAAAAGTTAAGAAAAACCCTAAAACCTAAATATGAAAGTGCATCGTCAACTTGAAGCTTCTAGAAAGCATGCAAAAACATTAAAAACTAATTTCTAAAAATACTTTATTTCTCATAGTTTGCTGGATTGGAATCGCATTTCCACCGACAGGCGTGGCTGCTGCGATGCGTGCTTGTCCTCCATTAAAATAAATTCCTTCAGGATGTTGCTCAGAATTTTGTTGTGCCATAGTATTAGAAGCTTGGTTTAAATAAACACCAGAAATTGAATGAGGTGGCACAAAAGTTGTATGGTGATGCTGCTAAAAATAAATGTAAAATATCGAAACTAGAATCAACTCTAAGTCACTAGACATACATTTTGGCTCATAGTCCAAGATTGAGCTCAAACTTACAGCCGGGATAAGGCTATGTAACACAACGATAGAATATGGATTAAATCTCCTCCGAACCAGCAAACTTTAAAAAAAATACCTGATGATGACCGCTTGAAATTAAATGCGCTGTTTGTTGTTGATGATTTGCCAATGAATGATGAACAGAAGTTTCGTGTTGTTGTCCAGCACCAGGTCCCCCGATGCCCGTGAGGGAATTCTGATTCATATACGATAAAATTTCACAATTTAGTTAAGGCTAGAAATAAGTTTATTAATGTCCAAAAACAAACCCCAGTGTCTAGTTAAAACACATCTTGCTTAAAATAATATGTACTTTCCCAAACAGGAAAGAAAAATAAAATTTATAAAAAAATCCATAAAAAACAAATTTTATTTATATACTCAAATAAATTTTTTAAAATAAAATTAAAACGAAGAATTTGATACTAGCTGAACAAATTGTAAAAATTGTTCTTCAGTAAGTAAACAAGCTCTACGATAAGGCCTATACACTTGACCATTCCGTCGAATACACCCAAAACGTGATGTACTTTCTACTTCAGATTCAACAGGATATTGGAAATAAGGAAAATGTTGTTGCATCTAAATTTAAATTTTGAAATTTACAAAATCAAAAAAGAATGATTAAAAAAGTTTTTCCTTAAAAAGGATTTTTTGAAAATAATTTGGGTTCGACGATTATAACATGTAGACAGAAAAATATGAGAATAATTCGAACAAAAATTCCACTTAATTTCCGCTTTCAGAAATCTATGTTCAAGTTATTACTATACATAAAATTATAAAAAAATGATTAATTACCGTAAAAAGCAATTCCTCTTCAGGATTATCAAAAATTATATCACAAGTGTTAGCAGATAATCTACGACGTTCAGCCTTTCCGAGCTTCTTGTTTTGAGTTTGAATCCCGTCAGAACTTTGGTGTTCACTAAAAAATATTGTTAAAATTTCTAAATTAATTGTAAAACCTGTCTTTTGATGAGCTCTCTTTATTAATTCTAATTTTTATAATAATCAACAAATTTTGATAACGTTCCTTTTTTGGTAAAGAATTGTAGTCATTACTTAAATAGAAAAAAAGTATTAACAAGATAAATAATACTAACTAAAGTGAAGCAAATGCCGGAGCTGAAATCTGAACTGGAAATTGTAATAAACGTTCATTAATCAAAAATCCATGTTTTAATTGTGAATCTCCAATGCCTTCATCAGTTACTCGCAAAAATTTTTCAAATTGTTTAAAAACACTTCCAGTTGCGAATTTCTTTGCTCGTTGTAGGACAAAGTTGGAAACATCATCAAAATGCTTCTAAATGAATTTGAATAATAAAAAAAATTGGCCCTCATAAAAATATTAAACCTCTGTTCCAGTCAAACTAACAATTGATAGCATACCACAAACTATGGATTGAGACTCATCATCCTCGCATTCTTCTGCTGGTTTATAAATACAACCAAACGGGCTTATTTTAATTATTGAATCAGCCAATTCTTTCCGATTAATTTCAGCTCGTAAAAATATCTTAAACAATAATTTATTTAGAAAATTGAGAAAATTAAAAGCAATTTAATTTACCTGAGCAAGTAAATTGTCTAATCCATCAATATCTTCTTCTGAGGGCGGAAATGCCTCAAAATCAAAATTCATTTTCTCCATTTCCTTGACGTCTTCAACAGGCATATCCATTTCATCATCTTCACTTTCGTCATTATTACAGACTTTGTCGTTTTCAGAATCCTCCATTTGTAACCGCTTCGATTAATTAAAAAAAAATTAAATTAATAATGACCAAAGAAAATTAAAATTTGCAAAAATAAAGAACGACAAAGGATACTTGTGAACCTTTTGTTTTTGACCGTTTTATAACTTTTCCAGTTGAAACCATCAACGGGAAAAGTTATAAAACGGTCAAAAACAATAATGGTCAAAAAATATTACTTTTCAAATTAAACTAAATTCTATAATTTAAATGAAATTTTCTTTATTTTTATTGATACGAGGTGCTCTAAAAGCTAATGATTATATACTTACAAAGGATTTTATAAAACTTTCTGTTCATTCTGGGACTGGAGGAAATGGTATTTTAAGGTTTTTTTAATTATTATTTTTTAATTTATTCCTCTTTTCTAAAAGGTATAATGGAATTGGTGGAAATGGGGGATCAGTTTTTGTTAGAGCAAATGATAAAGTTACTTTTGAAGAATTTTGTGAACAATTTGAGGAACGTCCAGAATTAAAAGCTGAACATGGTCAACATTCTAAACAAACAAAATTAATTGGAAAAAATGGAAAAGATTCTGTTAGTTTCTTAAAAAAAATAATTTTTAAAAAAATAAATTATTTTTTTGGTTGTTGATGTGCCATTAGGTGTGGAAATTATTAATCAAGATCACAATAAACTTTTGGCTCGATGTTCAGGGAATAAACAAAGATATTTATTGGCAAGAGGTGGAAAGGGTGGCTGTGCAGATAATGATTACAGGTATTTAATTAAAAGAAAATATTTATTTTCTCGGCTAAAATTAAATATCAATTTTAGAGGAATTTAAAAATAATTTTATTTTAATAAAAATTATTTTTTTCCCCCTTTATTTTTTATTTAGAGGTAAAATTGGTGAACATTTAGATGTAAGTATCCATGTCAAATTACGTCCAAATATTGGGTTAATTGGCTATCCAAATGCTGGAAAATCAACATTACTAAAATCTCTAATACCAAGCGGGCCTAATATTGAAATAGCTTCTTATCCATTTACAACAGAAAAACCACAAGTTTGTTTTCTTGATTATGAACAAACAAGTTTAGAAAGAAGAGAAGAAAAGGTTTTTTTGTAATTATTAAAATAAATTTAAAAAAATTTTTTGAGAATTCTTCCAAAGAATTGAGAATTTTACAACCTCTTGAAAATACTCAAAAACATTCAGTTAAACCATTTCACGTTTCTCTTTCAATTGCTGATTTACCTGGAATTGTTAAAGGAGCTTCACAAAATTTATATAACGGGTTAAGCTGTTTAGAACATTTGGAATATTCTGAAATAATTTTGATGGTTGTGGATGTTCATGGATTTAGACTTGAATTAAATGATAAATTAATGTAAATATTAGATATTTATATTTTTTTAAATTATTTTTAGAACTCCAATTGAAACAATTGCTTTATTAAATCGAGAAATGGAGGAATATGACCGTAAAATGGTACGTAAACCAATTGTTTTGCTTTTAAACAAAATTGATGTTGAAAACGGAGAAGAGGTTAGTAAAAATAAAATATTTTATTTTGATATATTTTGGGTTTAATTTTTTTTGGAAATTTCTGATCGAGTTTTGTAATATTATTTTACGTAGCGCAATTTTTGAGGGTAGGTAACGTCTAGAAGATGATTAACATAGGATTGTTAACGTCCTGTTACTTTTTGCCTGTGGTGGCTCATGCTTTTTTATTCTCCATTTTACCACCACAGGCAAAAATTAACCGATCATGGGCAACCCTAATTAACATCTGTAGCTAGAAGATTAGTGGGATCTTTAGAAATTTTGTATATATTTATGTAAATATTTTATTTTCGTCAAATAATTTATTATCAAAATTTACTAAAAAATTTTTTAGATTTCCCAACAATTAATTGAACATTTTGTTGGCCCAGCTTATAATACTTCAAATTGGACAAAAGCCCTTCCTCAGGATATTAAACCAAAATTTCCAATTAATTTTAAATCTGTCCATGCAATTAGTGCACAAAATGGACAACTTGGAAATTTACGTGAAATTATTGGATCAATTTATTCAAAATTACATCCTTTAAATAAACAAAAATTTGAAGAGGATGAATTGGAAGAAAAAAGGAGAAGAAAATTTGGTAATAAAAAATTATTATAATTCTATATTCTAAAACCTTTTTTTGTTTTAAAAATAAATAAATGAAAATTTATTCAGAAGGATGAGGATTTTAAATTGTTATTTAAAAGAGAATAAGTAAACAGCAGCCAAAAACAACTGCAAAAATATCTTCAATTGTTTAACATTAGAAAAGTTAAAATTTTTAAATTAAAGAAGAGTTTAGTTAAGACCATTTTCAAAAATATCGGAAATCTATCGATTTTTCTCGATATCAATGTCGACCCTCAATCAATTCTCTCTTAGTATTTAGTAGCAGATTTCCTAAACTAGCTATCTTTTTGAAATATTTTGTTAATAAACTGTTTGGAAAGAATTTTCTACTTTGGGGACTTTTTATAAATTATTTCAATCTGTTAGACATCCAAACAATATCCCCCCTCTCTTCCCTCTTCACCTTTCCCTTCAATCATTTAATGAGTTGAAGAGTTTAGTTAAGCCTTGTTTGTTTCTTTAGTTATTAACTAGTATATAGTAAATAAATAAAAAGGGATTTTCTTCCTCTCTTTTTTTTCTTTTAAAATTCTTGCGATCTGTTCAATCAATCGGATTTAACTTTAAAATATTTTTGTTATGTTAGAGAAAATAATTTTTTTGTTTTAACTCATTCAAAGAATTTGCCAATAAAATATATCTTTTATTCTTTAAATTTCTCTTCTTTCTTCTTGCCATTCAACGTAAAAAGATGAACGGAAAGAACAGGCGGGATTAAGAAATAAAAATTTAATCGACAACAAAAAAACTATAAAGCTTATTTTTAAAAAAAACTTTTCATGCTCAAAAATTTATTTTAATCTAAAAATATATTGATAGACTTAAAAAATAAATTTTAATTTAATTAATATTCAATTTTTTTGATAAATGAGTAGCATTGTTCGTCAATCAAAATTTCGACATGTAAGAATTAACGAAATTTTTAATTAAAATATGTAGCAATTAATGAATTCTTCCTCTATTAATGTATTCTCCTTCTCAAAGTCAATCCTTTTAAATCCTCACAAAATTATTAAATTTTAACTAATTTAAAGGTTTTTTGTAAAGCAATTAAACAAGAACAATGTATTCAAGATGTTCGAATAACAGAAGTTTCTTGGGATTCACAATTTTGTGCAGTTAATCCTAAATTTATTGTTTGTTTATTGTTGACATTTAAATTTAATTATTAAATTTACTAAAGGCAGTTATTGTGAAAGGAGCGGGAGGGCCTTTTGTTGTACTTCCAATAAATAAGGTGATTTAAGGAAATTAAATTTAAGAAAATTAACTGATAAAATCTTCCAAGTCGAAAGGCTAAATTTTTGACATTTTATTAAAAAATATTTTATTTTATAATTACCCTCAATTTAAATATTATTTTAATTTTTTTAAAAAAGGCTGGTCGTATAGACAAAGATACTCCGTTTGTTGATGCCCATAGAGCAGCTTGTTTAGAAGTTCAATGGTCTCCATTTAATGATCACGTAATTGCTAGTTGTTCAGAAGATACAACAGCAAAAGTTTGGATGATACCAGAATTAGGGTTATTAAGAACTTTGAGTGAACCTGTAGTTGAATTATGTGGACACCAAAAAAGAGTTAATACTTTGGCTTGGCATCCAACAGCTGCAAAGTATGAAATGAAATTTAAAATATTTTTTTTTGTTAGGAAAAATAAATATTGGTCTCCTCGTTGAGTTTTTAATTTGGATTGTTTTAGATGGAGTATATTTGATTGAGTAAAACTAAAAATTATTATTTGTTTAGGACATAGTGACTTCATTCTTATAATATTATTCCAACTCCTGATTTTTAATTATATGTATAATAATTTAATAACAAACTTTTAATTAAGTATTTTATTAACTGCTGGAGGAGAAAATAAATTACTTCTCTGGAATGTTGGAACAGGGGAAGCTTTAATTGAAATTGCTGGACATCCAGACCAAATATGGAGTGTTGCTTTTAATTATGATGGGAGTAGGTACAGAATTAAAAAAATATTTTCTTTAGAAATCTTTTTCATTATTTCTCTATATAGATTTGTAACAACTTGTAAAGACAAACAAATACGAGTTTTGGATTCACATACAGGTATAAACTTTTTAAATTAAAAAAATATTTGATAATCTAAAGGTTCTGTTCTCGTATCTGGAATTGGACACGAAGGTGTAAAGCCCCAAAGAGCAATATTTACTAAAGATGGAAGAATTGTAACTACTGGATTTAGTAAACGTTCTGAAAGAATATATGCTTTAAGAGATTCAAATACTTTGGAACCTTTACTTCAAGAAGAGTAATTGAAAAAATTAGAAATATAAATAGATTAGTTAGAGAGGGTTAGATTTAGGTGTACGGAATTTTGGTCACCGGAATTTTGGTCACCAAGGATTTTCGGAACTTTGGTCACCAACTTTTTTGGAATTTTGGTCACCAGCGGAATTTTGGTCACCAAGTCAAAAAACGGAATATTGGACACTGGAATTTTAGGCGCGGGGAATTTTGGCGTCGGAGCGAATTTTTTGATTTATTCAAAAATAACACAAAATCAAACTACGTAACTATAGGTTACAAATAGATTTGGACAAAATATGTCATTCGAAACAGCTCGTCGAACTAGGTCAAACGACTCCAAAATCATCCCGATTCAATCATTCTCAACAAAATTATGATTAATTGAATCTCGCTTGAATAAATAATTTTGTGCTGATACATAGCGGGTAGGTCGGCATTTCAAAGCTGAAAATCAGTAAAAAGGGATAGGTTTATGTTACTGTTGTAGAACCCAGCGACCGTTGAAATAGGTTTATTACAAAAAAATAGGTTTATTACAAAAGGGATAGGTTTATTACAAATAGATTTGGACAAAATATGTCATTCGAAACAGCTCGTCGAACTAGGTCAAACGACTCCAAAATCATCCCGATTCAATCATTCTCAACAAAATTATGATTAATTGAATCTCGCTTGAATAAATAATTTTGTGCTGATACATAGCGGGTAGGTCGGCATTTCAAAGCTGAAAATCAGTAAAAAGGGATAGGTTTATGTTACTGTTGTAGAACCCAGCGACCGTTGACTCCCGCGAGGCGCGTGCCGCAAAATCCCGCGCGAAGCGCGGGATTTTGCACAAGCGCCTCGCCGACACCCATAGGTTTACGTTATTAGATTTTGTGTCATTTTTCGGAAAAATTCAGTAATTCGCTCCGACGCCCAAATTCCCCGCGCCTAAAATTCCAGTGTCCAATATTCCGTTTTTTGACTTGGTGACCAAAATTCCGCTGGTGACCAAAATTCCAAAAAAGTTGGTGACCAAAGTTCCGAAAATCCTTGGTGACCAAAATTCCGGTGACCAAAATTCCGGCACTCTAGATTTATTGGGGAAAAAATTAAAATAAATAATTTAAAATGTAGGGGTAACTAGAGATAGAGATATCAGAGATCGAGCTTTGGAACCTTTGCTTTGAGGGTCTGGACCAAGGCCTGGGTTTTTCCTGTACCCAGAGTCCAGGCCCAGGCATTTTTGCCCTTTCTGGGTTTTTCCTGGACTACAAGCCCAGGACCTGGCCCAGGGCAATAAATCAAACCCAGGACAGGCCCAGGCTTTTCAAAAATCTCGATCTCTAATACATATTTCTTTTTAATTAATTTATTTAATAGATTAGACACCTCAAATGGAGTACTTTTTCCTTTATATGATGAAGATTCTGGTTTATGTTATTTAGTTGGGAAAGGTGATTGTGCAATTCGTTATTATGAAGTTAATGATGATGCACCTTTTATGCATTATATAAATACTCACACAACGTCTGAACCTCAAAGAGGGTTTGGATTTATGCCTAAAAGAGGAGTTAATTCTAATGAAAATGAAATTAATCGGTAGGGAAATTATTGTTTATTTTTGGGGATATGAATATAGGAAATCTTTGGATATCTGGGAATTTTTTTCTGGTCCAGCATCCTCGAGTTAAAAAGACCTTAGATAATTTATTTACAATAAAAATTTCTAAAAATTTCTTTAATAAAAACAAAAGATAATTAATTAATTTTCTCTCATTCTACAGTATTTACAAAATAACAACAAAAGGTGTAATTGATGTATTACAATTTTTTGTCCCAAGAAAATCTGATCTTTGGCAGGTATTTTATTATTTAATAAAGAATTAAAAAACAAATTCTCTTAAGAGTGATTTATATCCGGATACTCGAAGTATGGTCCCCGCTCTAACAGCAGAACAATTTTCTGAAGGGAAAAATGCCCCACCAAATTTAATGCCTGTAAATCCCGAGGCGGCATCTGTAAAGCCAAAAGTGCAGGTGGCAAAGAAAGCAAATATTTTGGCTCAAATGCCTGTGTAAGTTTTGTTTTTAAATTCTGATTTTTGAATTAATTTTAGTCAAGAATCTTCTCCACAACAAAATAACCATCCTCCTCCCCAACAACGTCAAATTCCACCACAACAACAACCAATGGCACACAAAGATACAGGAATTGTTCGACAAACAAGAGAGCCTTCACCTCCTCCAAATCCAACACATCCAAAACAACAAGTTTATATACATACATACATTGCTTTTCTAATTAAAAATTTAAAAAAGGTTCAATTAAAATCAAGAGAGCCACCCGCCGGCGGGGGTGCTTTGACCGCTGGACAAAAACGGGCAGCCGCAGAATTAGATAGAATTAAAAGAGAACAACAAATGCATTTAGTAGATAATAGTGGAGGTACAAGTACAACTACTCCAAGCACAACTTCTGTTACTCCAAGTATTTCTAGAAGAGGAAGTAATTCATCTTCAGCAGCGGTTAAAAATGATTTCTTTTTTAAATTAAAAAAATATATTTTAGGTAAATTCGGAAGAATTAGAAAAAATTAAATCGGTGCTTAGACAACATGAACGACGTATTCGGTTGTTAGAGGATATGCTGGCCGATGCAAATATGTGAGGAAAAAGTATTTGAAAATAAGAAAAATTAAAAACCGAATGTCTTATATTACTAAAAGCGATTGAAATACTAAACACCCAAAAGACCTTAAAATAACAAACTGTGAAATCACTGTGAAACTTTTTCCAAGAACGGTGTGAAAAGTTTTTCCGCGAAAGAGTTTTTGCCGCTGTGGAGGGTTTGGCATTACAAGCTTTTGGCAATATAAAACGCTCCGGAGCACGACTACTGCAAACGATCGACCATCATGTAGCGAAGACCATGCCTGGCCAACCCTCTGGAGCAGCACAAAAAAATTTACCCAGCGAAGATCAGTTGGGACAATATCCCCTATTGAACGAAACCCCTCGTTGTTAAGAGTACATAGATAAATAGCCGAATTTCCAGTTTGCTATTTCAAGGGCTTTTGGTTATTTAGTATTCCAAGCTTTAGTAATTCAAAAAAAATTTTTTATTAAACAGGGCCAATGCTTATGGAATATAAAAAATCGAAAAAACAAACTAGAGATTTATATTATTTAACTTCAACAATATAAAAATATAGAGGAACAACAAAATAGCAAAAATGAAGATCAAACAAATTGGAGAGAAAATAAAAATTTTGCAGTCTCTAAGAGATATTATTACTTTTTTAAATTGAATATTTTTTAAAAATTAACTCAAAAATAAAATCTAGTCTATTTTTGAATTTACTTTTTAATTAAATTTTTAGTTTAAAATTCAAAAGAAACTAAATTTTAAGAATTTCTTTCCCCAATTCAGTTTAATTAACAAAAAACTTGAATTTTGAACAAAAACCCTCTTCAATTTTCACTGGGGGAAAATAAAAAATCCCCCCTTTTCAAGTACCTTATTAGAGACTTTCTCATCAAAATAAACTAACTAAGTGACATTTCCATTTATGATTCTTCATCGTCTTCATCATCATCATCCTCTTCTTCATCATCTTCCTCCTCTTCTGACGATGTTGAGGATTCTTCCATTTTTCTCTTTTTCCCCAATTCTTCTTTTTTAACGTTTTTATCAACCTCCATTTCAACAATTTTCTTTTTTGGACTCTGAACTTCTTCCTTTATTTCAGCTTGTGGAGTAGGTTTTGCAATTGAAGAAGGTTCGCCGCTTCCTCCTTCCGTTGCTTTCTGAACAAGACCCATTTTCTTCTTGGATGCAATTGGACCTAGACCCCATTTACGCTTAAAAATTAATTTTTTAAATCTAATTATTTTTAACGTAAATTTACAGCGTATGTGTCTCTTTCCATTATAACTCGCTTAATTTTTGCCACAACACCGTGATCGGTAACCGAAATTGTTGAGGTAGTCATCAAAGCAATTGCTATAAAAATAAATTTTTAAAATAATTTATTTAAAATATTTTAACCTATACAAACCGCCTCTCCTTTTGTGCTAACAATAACAATTTCTTCATTTAATTCAATCCCATTTTCGAAACGAAGAACGCCCGGAAGTAAAATTTTAGCTCCATAACAAATTGCATTTACCTTTAAATAAATTTAAAAAACTCTTTTTTTAACTCCCAACAAACCGAACTATCCTTAACAACAATTCTTTTATGTTGAACAAGAAGTGCTTCTAATGGACGAATAATTCTTCTCAAATATTTTTCATCTTTTTGGTTATCATACATATATTGTGCATCCAAAATGTCATGAAGTGTTATAATGTGATCGTTTTCTGATGTTACTCCAGAACGAACACGTCTTAATTCTTGCATTTGTGCCCCAACTGAAAATTAAGTTAAAAACAGAATTTAATATAAACTGAAAGAAGTCTAAAATATTGTCAAGAGAATTTTCCCAAATTTTTAAATCTAGAAAAAAAACCTCCAAGCATAAGACCCAAATGAACAATATGCGTTCGTACATAAGTTCCAGCCTCACAACTCATCCAATAAATACCCATTTGTTGTGAAGGATTATATTCAATTAATTTGCATTCATAAATTGTTCGAATACGTAATTGACGTTTAACTGCAGAAATAAGCGGTGGACGTTGAAAAAGAGCTCCAGTCAACTAAAAATGGAAATTTTTTTGATTTTTTAAAATATTGGTTTTTAACGGAATCAATTATAAACTTTATAAAATTTAAAGTATTTACATTATCCAGAGCTTGTCGAATTTGTTTCTCAGATTCAACGGCATTATGTAATTTAAAAATAGCAACATATTCTTTTCCAGCATTTTGTTGTGATTTAGCTAAACGAGTTGTACGATCAATACAGACGACAAGAACTCCAGAAACCTAGAAAATATTTTTTAGCCCAAGAAACAATTTAAATTGATAGGATAAAAATAAACGCCCAAAATCAAGGAAGAACATAAAAAAATGAAAGACAATAAAATAATCTGCAAACCTTTGGATCTAATGTCCCACTGTGTCCTGTCTTTTGAACACGAAGAATTCGTTTAACCCAAGCAACAACTTCGTGACTTGATGGATTGCAAGGTTTATCCAAATTAAAATAACCAGCAGAAACATAATTTCGAATATCACGTTTAAGTGGAGAACAACCCTCAACTAGAGGAGTATAATGTGCAGTTCGAATATTCAATTTATCAAAATTCTGAAATTTTAAGTATTAAAATAAGAAAAAACGCCTTTATTAAATTTTAATGCGTTAAATAAATGTTACAACATACAAAGGAGAGTGATAAACTCCAATCAATTTAACTCATCTAGTTACTATAATCGGATTTAACAAAGGTCTTACGTTAAATCTAATTATAAAGATAAAAAATATGTCGCGCTCTGCTTTGTGTTAATTCTTATAAAATTAAAAAGACCTTCGTTGATGAAATCCGATTTAAATTTTAAAAAAATAAATAAAAACCTTTAAAAGCAAAGGCCAATCCTCTGAATGTGTTTTAGGCTCTTCATTCGAGGACTTTAAAATATAATCACTTTTCTCATCAATTTCCATACTAGTTTCTAAAGTTTTACCTCCATTCTAAATATAAAAAGTTTTATAGAATAATTTAAAATGCTTTACTTACTTGTTCAAGACGCTTCTTTCCCATTAGTAATTTTCAAATTTAAAATGTAAATTGCAAACAATTTAACGACGATGGCTAAAATTAAAAATTTTAACTAAAAAATTACAAAACCGCATGAAAATAAAAAAAGAAACATTTTTAATCGTTCAAAGATTACAACTAAATGTTAGGAAAAACGAGAATTTTAAGGTTCTGTTTCTACAGTAAACTGTATTTAGTAGATGTTTTTTAAATTTACGTTAAATAATTTTTCTTGGCATTTCGCCATTTCCAAAATTCCTCAACTTTATATTTTTCACTTTTATAATTTTTCTAAAAATTTTTATTTTCTTTACTTTTTATAAATTCATTTTTCAGAGGTTGAGATGCCAGAAGTTATTTCGTTGGGTAGCGATTCAAGCAGCGATGATGATTTTTACGACAATTTTGACAAAATAAAATTAAAGGCCGCTCATTGCCAGAAAAAACGTAGACAACCAATTACAACTTCCACAAATAAATTTACAAGAAAAAATGCCCCTTCTGATTCTATCATTTCATGTATTTAATTTTTTTTTAATCTTGAACAAAATATTTTTACGGGGTTTGGGGGAATAATTTAATTTTGTTGGATCCAAACTCCAAAAAATTTTAATATTTATATTTACAGGCGAAGAAATTGTTTGTGTCGATGACTTTGTCTCTTCAGCAACTTTTTGTACTAACAATTCTTCTATTCCTGCAGTTATTGAAATAAATTGTATAAATCTTTTATTATTTTTTAAAATTTATTTAGCTCCTTCTTGTTCAAAATCCATTGAAGTTATTGATCTTACACCCTTTGGCTCTTCTTTGACAAATAATTGTTCTAACAAAAATTATAAGGCTCAAAAATCTAAAAATATAATTCCTTCACCTAAAAGTACTTGCACAATTACTATTCATTCTAATGGTGGCAAACGAATGTTTATTCAAGATTTGGTTAATTTTTTTTAATTTCCTAAAGCTTTTATAAAGAATTTCGAGAAATTTTAGAAAAACTCAGTTTATTAATAATGAAAATTGTTTTTTTTCATGACAGTAAATTTTAAATTAAATAATCTTTATTTTAAGGCCAAAAGTTTTTAAATTTTTTTAAAATTTAATTTCCTAAAAATATTTTTAACATTTTTAATTACTAGGTCGGTTCATAAAAAAGTTCGTTCTACAAAAATGGTTATAGAATTTTTTGTATATGTTCAAAAGCTTTGAAATTTTGCATATTTATTTATTAGAGTGTTTCCTAATAGACCCCAAAATTTGAGAATTTTTGGTTCGGTATTCAGGGAGTTATGGTCGAAAACACAGGTAATCTGAAAACCATCGGGGTTCGAGCCCTCTCGAGCATATGTAATTGTAATATCTAGTGTAATATACCATTCGAAAGCCCTTAAAAATCTCTATCAGGGGGCCTAAGTGCCGAATTTTTCATAAACGGGAAAGTCGATTTTCAGAAATGTCGAAATGTCGAATTCCGGGTTAGACCCAAGATACAGACTTTATTCTTCGTATTTAGTCATAAATCATATATGTTATGTACAAAACCGTTTAGATCATCAAGATCGGATGATTTTACGCAAAGTTAGAAAAATCACTTTTTGGGGGGGGGGATGTGTAACATAGTTTTCGACAACAACTTTTTAGGAGATTAGAACTCCCTGAATACCGAACCAAAAATTCTCAAATTTTGGGGTCTATTAGGAAACACTTGAATGAATAAATATGCAAAATTTCAAAGCTTTTGGACTTCTAGAAAAAATTCTATAACCATTTATGTAAAACGAACTTTTTTATGAACCGACCTAGTAATTCCATCTACAAAAAAATTAAATAACTTAAGTAATTACTTAATAATTTTCTCAAAAAAATTTCAGGATGATCCAATCAAAAATTTAATTGAAGACTATGCTGAACGTGTAAATGGTGATCCAAAACGAATTGTGTTAATTACAAAACAATTAAAACAATGTGCTTTAGAGGACACTCCACGGACTTTGGGAATTACTTCGGATGAAAGTTTTGAATTGGACGCTTTTGAACATAAAGACGTTGTTCCTTTAAATTTAATGGAAGATGTTAAAACTATTCGAATTAAATATCAACAAAAAGGGAGAAGGCCGATTGTTGCAAAAATTTTGAAGGTTTTTTAAATTTTCGTTTAAATATTTTTTTAATTTTTAGACTGCCAAATTTGCCCGACTTAAAGAAATATTTTGTCAAGAGAATGGTCTTCCCTTGGATAAAGTTCAATTTATATTTGATTCTGTTAGAGTTGGTGACAATGAAACAGCAGAAACTCTTGATTTGGAAGATGATGATTGTATTGATGTTTATGTTTTGGAATGATAAAATTTAAATAAAAAGGGAAAGAATTTTGGTTTGGAAGAGTTTTTGTTTTAGGATTAGCAAATTCCCCCAATTGGGAATAACAAAAATTATATATTTTTATTTCAAAAGATAAAGAATTCTTTCAATATTTTCTGGCAACAGCGAGAATAAATTTTCGTTTTTTGAATTATTTTTATTTACTAACTTATTTCTCGTCACTATCCTGATAAATTTATTGGAAATTTAAAAAATAAATTTTTGAGATTTTTATTCTAATTTTTTACTGCAAATCCATCCTTTTTTGACACAATATTTTTTTACTTTTTCATTTTTACTTTAAAATATTTAAGGGTTTTTAATCAAAATATGAATTTTGCAATAAATACAAATAAATTTGGTTTATGTCATTTATTCGTCATAAATTTATCGTCAAAAAACAATTTCCCCTCACATTTTACGACAACAGTATTTTTTTCTACGGCCCCTGAAACTCGGAAGGATTATTATAAAGTTCTTGGGGTGCCAAGAAGTTCTTCAATTGAAGAAATTAAAGAAGCGTTTTATAAACTTTCAAAGGTTTTTTTTGAATATTTACAAAAATAATATTAAAAGTGTTGGGCAATTTTCTGATATTTTGAGTTTTTCAAGTTCGTGGCTTGAAAATACATAAATAATTTAATCCTTAAAGTATTTATTTACAAATTAAGCTTATAGCTAAATCTTTTAATTTCTAGAAGTATCATCCGGACATGAATCCTGATAACAAGGACAAGGCTTCCAAATATTTTCATGAGGTGAGTAATCTTAATTTTAATGGAATATATAAATTAATGTTTGTCTTTCATTAATTAAAAATCTTTAATGTTAAAACAATTTTTAGGTTTCTGAAGCTTATGAAATTCTGGGTTCAAAAGAAAGAAGGCGTGCTTATGACTCATTAACTGCCGAAATGCCAACAAAAATATTTAAAGCTACGCATCATCAAAGAACAAAAGCAGGTGAAAAACAGCAAAGAAAATGGGAAAAAGATTGGAGTGATTTGGATATTGACTATAAAGATTTTGAACATTTTCAAAATATGAGCAGGTTTATTTGCTTTTTTTAATATTATTAAACTTTGTTATGAGTAGGGACTCAAAAAATATGCACGGAAAATCCCAAAATATGCGCATATATATGCACCGAAAAAGTCCCAAATATGCACTGAAATATGCAAAATTTCCCAAAATATGCACTAAATATGCATCAAAAAATGTTGAAAAATTTCTTTAAAAATCAAAATTTCAAGTAAAAAACACTAATTTAGCCTATAATTTTGCATTTCATGAGCACTTATAAATGATTTTATGGAAATTTATGTTAAAAATTTTTTGAAAAAAAATTTACCCGAAAAATCCTTCGAAAAAATTTTTTCGAAAAATTTTTATAAAAAATTTTTTTGACCAAAAATATCCAAAATTTTGCCCGATTTTTACTAAAATTTGCCAGAAATTGATGAAATATGGACCAAAATATGCAAAATTTCCCAAAATATGCACAAATATGCAAATATGCACGGGAGGGCCGAAATATGCAAATATATGCATTAAGAACCGGGTCCTAAAGTGCTCGGACCAACGTAAAAACACCATTTTTGGGCTTCCCAGCTCAAGGCATATCCGCATACAAAACATGCATTTGCATGTTTTGTGAGTCCCTAGTTATGAGTAAAGGCAATTAAAAACGATAAGTTACGTGGACATAGGGAAATTTCTATTTTATATGGGAATTTAATTTTCATCTTTTCAGAATTTCAAAAATGAAGTGAGAGTAATATTTCGACTTACAAACTTCTCCCTTACGATTATTACTTACCCATTACCCATTTTTTTAATTTTTAGAAAGAAGAGGATGTTTCATGGTTCAGCAACAAACACTTCAGAAAATTTTTGGGCTGCACAACACGAGGCCGCTTCTAATTACCGAAGTAATTTAGCTAGAGAACGTGAAATACGAGAGAGACAATTGCATTTACAATTTGAAGAAAGAAAACGCCGAGAAGAGCATCCAATGCCTACATTCGAGAAGTTGAGGTTACAATCGGAAAAATTAGAACAGGAAGAAAGGAAAAAAAGATTTTATAAATATTTGGGTTTATTACCTTTTTCCCTAATTTTTCTAATTTGTATGGGACCAGGAATAGCTAGAAGGGGATTTTAGATTATTTGCTTATTTTTTTAGTTGTAAATTGAAAATTTAATAAAGATTTTTTAAAATTTCTATTATTTTCTTAGCGGCAAACTTTCCATCTTTGGGAAAGGAATCGACTATAATATCAAATATGTACAAGAGTAACAAGTTTTATATATCGTTTCACGTTAAATTCAGAAAAATTGTGGCAACATTGAGATAGTCTAAATAAAGTCAAACAAATTGTCATTAAATCAATAAATGTAAAAACAACATATGTTTGTGTGGTGTAGATGTTTAGAGATTTTCAGGGTGAATATTTTTAACTGTAGAAAAATTAGTTTTCTCCAGATTAGATAATAAATCTTAAACATTATTAAAACGTTAAAATAATCGCTTTAAAGTATGTTAAATAAAATTTAAATTTTCACCCTTTCAATAAAAATTAAAGAGAAAATGTTTGGTGGAAGACTTTTACCTTTTACTTCCCCATGTTATTCCAATCCTTATACTTAAATGTCTTCATCGTCATCAGGAAGCTCAGCATTTGCAGCCTCTTTCACTTCTTGTTCGTATTGTGCAGCCAAAGCCGGATCCATATGTACCTCAGGAGGTGCAAGGGCTGGCATAGCAACAAAGTCGAGGTTAGGATCGCCAACCAACTTCCTTGCGAGGTAAAGGAACGGCTTCTCAAAGTTGTAGTTACTCTTGGCCGAAATATCGTAGTACTATAAAATGAGATTAGAAACTTTAAAACAAAAAAAGAACCTGAAGATTCTTCTTGCGATGGAAAGTGATACTTTTGGCTTTGACCTTCCTGTCCTTTACATCAACCTTTAAATAGAAAATGTTTCAAAAATCTTCAAATAACCAATAACCTTATTTCCAACCAAAACAATTGGTATATTCTCACACACCCGGACCAAGTCACGATGCCAATTCGGAACATTCTTGTAAGTAACACGTGCGGTTACATCGAACATAACGATGGCACATTGTCCTGAAATAACAAAATTATTTTATTTCTTTCAGAGTTCAAACCCTGAATGTAATATCCATCACGAAGTCCTCCAAACTTTTCTTGTCCAGCAGTATCCCAAACATTGAAACGGATTTGGCCACGAGTTGTGTGAAAGGTCAACGGATGCACCTCAACACCAAGAGTTGCTAGAAAAATAAAGATTAATTTTGAAAAGTTCCATTTAAAAAATACCAATATATTTCTTCTCAAATTCGCCAGTTAAATGACGCTTAACAAAAGTAGTCTTGCCTGTACCGCCGTCACCAACTAGGACAAGCTTAAATGTTGGAATGTTGTCGCTCTCCTGAGTCATTTTATTTAGTTGGTTCGCAAACGAAAAGTAAATGTAATTAACTGAAATTTAAAAAAATTAATAAAAAAACATGAGGTAAAAACTATATTGTGAAAACTCTAAGAAAACATAAGGAGGATAATGAAATCTTCAACACAAAGTTAAAGAAATAAAATCTTAGCGTAAGAAGATTCAAGAAATGACGCGGGACGCTAAAATAAAATTTACAAAATTATATTACAAAATCTATAACAGATAAAATGCCTATAACTAAATATGGACAAAGTACCAATAACATTAAATATGGACAAAATGTCAACAAGGACAAATAATTTCAATACGGACAAATTTAATAATTGATTTCAGCAGAATTTTAATTTTCAGCAAAATTCTGAATTTTATATTTGTGAAAAATGGAAGAGCAAAAACAATTAAGAGTTATACCTAAATAAAACATAAATAAAATTAGAATTTCAGATTCTCTGTTTCCACGGTTATCGTCAAAGTGCAGAAATTTTCCAGAGAAAATCTGGTGCATTAAGGAAAGCTTTAAAAAGTCGTGCAAAATTTGGTAATTTTTAAATTTGTCTTTCTCAAGTTATTTGAATTTTCTTTTTAAATTTTAGAATTTATTTCTGCCCCATTTACAATAAATAATTTAAACGGAGAGGAAGAAGAAGAGGAAGAAAAGAAAGGTTTGGGGTTTTAATTCATTCAAATATATTAATTCCACCCCTTAAATAATAAGAAGGCCGTGCCTGGTGGTTCTCTAATCGTGAACAAAGATCTTTTTCCTCAAGGGAAATTTGTACAATTGCTGATGGTTTTGAAGAATCAATTAAATATACACTCGAATTTATTAAAAATAAGGTAATTTAAATTTTATAAAAATTTTTGGTGCTGGTACATGTATGGTGTGAAAAGAAAACAAGAATTCTAAAAGTAAAAATAAATGGAATGAAGTTAATAATAGACATCTTCTGGACTTCTTTCTTGTTCGGGTGGTGGAACAATAGTGCTTACAGAACACCACCGATTTGAAAATGTATCTAAAATAGAATTAGATATTATTTTAATGGCCGTATTTTGAGTTTTTGGGATTGCTGATTGATTTTCAGGCTCACAATTAGTCTTTTAGCAATCAGAAAAACTCAAAAATGCTTTTACGGGGGCGCTATAAATAAAATATAAATACATCTCCAAATCCGTACAACTCCATCAGCATAAACAGCACTTAAAATGTCACCAAGAATATTCCAAGCAAATCGAACTAATTGAGAATTTCCTTCTTCCAAGACATCCAAAGATTTTATTACAAAATGTTGTTGGATTGTTGTTTGTTCTGCTGTATTCTCTCCTAATTGGTTTTCTGCTGCTTCGCTAGCACTTACAGTTGATCCTTCCTGATTGTGTTCTTCAGTCATTGTTAATTGTAATTGATAAATTAATAATCTTGTTCCAACAGCAATTGCTAATTTGTGTATTCCAAGTCCACAGGAAGGTCCAAATGCAAGCATACTGACTGGATCTTCAAATAAAAATTTATAGTCTTTGGATTTCTGTTGTTGTTTTTCAACAGGAGTTGAACTGGTGGAAGAAATTACACGTGCTGGGAAAATTCTTTTAAAATTTCAAGTATTTTTGAAAAAAACAAGATTAAACCCAGTATTGACAACTCTAAAGAGAAAAACTTTTTCTTCAGCTGGAGCGTCAGCATCATCTGAAGCTAGAGCAATATAGGGAGGATCAAAACGACTTCTACTCCATGAGAGAGAACAAAGTCGATGTTGACAAATTTCATTGTCGACGAGAACTTAAAAAAATAAATTTAAATATTTTTTCTTTAAAAATCATTTAAACCATTCCAATTGTCTAAAGCCATTATATCCTCCGCTTCATATATTACTAATCTCCCTGAGGAAGTGCAAGCGGCCTGTAAAATTTTGATTTGAAAACAAAATTAAAAAACACTAACTAATTGAAGACCTAAATAATGAGGGGCAAATTGAATGTCGGTAATGCTGGATGTGCTAAATATTTAATTTTTCTTTTATTTTTTTCTTAAAAATACCTTTGCCGAAGCACAGTCCGACACACCCATCCATTGCTAAAGTCAGAAGCACTCATTGAAGAACGAGCATCCATTACATCTACGGCTGTAAAAGAAAGTGATTTTTTTAATTGAAAAAAATAGGTAATTAAATTCTGACAATGAGCAATTAGTTTAAAAATTTAGTCCAGAAAAATAATTGGTTATTTGAAACTCCCCCCCCCCCCTCCTTCCCCAAAAAGTATTTCTCTTACCATCTTTGTCAAATATTTGTATAGTATTATCAAATGAACATGTTGCAAGTACTTGCCCAAATTCTGGGTGTGCAAAACGAGCTTTCCAAACTGCACCACCGTGCTTCTAGAAATTTTATAATATTTTTATTTTCAATTAAACAAAAATAAAATTATTTAAAAAATTTTATTCAAAAGAAACTTTCCAAGAAGCACTTCTTTTCCAATTTCCATGTACTTCCTTGTCCCATATACATACCAATTTGTCACTTGAAACTGTCACAACTCTTTTTCCATAAAAATCAAACTCGACATGATGAATAGTGTCGCTGTGAAATAATGGATCTGAAGAAGCAAATGCTCCACTTCCCATAAATTGTTGAATTTCATGAGGAAGCATTTTTGTCTAAATATTTGTAAAAATCTGCAAAATTGAATAAAAATTAAATTATTTACATGAAAATGAGATTCCTTTTAGGAAGAACAAACATATCGTGAAAGGACAAAAAAAATAAACTTTTCGCCACTAAATATCTCGTCATTTACAAGAAGATTATTGCGTTTATTTTTGAGTTTATTTTAACTTTTTTCAATGAAAGTATCGATATGGACAATTATTCAAATAATTTTATTCAAAATAAATTTTATGAAAAAAAATTTAAAAAAATCATTTCAGGGACCTTTTGACGGCTTTCTTGGTTTTAGCCAAGGTGCTTCCTTTATTTATTTATTACTTGCATCAAATCCTTCATTAAATATTCGTTTTGTGATATTATTTTCTGGTTTTAAAAGTCTTTCTAGTTTCCATAATCAATTTAATTGTGTTAAAATTTGTGTTAAAAGTTTGCATATTTGGGGATTAAATGATGAGGTGATTTTTTTACATAAAAATTATTTTAATAAAAATTTCAAAAAAAGATTGTTTTGCCCAAACGGAGTGAAGAATTAGCTGAAGAATTATTTAAAAATGCTCAAATTTGTACTCATCCAGGAAAACATTGTATTCCACCGCTAAAAGAGATTCGAGAAAAATTAGAGGAATTTTTATATCAATTTTTGTAAAATTGAAAATATTTAATTTTTTGTTTAATAAAGAGTTTGTTTTCTTTTTGTTAAATAATTTATTTTGTTGTTTTTACTATTTATATCTTTTTTAATTATTTTTTAAAAATTTAACTGAATTTTTCTAATTCATAAATATGCCAATTTTACAAGTTTTCACAAACATTGCTTCAAAATCAATTCCATCAGAATTTTCAAAAGCAACGAAAATTATTGCGAATTTGACTGGGAAGAAGCTTCTGTAATGGTAGGAAAATATTTTTTATTTTTAAAATTAATTTTTCCAAGGTTCTAGTTAATGCTGGGAATGTTGGCTGTTTTGGAGGTTCTACCGATCCATTTATTTATGCCGAACTTCAATCAATTGGGGGATTTACTGATCCAAACAAAGTAACTGGGGAAATGACAAAACTTTTTACTGAACATTTTGGTGTTCCTGGTAGTCGAGTTTATATGAAATTGACTGGTCCTGATGCAAATCAAATTGCTTGTGATGGGAAATTAAAAGGATAATCATTAGAGATTTAATGTGCTCAATTATTTCACTTATTAGTAATTCAAGATATATATTCTTTTATTTATTTTTGCAATTAAATTTTATTTTTAAATTAATTGTTGAATAGACAATTCTATTTTATGTTGAATAAGCTTTTTATTTTTGTCCTTTGTAGTGGTAAATTTTGGTTTTTATATAATCTTTAATTGAGTGATTATTTAGTAAAGATGTGGGTAATTTTGAACTTCGTACCCCCCCCCCTCTTTTTTCTGTCTCAAAGTGTTAAAAATGGTTAGTTTGAACAAGAATTGTAGAACACATCAAGCCGAGTCGAATGACACCAAAATCGACAAAATCCGACCGGATTGGACCGAGATACAGACCCCTGAAAATTGAAAAACCACAGGGGCGAAAAACCATATGGTCGAGAGTTTGTACAAGTGATAGCTCATTCGAAAGAGCTCGTCGAGTTGAGTCGAATGACACCAAAATCAACGTGATTGGACATGATTTGACAAAGTTATGACATAAAGTTGCAGACTCCGGTAGGTCTAAATAATGTCATAACTTTGTCAAAACTCGTCCGATTACGTTGATTTTGCTGTCATTCAACTCAGCTCGACGAGTTCTTTCGAATGAGCTATCATTTGCATAAACTTTTTTTGTTCCAAGAAATCACCCCTGTGGTTTTTCAATTTTCAGGGGTCTGTATCTCGGTCCAATCAAGTCGGATTTTGTCGATTTTGGTGTCATTCGACTCGGCTTGATGTGTTCTACAATTCTTGTTCAGACTGACCATTTTTAACACTTTGAGATAGAAAAAAGAGGGGGGGGGGTACGAAGTTCAAAATTACCAAGATGTGTATTTAAGTTTTCCGTTTTTGTTTTATATATTCTATTTTAATTTTACCTGAATTAATTAAAAATTTCCGAATGAATTTTTGTTTTGTTTATAATATATTTATTTTTATTTCCAGTTAAAAATAAAATATGCCAGTTTTGCAAATCTCTACAAATATTTCAACAGAATCTGTCCCGCCTAAATTTGCAAAAATTGCTTCTGCGAATATTGCAACTCTAACTGGGAAGCCAGAATCCTACGTTATGGTTAATAATTTATTTTAAAATAATATACCGTAAATATTCTAATATAAGCCCATCCGAGGAGACCCATTGAAAAATATAAGCCCAGGGCCTGTACTAGAATATTTACGGTGGGCTTCAGCCTCCCTCAGCCCCCGCCTACGCCCTTGTTACCTCCGAAAATAATTAAATTCAATTTTTCCAAGGTTCTAGTTAATGCTGGGAATGTTGGCTGTTTTGGAGGTTCTAACGATCCATTTATTTATGCCGAACTTCAATCAGTTGGGGGATTTACTGATCCAAACAAAGTAACTGGGGAAATGACAAAACTTTTTACTGAACATTTTGGGGTTCCTGGCAGTCGAGTTTATATGAAATTGACTGGTCCCGATGCAGATAAATTCGCTCATAATGGAAAGACTTTTGCTTAAGAATATTTAGAAGAGAAAATACCTTAAATATATTAAAAATTAAATTATATTTTGTGTATTAATTAGCAAAAAAATAGACTTTTTGGCATTTCTAGTCTATTTATGCTATTTTGAATTAAAGTTATACGAACTAATAATTTTAGATCAGGGCTTCGATTTCTGCGGATTTTTCCTCATTTTGTGGTTTTTTGATAGAGCGATGAGGATTATTTTTAAAAATGCGGATTTGCGGATTTTTGTGGTCTTTTGAAGATTATGAGGATTTTTTGTATTTTCTTGTAGTTTTTAGGATAAAATGTCATTATTTTTCTGCTAAGACCCTCTAAAATCCTCAAAATTTTCGCCTGCGGCGCTGAAAATGGAAGAAATTTGTCTCTGGCCTTCCAAAATCCTCAAAATTTTCGCCTGCGGCACTGAAAAAAGACGATTTTTGGCTTAATGATCCTCCAAAATCCGCAAAATTTTTGCCTGCGGCGCTGAAAAAGGACGATTTTTGGCTTAAGGATCCTCCAAAATTCCGAAATTTTCGCCTGCGGCGCAAAAAAAGAAGATTTCTCGAGTAAACAATTCACTATAACTAGGGACGGTGAAAGCATTGGCTCAAGTCAGCTGTAATTTTTCATTTAATTATTCGGATTTTAATAATATAGTCATCAGTAGTGAAAAAATTGCTCAATTCAATTGATGGAGTCAAAAAATATAACGCATAAAATGATTTTAATTCAGTTTTTGTGTTTGAAAATTTTTTGCGGATTTTTCATATAAAATGCGGATTTTTTCGATCAAAATTGCGGATTTTAAAAAATTCGAGATCGAAGCCCTGTTTTAGATTGGTAAAGGTAATTAGTAAAATTATAAAAGTAAAATTATATATTCACCTTATAGAAACTGGGTTTTACATCAGAATTTTGACTTTTTCGTTTTATTTACATCAAAATTTTATATTCATCCATAATATTTTATTTTGATTTTTAAATTAATTTGCAAATTTACATTCTCCCATCGTACATTACTATCCAAAAAAAGAGTAAAAAAATTAATTTTGAAATACTACATTATTCTTGAATTATTTATTCAGAAGGAATTTTATTTTTATTTTGTTTATTTTTAGCATGAAGAAGCGGTAAAACACAAAAAAGAAATTTTTTTTGAAAATATATTTTCCAAAAATATTCCAAAAAAGTTTTTATTTTTTTCATTTAGAGCTTAAAACGAACTTTGTATTTTGAATTTTTCTAAACTACAAACAAAAGTTGATTGACAATTTTTAAGAACATTCTAGCTAACAAATGTGTATATAAATGAGATTACAATTTGGCTAATTCAAATAAAAAAACAAAAATAATAAATTTTTACCCAAAAAGTTTTAATTTAAAAACATTTTTGCTAGCAAATCCACAATTTAGTATACGTTTTTTAAAATTTTTGAGATGGGTGTGTGTGTGTGTGTATGCATTTTGGTGTCCCTGGTGGAGTGTATATGAAATTGACTGATCCTGATATTAATTCGCTCAAAATGGAAAGATAAGTGAATTTACTTTTTTCGCTCATCTTCTTTCCATTATGAGCGGATTTATTTGCATCGGGACCAGTCAATTTCATATAAACTCGACTGCCAAGAACACCAAAATGTTGGAAAGAGAAACAGAGGAAAAACCTTTTATGGAGTATTTTGCCTAAGCTATACACCAGCAATTCCGTATAGTACAGGGTGTCAAAGGCTATTCATACTTTGAGATTTTACCGTAATAATATAAAGAGTCGGCTATCGAAAATTAAAGTTTTACTACCAAAATTTTTAATTTCTGTTAAAGAATAAGAGATTTACTAAAAAAGTAAAAATTTGTGGTTAACTACATCCAAAAAAGTATTTTTAGTAGCAAAAGTGTTTTTTAAAATTATTTTTAAATTTAAATTATTAAATTAAAAAATGACTTATTATTCAATAAAAATAATTTGTTGTTTATTTCTGTCGATAATATTATTTAAATTAACTAATCAATGCATGCCACATACGGCTCATTGTGATAACTCTACCACTAGGAGTGGATGTTGCAAAGGTCCAGACTATTGTTTACATAATCCTACGGGATGTGGTTATGAATGTTCGGATAATAGTAAATGTATTAAAGAAGGAAACAAATGTGATTATTTAAAAGATGGATGTTGTTATGGAATGAAATGTGTTACATATTTAAAAGCATGTAAAAAATGTTCATTCAATAAATGCACAACAACTGATGATTGCTGCAATGGTAATTGTGCTAATGGAAAATGTTATGAATATACTGATTGTAAAAAATAATTTTTTTTATAAAAATTATTTTTAAAGAAAAATGGATGTTAAAAAATATAAATTTTGTTAAAAAGATTCTTCTGATTAACTAAAATCCTTTAAAAAATCTTTCCTTTTCTTTCTATAATTTTTTAATTTTTTAATACTTCTTTTTTTCCATTAACTTTTTGTTAATTAAACTTTGTGGAATAAATATAATTACCCAATTAAAATCATTTTATAAGGAAATTGTTAAATTCATACAGTAAGAGCGAGGTAAAATTTTAATCCCAGACAGGCATCGATCCTCCGACCTCCTGGGAATTATTGCTATAGCTGGGCACGTTCGCCCACATTCATAGGTGCTCTACCAACTGAGGTACAGGGACGCTAGTAAGTTGAATCGAAAAAATAGCTGCAAAATATGTATCTGAAAAATATTTTTAAAAAATATCTGAAAAAACAGAAAATATCTGAAAAACAGCTGAAAAGTATTTTTCTAACAAAAAATAGGTATTTAAATTTAAACACAACATTTCAATACATATGTAATTACAACTGGCTCTTATAATTTTTATCTAGAATCATTTTTTCACATAAAACTAAGAATTAGAATACACTTACATATTTAATTTTTAAATTAAAATATTTACATAAATTTTATATTTTTCTTTGAATTTTATGAATAAATTAAATAAAAATCAAACTGATAAATTAATTAATTACAGTAAACAATTTTTTAATATATTAAATATGTAGGTTGCCAGGTAACCAAAAAATATTTTTAAAATGTTTCTTTTCATTTACTACTTTTATTTCTTTAAATTTTTAAAAATTAAAAAAAATATTTAAATGGAATTAAATCTAATAGAGTAGATTATGCACATGTTGGGACTACAACAAATTGTATATTTAATTATTAAATTAAATTAAAATTATTTATTTAAAAAAGGTTGTCTTAAAGTAATTCACACAACTTCTGTAGACGGCCATTTAAGTACTCGAAGACATTCCACAATTAAATTAGAAAATAATACAGAAAGTGGAGGAGGGGGAGGAGAACAATTAATAATTAAACGGAAAGGGAGTAATAAAAGGAAAAATAAATTAAATGAAAATGAAACTGATAAATTAATTATTGGAGATCAAAATGGGGTTTTGTTATGTATGGAAAGGAAAGATGGAAATACAAATGTTTGTTGATTTTTAATTTAAAAAGAAGGGAGATTAAGATGAAATTATTTTAGATACTTGTTGTCGGCCCTTTACAATTTATATTTATGGAGCTTTCCTTTCGCTAAAAATCTTTTTATAAATTTATTTACCAATTTTTAGATTCTCTATAAAACACCTCCTGGTCCTCCAATACGAAGACTTATGGTATTCTAATTTTAATTTAATTTAAAGAAAATAAATTTAGATGGGAGGTGCTTTAGGTTCTATACAAGATAAAGCATTTATTGCTTGTGGAACAGAAGTATTTAATTAATTAGATGAATTTAAAATTCTTTTTAATTAAAAAAGGTTAGAGGATATAGTCGAAAAGGAAAACAATTTTTGGCATTTAATTCTAATTTAACAGAATCAATTCAATCTTTATATATTTATGGCATTGATATGTTAATTGCAAGCAAAAACTCTTTTTATCATTTTCATGATTGTGTTGAGAAAAGCGTTGGGAATTATTGAGATATTTTTTGAAAAATAACTTTTTATTTTAGCATTTCTCTTGTAGCGACAATATTCTTGACATTCTTTGTTTACCTATAACAGAAGGTGGATGGGTTGGACGTGGATTAACACCTGTTTTGGTTAATTATTTTTATTTATTAAGCTATAAAGAGTTAATTTCTCAAAAATTATTGAACTGGGATTTTTAAAAAAATATTAATCATACCTATTCTTTAAAAATCATTTCCTTTCTTATATCACTCGATCTTTCTTTTAAAAAGGCTTACAATCATCAGTAAATTATTCCTTTTTTTAAAGGCTTGTGCTGATAAAACAATTAAAGTTTTGGATGGTTCAAGAATTGTTTATCAAGTTTTAAATTTTTTTTAAAAATAATTTCTTTTTCTAAAAAGGTTCCATTAAACGAAGTCCCAACAGTTTTACATCTTTTTTGTAATGATGGAGGGTATAATAAACAAAAAGTATTGTTTGGATGTAAAAATGGATATATTGGCTTAGTTGATTTGGGGGTAGATTTTTGGACAATGTGTCAACAATTTGAGACAAAATCTTTTGGAAGTAAAAAAAGAAAAATAAATTAAATTAATTATTTAATTAATTATGTGTAGCTATTTCCACAATTCATTGTTATCCAATGATGGGAGAGGAGAATAATACACAACCAGATGTTTTGGTTATTTAAATTAAAGTTAAAATATTTTTTTAAATTTTTTTGTAGATAGGAAAGGATGATGGACTTATTGAATTATATTCTGTAGATGAAAATAATAACGTAAATTTTTAATTAAAAATTATTTTTTAAAAAGCATTTAAAAAAGTTAACATTTCGTCAATCATATCAATGCGAAGAAAGCATTACTGGATTACAAGGAGGGAGAGTAGGTAATGGAATACATCCAGAATTGATAGTAACTACTTATACAGGTATTAATAAATATGAGAAAGAAAATTAAAATTAAAAAGGTTGGGTATTTGGATTAACAACAGAGCCCGTATTTGCGATAAATGCTGGATTAGATGAAAAAGGAAATGAGGCGCCAGAAATGGAAATTAAAGTACAACAAATGAGGTATATTAATTTAAATAAAAAAAATATTTTTTTCTCCTTCTAGATTAGAAATAGAACAATTAGAAATTAAAGTAAAAGATGAAAGAGAGCGGTTTAATAATGAAATGACTCGTTTAAATCAAATAGCAAGTGAAGTACCTACAAATGGAAATTTAATAGGGAATAATACAAGTTTAATGGCTTTTACTGTTAATGATAGATTTGAATTGAGAAAAGAATTGGCTTGGTAGAAAGAGGAAGATTTTGTTCTAAAATTATTTATTTTTTAAAGTTATAATTTGTCTGTTGAATTAGCAATTCCAATAGATTATGTATTATTACAGAGTGATGTTAAAGTTGATTTATTGGATGTTGAAAGGAATTCTGCAGTTATTTCTGTTACTGAACCAGAAAATGAAGTAAATTTCTATAGAAAATATGGTAATAGTTCGGATGAGACCCCCCTCCTTTTTCCTTTCTAAAAGTATTAAAAAATGGTCAGTCAGTCTTAGTTTATAGAACTCGTCAAGATGTGTCGAATGACACCAAAATCAACCCATGGTCTAACTTCGGGCCTAGATACAAACAAAAACCCTGCGCAAATCAAAGGGTTTTGCATAAGCGTCTCACGACTACAATAGGATTACTTTATCTCATAACTTTGTCAAATCTTGTTCAGTTATGTTGATTTTGATGTCATTCGAATCAGCTCGACAAGCTCTTTCGAATGAGCTTTTATTTATTTAACCGAATTTTTAGCCCAAGAAATGAGCTTGGTCCACCCTTTTATTTTTCAAATTTCGGGAGTCTGTATCTAGGCCCAAAGTTAAACCTGGACTTGATTTTGGTGTCATTCGACACATCTTGACGAGTTCTATAAACTAAGACTGACTGACCATTTTTTAATACTTTTAGAAAGGAAAAAGGAGGGGGGTCTCATCCGAACTATTACCGAAAATATTTTAAATTATTTGTAATCAAGTCAGGGAATGCACTTTTGGCAGTTTATCGTTGTCAGGCTGATATTACAAGAATGGTAGGGATATAGTATATTTAATTTAAATATATATTTTTGTTAGGAAATGCGTATTAGATCAATTGAAGGACAATTTGGCACTTTACGTTTATATATTGTACCTAGACTTGTTCCTCTTACATGCAAGGTATCTAATTAAATAAATTATTAAAAATAAATTCCTTTTTTTTTGTTAATTAAGGATTAAAATATTTTTACTTGAATTTTAATAATTCTTTTAATTAATCGAAACAAATTTTTTATTTTACTCGTTTTAATTTAGCACTTTAATTAATTAATTAGAGATCCAATTATTTTATCAAATATTTTTCCACCCATTCTTCTCTATTCTTTCAAATTTTATTTTAAAATTTTAAAGTCCCAAAGAACAGCAAGATGCACACAATCCCATAGAATGGTAAAAACAGCCCATGTTACAACCACAAAAATCTCCTGCTCCTCTTTTCCACTTTAATAATTAGAAATTATTTAAATTAAAAATAAACTAAAACCCCTTTTCCAAATTTATCTATAGTATACTCCGCCCCTAACCTTTTTTTAGAGAAAATATTAAAAATTTTTGAAACAAAATTAAGTAAATTTTTTTGGAGAAAAGTAATTTCTTTAAATAATTTTTATTAAATTTAACTTTTTACCTTTAATAATTCACGTCTTCGTTCATTTCCTTTAATAATTCTTTCAATAAATGTTTGTCCATTTATTGCCCTTTTATTTATTTTATTATTTAAATCTTCATTATCATCATTATTTATTATTTCCTCATTTAAAAACAAAAAATTAGGTAATTTTGTTTTTTGTTTTTTAAAATAATTAATTTCTTCTTCATTTTCTTCTCTTTTATTTTCTATTAATTTAGGGAATTTAAATTAAAAAAATATTTTTCTTCTTTTAAATTTTGATCATTATCCTAATTAAAAATAAATATTTATTTTATTTTTTCTCTTTTTTTACCTCATTTTGTTTAATTAAATATTGTTTAGATAATGTTTTTGTCTAAAAATAATTTTTATTTAATTTATTTAAAAATAATCTAAATTATTTACTTCTATTGGAGTTGAAGAAACTTGTAAAATTAAACAAAAATAACAATTAATTATTAAAAAAATGAAAAACATTAAAAATAAATTTTTGGAAAGCCGAAGAATATTTTTGGAGTTTAAATTTATTGAAGAATTATTGTTAGTTTTTGGAATAAGTTGAAGAATAATTGGATTTAAACGGGGAAGATTAAATGGCATTCCTTTTAAAAAATTTTTTTAAATTCAATAATTAATTGTTAAATTGAAAATTAAAAAAAGTAAGAAAGGAAAAAATTAAATATTTAATTAAAATTCGAGTAATTTAGAGAGAGAGAGTACCTTAAATGTGGCTTTAGATTTTTTTCCAGAAGTCCCACTTATGGGTTTCTATAGTATGCACATTTACTAGTGTAAGAGATTTTAATCATTTCATGGTACTATGTGACAGAAATATGATCACGGACAACGAGGACAAACCTGTCAAACAACCGGAGCAGTACAAAAATATTTTTTAAAAGGTATAGCATCGCGTGCCTAATTTGCCTCATCCGATATATACCTATCTTATTTTTTGATAAAATTAAAAAATAATTTTTTTAAGAAAAAAAAACTAAAAAATTATTAAACAACAATTTTATTTTTGAGTTTTCAAAGTCAAAATAATTTTTATTCAACTTATTTAAAATGCAAAAAAGCGTGTAAATGTGCGTGTTTAGTTTTTAACGTGTAGGAGGAAAGTAGGAAGAAAATTTTTTAATTTTTAAGAAATAAATGGAGGATGAGGGAGGGAGGGGGAGTTGTTGTTTAGGTAAATAATTTACTAAGAAAAAATTCTAAAAATGGATTTAAATATATTTTTTGGTGGGGGAAATAATAAATTTAGGAATTTAAAGTTAAATAATAGTCACGAAATGTCTGAAAATTATTTTTTAAACTTTGACTTGAAATTTAAATAAATAAATAAAATTAAATAATTAATTTTAATATTTTTGCTTAAAAATTGTAGTGTTATTAGGGGATTTGAAATAAAATTTCTTTTCGAGTTTAAAATTCAAAAAAATAATTTTTAATTTATGGAAGATTAACTTCGAGAGAAATAAAGGGCATTTTTTTAAGTTTAAAAGTATTTTTTAAATTTTGGACAAACTAAAAACTTTAAAGTATTTATTAGTTTTTAGTTTTTAAAAAATAAATGGGAATGTTGCCCATTTTCTTAGACTTTTTAAAGGGAATTTTATTTAATATTTTTATGGACAATATTTACTAAATAAACGTCAATTTATAAAATTAATTTTCAATTAAAATACTTAAAATAAACATTTATTCTCATTGAATTTAAGACAATTTACTTCAAAAATTTGTCATTATTTAGTATTTTAATTGTTTTATTTAAGTAATTTAATATACTTTTACATTTTTTTCATTTAAATTAACAATTTTAGAAAATCTCAAAAATTGCCAAAAATGGTTTTTTATCTTTTAATTTTAAATAATTCCCACGTTTAAAAATTATTTTTAAAATATTGGAGAAAAAATTTAATTAATTCTACAGAATTTTTAATTAAAGGAATTAATTGTTGTGTTTTTAAATTTCCAGGTTTGTTCTTACCCAATAAAGCCACTTGCCCTCCATGAACGTATCCACTATTTTGATGAACATCGTCCAATGAATACTTTAACTCTGACAGGCTCCTTTTCAATAGCAGAAGCCCATTCTTGGTTAGCTCTGTGTTTAGCTGAAGTTCCCGAACGTTGTCCACAGGCAGAGACTGTTACTTTTAATTTTCGTTCAACATTTAATGGAGGAACTCAATTACAAGCTAATTATAGGTTTTTTTTTTAAAGAAAATTAAAAAAACAAAAAAATTATTTCTATTTTTCCTCAAAAAAGTAAAGGGAGAGTTAGTTATCGTTCTGACAATTTATCCACAATTGTTATTTTACGTGATGTTATTAGCAGAATTGTTTCTATGGGACAAATAAAAGTACACATTGCTTGTGATATTAATGAGGAAAGTATTAAAAAATGTTTAGAATTAATTTGGCCAAAATTGGAATATCAAAGTCGGTTAGTTAGACAATTGGAATTAGCGAGAGGGTTAAAGGTTAATTTTTTTAAATATTTTTTTTTGGAAATATTTGAAATTTTGTTTACGTTTTGAGTAGTTATGTTTTGTTTGTTTGTTTGTTTGTTTGTTTGTTTCACTATAAAAACACTAAAATATTCTTAATTCTTGTTTGTTAATCAAAAGTGTTTAGTTATTGTTCGACGCCTAGTTTGTGTATGTTTATTTTTTATTTTTATTCCCTTTTAAAAAAATATTTTTTAAAGTTCTTCAAAAAATGTTTTTATCTAAATTAATCAAAAAACAATCATTTCTTCACATTTTCTTCTTCCTCAATGTATTATCTTCAATATTTTCTACTTCAACGGCTGCACAAAACATTCAATTAATTGATCCAAAAGCAGAAAGCCGAAAATTGCCAAAATCGTGGGATTCTATTTTGAATGATTGGGAAAGACATCCTTCGACTAATTGGTGGCATGTTATTGTTACTTTTGTTTTTCCTGCTATTGGAATGGGTTTATTTGGTCTTTTAATTGTAAGTTTTTTCCTTTCAAAATGGAAAAAAATTCATTTAAAGTATTCCTGTGTTCGCCTTTGTAAATGGTTTCATGCAAGACGTGAAGCCCTTCTTTTGGCAATGGAAACAAGAAGAATTAAACGTTCTCGTTCACGTTCAATTTCTCGTAAAAGTACAGCAGAAAAACCAAAAAAAGAAGAAAAGAAAGAAGAAGCAAATGATATTCCATTAGAAAAAACAAAATCCCGTCCAGAACTTTCAATCGACATTGAATCAAAAACTGTTGGCGGCCCTCCACAAATAATTTCTGGTGTTCACATAAACGAATCAAAAAGTGAAAATTCTCTGTCATTAGACTTGGAATTTCGGCCAACAAAAACTTCAGAAAAATCAATTGGAGGAGGAAATATTCAAATGCTTGGCTCTATGAGGGATGGAGGTGGAGGAGGAGGGGGAACTTTTAGTGGAAGTGGTTCTTTAGGTTCTCCTTCAATTGTTGGGGATATTGCTCCAGCTGTTGGATCATTACGAATTAATATGCCTGTTAGTAGCTCTTTGCGAAAGAATGGAGGAAGTTTGAAGAAGAAGAAAGAAGAAATTAGTGGAAGTAAAAAAGAGGGGAGTAAATAAATAAATATATACATATTTGTGTGTATTTTTGGTGTTTTAATTATTCTTTTTTATGTAAATGTTAATTTTCTTTTTTATTTGTAAAGTATATTTGTGTTTTGTGTATTTTTGTTTATTTTAAAAATTTTAATTTAAAAAATATATTATATTTTTACTAGGGTAAAAATATACCCTAGTATACCTTTTCGATTAATCCAAATTTTAAGAGACAAATAACGGTTTTATTTTGGAGGAATTTTTAATAAAATCTCTCATTTTCAGAAGTTTTCGGTTTTTTAAATATTGTAAAATCGGTTAATTTTTGGCAAAAAATAAAAAAATTTTCGGTTTTAAAACCGGTCGTGAAACAATTTTTGTAAATTAAAAATAAATTAAATTTAAAGGAACTGGAAGCAACATTTGAAGATTTAAGTTATTTAAATTCAGAATTAAAACAATTATTAGCTAATTATGAACATTTACATAAAGAAGTAGACAATCAACAAATACATTTGGATAGAATACTTGGAATTATTACAGATTTGTATATTGATAAATTTAAAATGCTTGGACAAAATGTTAAACATAAAACTAAAGAATTATTGGATATTTTGAAGGGGGAATGTGATTTGGAAAAAATTGTTGAATTTTTTAGTGGAAAATAATTATTTTATATTTCTTTTTTTATTTTTAAAGTAAAAAATAAAAAGTTAAAAGATTTTGTAGTCTTTCAAAAATTGCAGTTAAGTGTATTCTAAACTTAAAGTTGGATAACCAAATCAACAATATTTAATAGGCAATCCTACTTAGAAATTTTTTTTCTTAATTTTTATTTTCATTTTTGTCAATAAATCCTCACTGATTTATATTAAAAAATATATATTTTTATTTAGATTTCTAGTACATATTTAACATAAAAATTTCTATTTAATTGCTTTTCCTCCTCCTTTAATTATAATTTCCTCTTCTTTCTTTTTTCGACATAATCTTTTCCCATTTGGCCCAATCGGTGCTTTTTCCTTTATTGGCAATCCAAGTACTTGTCTACACGAAATTCTCCATTTGTTACATTTTTCTGGATTTATTGTTGTCCAATTAATTGTTGGTGGTGGTGGTGGGGATTTTATTGCTAAAATTGTTTCTTTTTTTACTAAAAAATTTTAAAATTTTTTAGTTTTCAAAAATAAACCTCCAATTATTTTTGTCTCTCTATTATTTTCAATTCCTTCATAACAACTTTTTCTATATTTACAAGCCAATTTTATATTTTTATCTAATATATTATTTGATTTTATTAAATATTTATTATTCTCATTTTCCTCTTTTTTCTCTTTAATTTTTGTTGTTTTTGTAATTTTTAATTTAAATTTTTCTTGTTTTCCTCCCATAATTTTATTCATTTTATCATAACAACTCAATCGATATCTTTTAAATTATTTTTAAAATTAAAAAATTTAATTCCAAAACTTGCCGGCAACGAAATAATCTTTCTTTTTCACTCATTTTCTCCCATTCCTCAATTTCAAATTCACGGGGCTCCTTACTACCCGTTAATAATAAATTACTTAATATTCTCCAATCAAATAAAGGTTTATCTTTAAAATTAAATTATTTTTTCTTTAATCATTTCTCCTTACCTTCATTTAAACTTTTTCTTCTTTGCCATTGTTTTTTCTCTTCAACTAAATTTTCTTTTACTTCTATATTATATTTTTTATTTTTTCTTATTTTATTTTTTGTTTCCTTTTCCTCCTCTTCTTCTTCTTCTTTTTCCTCCTTCACTTCTTCTTCCTCTACTTTCTTTTCTTCTACTTCCTCCTCCACTTCCCTCTCCTCCACTTCTCCCTTTTCTTCTTTTATTTCATTAATTTCTTCATTTACTATATATTTCTTCATTTTTCTCTTCTTTACTTCTTCATTATCTTCTTCTAAATCTCCTTCATTATTTTCTTCTTCCTTTCTTCTTTCAATAAATTTACATCCTTCTTGGGGAGATATTGTTTCCTTAATTCTTTTTTTATCAACAAAACAATCCTTTTTAATTTTTTCTTTTTTATTTTTCTCCTCAACTTCTTCAATTTTTATTTTTCTTTTAGAAGAATTTTTAGGTAATTTTTTATTTTTCTTTTCTTCCTTTGCCGGCGAACTGTTTTTCATAGATTTATTAATAATTAATTTCTTCTCCTCTAAAGTAATATTTTTATTTTGTTTATTTTCTTCTTTTTCAATAATTTCCGTTTGTTGAATTGCTGCATTTGCAACATAACAACTTTTTCGATATTTACAGAATAATTTAAGTTCTCTTACGCTTGTTGGTACCTTTTTAAAGAAATAATTAAAATTTAAAATAGATCCCTTTATTTAAGTCCTTTATATTAAATTTTAATTTTAAAGAGAATTCCCCACGTTTAAATAACTACCTAATCTTCACATACTAATTAATTTATATATTTTTAACCTTTTTCCCCTCCAAAATTTTTGTTATTGTTTGTTTCTCTTCATTTTTATCAATTCTAAATTCTTCAGGTAATTTACCACTTGAATAACAACTTTTTCTATATTTACATTCTAATTTTGTTTGTTTTCCCTCATCTTTATCAATTTTTTGTTTTCCTTCCATTCCAACTCCCCACCATTCTTTTAAATCTTTAATTAAATTATTAAAATTCCATTCTTTTATTCCAAATGTAGTTATCGAGTTATTATTAATTTTTGGTTTAATTCCATTTTTGTAGCAAGAATTTCTATATCGACAAAATAATTTTCTTTCATATTCTTTCATGTTTTCTGTTTAATTTTAATATTTTTTAAATAATTCAAAAAAAATCTAACCAAATTTAACTTCTTCCCCATCTTCACCCCTCTTCTTCTCCTCATTTCCCTCCTCTTCTGGTTCTTCTTTCCAAAACCCACTACTTCCAAAACCTCCTAACCACTGTAAAATTTCACTTTGTTTAATTTCTGGTAATTTTCCACTTAAATAGCAACTTCTTCTATATTTACAACGATTTTTCCGTTCCAATTCTGCCCAAAAATCAGCAAGTACTCGTTCACCATCATATACATATTTCTCTCGAAGTACTTCTCCTTCTGCTTCTTGTTGACGGACTTTTTTTACTGCCTAATTAATTTATTTGGTTTTAAAAAAATCATTTAAATATTTATTTACTTGTTTTGCTGCATCCTTTAATGTTGCTTTCTTTTCAACATCAACAATTTTAAGTTTTGTTCCCCCAAGTGTTCTCTTCCCAGATGGAATATATTCCCCATTTTCTTGTCTTTGTTCCTTCCCTCCATATTTTCCTGGAATTTTAATTCCTTTGTCTGCATAACAAGATAACCGATAACGGCACATTCTTTTTTTATCTGTAATACTTAATGTAGGATCAAGCTCATTATCATCTTTATCATTATTATCATCCTCCTCGTCTTCATTTTCTTTTCCATCTTCTCCAACATTTCCTTCATTATCTTCCTCATCCTCGTTATCTTCTGTTTCGTCTTTATCCTCCTCATCTCTTTCTTCCTCATTTTCTTCATCTACCTCTTCTCCATCATTTTCTTTTTCCTCCTTATCAACCTCTTCTTCCTCTTCAATTTCCTCTTCATTACTTTTTTTCCCATCATTATTTATATCTTCCTCAATCTCATTATCCTGTTTACCCCCTTCAACCTTCTCATAATTTTCTTCGTCATTTCCTTCTTCAATGTTCTCTTCATTTTCTTCCTTTACTTCCCTATCATACTTTCTTCTTCGTCTTTGACGTTTTTTATTTACTTTTTCTTGTTCTTCATTTTCCTAAAAAATTTTATTTAAATTATTTTCAAATAAAAATATTTTTAAATAAGACTCTTCCTTTTCAAACAAATATTAACCCTTACATCTTCATGAACATTTCCTTCCCTAATCTCTTCATCATTGCCTAATTTGTTTGTTCTTCTTTTACTTTTCTTCCTTTTTTGTTCTTTTATTATTTCATTTTCTTCTGCTTCTTCTTTTTCAATTATTTTCTTTTGATTATTTTTTGATGTTATTGTTGAAGCAGAAACCATAGGAACACCAGAAAATGTAAATAAATCAATCCAAACACTTCCCCCTTTTTCCTTTTTCATTAAAGCATCAGATCTTCTTTTCAATTCAACATTTCCAACTTCAATTTTTTCATTTATTTGCCACCCCCTTTCATCTAAAGGAAAATCTAATTTTCTATTGCACATTACAAAAGCTAATTGTTCTTCTGTTTCTCCTTTGCGCCAACAGAATGGACTTAAAAATATTCTGTCAATTATGCCGTTTGGTGATTGTGAATTACCTACATTTTTTAATTAAAATATTTTACTAATTACATAATTTTTATTTTTAGTTTCTCCTTTAATTTATTCTTTTTATTTAGTATTCCAAATTCAAGTTAAATCCAGTTTATTTTAAAACATTATTTTCATATCATAATCAGTGATGGAAAAGTTCCAAAATTTCTCTGGAACCGGTTCCAGTTCCGGAACTGGAACCTTTCCATCCCTGATCACAATATAACTCTCGGAAAATAGCAAAAGATTTGTTATTAATTATTTTAATTGGTAATTACTAGTATACCCTTTAAATAATTTTTTAAAAATTATTTTAAAATTTTCTAACCAACGATAACTTTTGTTCGATCATCATATTGAATTGCTGATTGTATGTCCACAAATAAAGGTTCTGATTCTCCTCTTAATAAAAATATTTTCCAAAAAGTATGTCCAAAATCTATTTAAATAATTAGAATTTATTTATTTTTTTTCTAAATTAATTAACCATTAATGCTTGATTGAAATGAATTCATTTTATGCCATTCTAGATCATCTAATAATGGAGAATTTTCTTCACCTTTTTCTTTTTCATTTCTTGTTGTAAAAATCAACAATGATTGGAATTCTTTAATTTTTATTTTTTAATTTTTATTCTTATTTATTAAAGATTTTTAGTATAAGTAAAGGAATTCACCAAAATTATTAGTTAAAAATTCTCTTATTTTTATTAAATACCTGCATTAATTGAAAAGCTCATTAACATAACTATTAATGTACAGAACAAAAGTAATTTATCATCAAAATAATTTCTCATTTTTGCGTTGCAAAAATTTCAATAAACTAAAAATTATTTTAAATAAACATTTATGATATAAAAATTAATTTTAATTTTAAATTAATTAAAAAAATATTTTAAAAATTATTTTTTAACATTTTTTATAAATTTATTTATTTATTACCCGCAAGAAATTGACGTCCCTTGAATCAGTTCGAAGATAATCTTGAGAAGAATTAAATACTCAATTTCTTTTATTTTTAATTTTCTCATCTGTTCTCCTTTCATTTTTTTCCCATCAAGCACAATAATATATCCTTGCAAGTCAATCAGAAAAAAGCCAATTTTAAAGTCCAATTTTCCCTCTTTCTTTTCTAGCAGCCGCTCTTAAACCCTTTAAACTTCTAAATAAATCCACTTTTGTTTTAATAATATCTACCTAACTCTCTCATTTATTTTTCTCGTTTTTTAAATAAAAAATTGTTGTAATCAATATTGTTGTGAAGTATTGCGCTTTTTTACTTCCGTCAAATGTGCTCTAAGAGCTTTGAAAAGGTTATATATGTAAGTAGTTATCCAAGTGATTTTTTATCTTTAGGACTTAAAAACAAGGCAAATACAAGCATCTGGCTATATTTTGAGTAAAAAAATAAAAAAAAAGGCGAATGTTTGAATTTAAAAAGAGTTCCTTTAGCTTAAAAATTTGAATAATTTTTATGTCCACTATTTTTAAATAATTTAATGAAATATTAAAATGAAAATTGAAAAAAATAAAATTCTTTTAATGTTTCTTTTTCTCAAGACGTTTCTTCTTTCTTTCAAGTTTCTTCTCTTTCTTCTTCATTTTCTTCTTCCTCTTTTTCTCTTTCTTACGTTTCCTTCTCTCCTCTTCTTCCGAATCAGAACTATCATCATCACTATCGTCACTATTATCTTCATCAATTTCACTTTCAATTGTTATAATATCATTACCAGAAGAACCATTTTTTATTTCTAATTGAAAATTATTCTCCTAAAATTATTATTAAATATTAAAAGCCTAAGAAAATAATAAATACTTGATTGCATTTTTCTTCCAAAAATTCAGTTGGAGGCATTGCTGGTCCATAAACATTATCATCCTCTACAATATCCAAAATTGTAATAACACTTTCTTTTGAAATAATTGGCCTTTCTTGTTTTTGTTCGTCTTCTTTTTTAATTTCTTTTTCTTGTTTTTTCTTTGGTAAATGAATAAGTGCCTCTTCATCTTCTTCGTCTTCATCTTCTATTTGGGTTTCATCATCTTCAATATCGTCATCTCCAAAAATAGCCGATAATAGAACTATTGGGGCAACCTCAATTTTCTTTTGAGAATTTATCTAAATAATTAAAGTTTTTTTAATTTCAAAGATTTATCAACAAATTCCTTTCACCTTTTCTTCAGTTGTTTCCTTAACTTCATTTTTTATTAATGGTGTAGACTGGTGTTGTTGTTCATTTCCGGACGTTTGATCAAAACGAGAAGGATGCCTTCTATGTTGCCCATCCGTTGAACTTTTCCCTCCCAAACTTCCAGCTAATTCAATTAAAGAATATTCAGAAGAATAATCCTTTTGGCCTCCATAACGTTGTCCACTCAATCCAGGAACACCAAGTATTTGAGAATCTGGGTATGGATTAGAGATATTAAAACGTTTGCATAGGTCGGGAGCAGGATGCCATTCATGAAGTTGACGGGTAGCAGTCCCAAACTGATTAGAACCAACAGCT
This sequence comes from Meloidogyne incognita, assembly GCA_036172945.1. Classification (NCBI taxonomy): domain Eukaryota; kingdom Metazoa; phylum Nematoda; class Chromadorea; order Rhabditida; family Meloidogynidae; genus Meloidogyne; species Meloidogyne incognita. The sequence continues at coordinate 6,452,471 of JARQAC010000001.1, forward strand.
TCTAGTTGTGGATTAGGTTTTATTGAGGACTAAATTAAAAAATTAAATTAATAAAAAGGAATATATTCTTTAAAATAAACAAACTTACTTCATGTTTTATTTGTTCCTCGTAATCCTCTTTATCCACTCCAGATTCACGCGCAAAGCGATTTTTAAGATGTTCAGCTATTGGGCGAGCAAAATCCAGTCTGGCTAAAGGCTTTTGTCTTTCTTGAACATCCTTAAGAAGAGCACGTAACTCAGATGGGAGTGCTTCTTCAAAGTCTGCTTTTTCACTTTCCCATTGTAAAAGTGTCATTTCTGGAGGTTGAATAAATGGAATACCTGATAAATAACAAAAAAATATTTAAAATAGTCAAAATTATCTTTACCTCTTTTAAGATAGCTAACATATTGACGAAATCTATGAGCCTTTAATGGCTCCTCTTCAAATGGCTGTGCTGATAAACCATGATGTATTCTGTGACGATCATGAATATGTTTTGAATGAAGTTCTTTCTGTTAAATAATTTTTTAAGAATCATTTCAAAAATTCCTTACATTATCATTTTTAGAGCCATCAGGAATAGTAAAATTATTTATTTTTAATTTAGCTCTCTGTTCATTACTTAACATTTCCATCACTGAATGATCACGCTCCCCAAGAAGTTTAGCCCTTTGGAAGGGAGTTAATTGATTGCTAATTTTTGCAACAGCTTCGGGTAACTTTTTAGAAATTTCCTTTCTTCCAGAAAAAAGTAAGGATTTTGTTCTATTTGTACTTGGACGCCAGCCAGGAGGAGGTGTATCAGCAACAAAAAATTTTTGAGATTTTGACGAATTTTTGCCTTCCATACTGCTAGATGATGGAATGAAAGTTGAATCAACTAAAAAATTAATTAAAATTAAATAATAAAAATACTAACATTTGGGTACATTAAGTTGTGTTGATTGAGTAGAACCAACTTCAAAATCGTATTGTGTCAAATCATAATTAGTATAAATATCTTCATCATCCTCTTCAAATGCCCCAACACCAAATGCCTTATTTTAATTATTTTAGAGAGAAAAATAGCAAAGAAAGTAAAAGGGATTTCACAATAGGTGAAATTTTTACTTAAAAATCTTCGGAATTTTTGCGAAAATCGAAAGATAGTTTAGACAATTTCTTTTAGAGACTGAATTTATTAAACTAAAAAGAATTGTAAATTAATTTCGCTGGGCCATGGGACAAGCAAGTCATCCATTAAAATTTAAAAATTTATTACTTACCTGCCCTCTAATTCCTTTTCCACTACAATTAGTTTTCTTCAACGAAGCAGTTACTCTTCCATATTTTTCTGAAAGAACACCAATTTCTTGTAAAGGTTTATAACCCATTCCATGAACATCTTCTTTTTGACAAATTTCCACGGGTTTAATATCATCTGGAGAAAATTCTGCTGTTGGAATTATTTCTTCAATATCTTTAACAGTTTCTTCATCAAATTCGGCCTCTTTCCCAGAATTTTTTGCATCAATTACTTAAAAAATAACTTTTAGCTAGAAAATAATATTAAAAATACATTTCTGTCTCTCTAATGCACGGCGAGTCATTTTTGCACCAACTCCTTTCCCTGGTCGCCAACCCATTTTGCGAAGAATACGTATTCCTATTGAATCACTGGAAAATATTCTTAATTTTAAATTTAAAAAATTTCTTTTACTTCACAGGTCGAAGTAAAGAATTTAATTTATTTGCCAAACTTCCATCATTCCCAACAAAATTACTAGTTCCAGCTCTTTCCCATGCCAGTAAACGCTCTTCGCCGGGTGCAGCCAATGTGTCCATAAAATCAGATTTTGTTCGAAACTTTCGCGAAGCAATTCCAAACTCGCCAAAATCCTCAAAAATAATTTTAAGAAAATTAACTAAATTAAAAATTACTTCTTCATCCATAAAATCCTCTGCCATTTGTTCAAGTCGTTCGCCACGTTCAGTTCTAGTAGATTTAAATGTTTGTGGCACCCACCCTATTTTTTGATTTTTAAAATAAAAATAAAAAGACAACCATGTTTGGACCCGGCAGTATTAAAATATCCAGCAGAAAAGCCTCCAGTAAAAGCTCCATGAAAGCGACGTCGACCACGTTCGTCTGTCACAACTTCATCTTGAATGCCTTTTGGTTTCTTTGAAACAGCTGATTCTGTTAAAAGATAAAATATTAAATTTTTGTTTGCAATTAATATTTAATTTGTAAATATTATTCTCAAAAAATAAAAGTTGTGCTTTGCTAAAGAAAATTTAGCTCTTTTATTAGTTTAAATGGAGAACTCTCCCAATGAAATTTATTGGCTCAAAAAATATATTTTCAATTTGCTACTTACTTGCTTCATCCTCCAACTGCTCAAAAGGTGTTCCATAAACCATTTTAGATTAGAAAATGCATTCAATGATCTAAATCTAACAATAAAATTAAATATGTCAAAATATGCACCTAACTACTAAAATTAAATAATTACTAAAAATAAAACAAGCATTTTAACTTGTATGTAAATATTCATTTTAAGATTCAATTTTAATTGTAAATAAAAATATCAGCAAAAAAGTTGGCGATTTATTGTTTTTAATCAAAAAATTTAAATCGAAAAAAACATTTCAAAATATTAATGTCACCACCAACAGAAAGGAAAATTTTAACAAAAAATCAAAATATCTTGCAAAGATGCACTCAACCAAATCATTTAAAAAATAAAATGAGTGTATATATTTAAGAGAAATTAATCAAAAAATTTGTTTTTTAACGTCTCTTGTCACGACCTCCCTTAACAAAGCACCAATCGGCTGATAATTCTTGACCGAGAAAGTCATATCCATTCACTAAGATTATTTTAAAAAATTAAAATTTAAGGAAAATAGAGATTGGCAGAAATTGTAGATCGAGATTTTTGAAAAGCCTGAACCTGTTCCTGTAGTCCAGGAAAAACCCAGGAAGATCAAAAATACCTGGGCCTAGATTCTGGGTAAGGAAAAACCCAGGCCTTAATCCAGGCCTAGCTCGATCTCTAGTAGAAATTTTTAGTTTTAAAAGGGGAGTTAAAATATTTTGTTCCCACATATAACAAAAATTAACAAACATCCAGCAATAGCATCAGCTGCTTCCTTTTGCGTCTCAAATTGAACAATTGCATAACCTTTAAAGTAGCCAGTTCGTCGATCAAGATTTAAATGCATATTTAATACATTCCCATAATCTTTGAAGAGATCTTTTACTAAAAATATAAAAGAATTCTTTTTAAAAAATTATATTTAAAAATACCATCTTCCTCCTGCGCTTCTTCATGGACATTTGTAACAAAAATTATCCAACCCTAACAATAAATATTAATTACAAATCTTCTAAAAATTAAAAAACCTCAACAGAACGCTGCGGTCCATAAAAACCATCATCACCAAGCGTTTCATATTCCTTCACATTACTCTTTTGAGATCCTTCAAAGCCACGTCCCTTCCTTTTAGAAACTCCCTTTCTAATTTCGTCCACTGAAAATAAAATTTTAATTAAAATTATAGAAATAAAATTACATTCAGCATCTGGAGCAGTCTCATCCATAGCAATGTCGTCCAGCACAACACCATCGTCTGCCATCGTTTTTATAAAATTATTTTAGATTTTCTTTTAAAGCTTAAAGGATAAAATGATTAGATATTTAATCAACGAACAGTGGTTAAATATATATAAGAGCCACAAAATAATTTTTAATAAAAATTTAAAATTTTTAAAATTTTCCTTAATTTTTCGGTTTTGTTTAGTAAAATGATGAAATGGTTTTGTTATGTTATAATGGCATAAATAATCTGTAAAGAAACAGATGAAAACAATTAATTGAGTTGAATTATGTCAAAAAGTCAGCAAGACTCTTTTGTCTTTACATTTATTTTCAGTCTCAGCACAAACCTAAACCTTTAGGCTTGCTTGTCAATAGAGTCTCGGCGATTTAGCATCGAAACGCCTTTTTCTATGCCATAACTTTTTTTATTTCGATCATTTCCAGAAAATTTCTTTATCAATTAGAATCTATATTTGTTTTTATTCTTTTTATTAACTTTATGAAAGGATCCGATCATTTCTTAGAAAGTTACACCCGCCTAAGTAATTTAAATCACGATTATTCGCAGTTAACGGCTCCTAACTTTTTTGAAAGACGGTAAAACTAAACAATTTCTATGAACAAAATAACCAGCACATCCAGAGCTTTTAATTAAAGCAAAAATTATTTGGATTGATTTAAAAACAAAAAAGTTATATCCCAAAAACTTTCATTTTGATGCCATATTTTAGGACTCTTTCGTTACCTGGTTACTTTTAGTCTAAACCTTTTGAAGCCTAAACCTTTAGGTTTTTAAACATTTGAGTCTCACCACTCTTCAAATTTTTTTAATTCTAGCTTTTTTAATCGTTTGTTCTTCTTAATTAGTGTATAAAGATGAACCAGAACTGATATTCTGATAATAGATTGTCGTCATTTTGAAAGGGTTTTATTTTAGATTTCTTAGGTCTGGAATTTGTGTTGTTTTATTTAACATTTCTGAAAACTATACTTCAAGCTTAGCTTGTATGAAAAGTTGATAAATATTGCCTAGGCTTTTGACACTTTTGGATCTTTTTGTCAAGATTTATTTAAAAAATGAGTCAAGTAAATAAAATTTATCAAGTAAATATATAGAACATAAGCGCAAAATTTCATTTTCCTAGGTTCATTTCTTTGTATTTTATAAAGTTTTCCTCTTAGAGCTTGAGAATTACTTTCCGAGTCAGAGGTTTTCGAGAGGCACTAAAATGAGAATAAGCATACAACTTTAGAAAATCCACCTGTTAAATTATGGAGGAGATCCAGGGCTATGTACAAATTGATATATAATAAAGCATAGGAATTCTCTGATATTTTACTGTCTGTTTGCTTTATAAAAAACGCAACTTTTCATGACCTTTAATTTTTTGCATCCCTATTTATATTTTTATTTGTTTTTGTATCATTATTTGTTGTAAACGTTCCTTCACTCATTGATGCCTTTAATTCATTATCTCCAAATTCATCATCATCTAAAGAACTCCCAGTCTGTCGACGGCGTTTATCAAATTCTGCTTCTCGAATTGCAGCAAAAGGACCAACACGAATTGCTGTTTGTGAATGACTTTTTGTTTTTAGCGATTTTTTCAATATTTCGGCAGCTGTTAATTTAGCCTAAAAATTAAAAAAGATTTTTTGAGAGAATATATATTTAATATTTAAAATGCTTTTCTTTTTAATCGACCTTAAATTTTAGCTAAGAATCATTCGAATTATGACTTTTGTTTTCAAATAAATTGCTTATTTGGTTGATTGGAAATCGAAAATTTTCAATGCCGGGAAGCTACCATTATCATTTTAAGTTTATCGACTTAAAATTTACAAGTTACCCTTTTTATTTAAACTATTCTGTATCTACATATTAAATTTTTTGTTATTTAAAAATTTTTTTGATATTATTTACAAAAAAATTTTTGATATAATTTTTTTGATATATTTTTAGTTTTTTATTAAATAAAATACTTTAGTATTTATATGTTCTTCACTTTTCCCTTTTTGTGTATTTGAGAGAAATGTTGGTTGTTGTACTTCTCCATTTTGTTTCGTTTCCATCATAATATTTATATTTAATTTTAAAAATTAAATAATCTATCTAAATTGTTTAAAGAAAATTAAAATTTAGCGGAGAAATTTCTATAAAAATTATTTTTGAAAGAATTTTCGAAGCAAAGAAATACAATTCGAATATTCGAAAGTGGGGTTAATTGAAAGGAAGACAATTTTTAGATTAATTAGATAATCCCTTAATTAGTTAATTACTCTTGATTTGCTTTTAAATAAAATTAGTAGATTCCTCTTAGTAAAAAAATTTTATAAAAAAGTAAAAATTACAAAATATTTGGAATATATTTTATAAAATAAATTATATACATAATTTAATTTCTTTATTTAAAATAAAATTTATTAAATAAAGAAAATGAAAGTAAAAAATTTTTTATTAATAATAAAATTTAATATAAATTTATTTTTCAGCTTGCACATTCACACACCTTCCATAAACACGCACCTTCCCACCCTTTAACGATTTTTTAGAAAATTTTTTTTAAATTTTAGCCGCCCTCTAAAAGCATTTTTAAATATTTTATTTTTAATTTAAAATAAAATTATGAGTATTTATTAAAAGTTAATTTTAATTTAATTAAAAAATAAATAATTAAAAACATTTCTAAATACAACCAAATAAATTATTTATTTTAAAGATTATTTTTTATTTCTAATTTTCTATTAATTCCAAATTTTTGATTATTAATTTCAACAAAACTGTTATATTTTTTTATTGTTTTAGACTTGGGATATATATACGAATTAAATATTATTAGCTTTTATTTTTTATTTAACTTTGGTTGTCAACGTAACAAAAGAAAATAAAAATTAAGGAATTGAAGAAAGAAATAAATTTGAAAAAATATTTAAATTTTTATTTAAAATAATTATAATTTTTGTTAATTTTTTAAATTAAATAAATTTTAAATAATTTTGGGTGAAGCAATCAATGATTATTTTATGATATTTACAAAAATTATTTTTTATTTTAAAATTTCAGATTATTAAATATATCCTCTAAAAGGATTTTACTTATTTTATTAATTTAAATTTTTAAAATATTCAAAAAGAGATTAAGTTGAAAAAGAGGAAGTAAATTTTAAAATAAATATTTTAAAGAAATAAAATATAAATATTAAATTGTATTTTCCCATAAAAGTTTTTTCGATTAAATTTGAATTTACAATAATTTGACATTTATTTTTAAATTTATATTTTTTTGAAAGAGTAAATGTGTTTTTGGATGATTTGAGAAATGTTGATGTTATTCTATTAGAGAATAAAATTAAAATATCTAAATTACGTAAACATCCGAAAATTTAAAAATGTTTTAAGGATGATTCACCTAGCAGCATTTAAAACGCTTAGGAAAGAAAAAGCATCAAGTCGATGCCCCAGTAGCCCAGTGGTAGAGCTCCTGTATGTTTTGAGCGAAATCGCCTTGCAATAACTGCAAGGAGGTCGCAGATTCGAATCCTGCCAGGTGGCTAAACTTTTGTAAACTCTTTCTATATTATTTATTAATTTTTATCCAGATACTATGCAGCTCCATACAAAAAGTCCTAATAATAAATAAAGTCTAATAATAATACCTATATCCATCTAAAATATAACAAAAAGTTGTCAATTTTTAAACTAAATTTAATTCTTAATAAAAAGATTTACTATTTCCTTTCTGTCTTATCTAATTTCCTTCAATTACTTTTAAAAATAAATTTAATATTATTTTTTGTTTTAAGCTAAAATAAATACAAAAAAATCATTTACGCGCAATTTTATTATATTTAGGTATATGTACATATCTTCTCTCTTTTTCTTCTTTTCTTTTTATTTTTACAAAAAACGTAAACTCAATTTCCTCTTTTACTTTTTACATTTTGCTCTCGATGAGGAAAAAAATAATAAAGAAAAAAAAGAAAAAAACATACGGCACACATAACCCCTTAAAGGCACTACAGGCTTTTAGAGGTGTGGGGAAATGAAAAAAAATAAAGAAAAGAGAGGAAGGAATGGCTATTTTTTGTTTTAAGTTGGCCAAAAAATTTAAGAAAATATATGTTCGGATATTTATATTTATTATAAAAAATTTTTTGTTAAAAGATTTTACTAAAATTTATATATTCAGACATAAATATTTTAGTTTTATTGTCCAGAAAATCTATAAAAATTTTATTTTCTTTCTAATAACAAATAAATTGTTTTTTTAGTTTTCCAAAAATTATTAAAATCTTTTTAGAAAAATGTCAATAAAGCTTTTATTTTTTTTATTTATTTGAAAATTAAAAAAAAATAAAATTTTTAACTTTTTAATTAATAAAATTAATATTAAAATATTCTAAAATGTTTTAAAGGAATACAGTTATTTTTATTTCTGTAGATTTATTAACTTTAAATAGAAACTACCCCTTTTATTTCAAAATTTTTTGAAAAATTAATTTTTTAAATTTTTTTAAACAAAATTTAATTTAATATTTTTATTTATTTTTTCTATTGATTTAAATAAAACAAACAGAAAACAAATACTTTTTTTTTGAATTTTATGGCATCGCCCAAGGCGGCAATTTTCTTTTTTTTCACTCCTCTTCTCTCCCTCCTTTAGTTAAAAGTCATTCAAATTTTCTTTGTTAATTTTATTTGTTAAAAACTTTAAAAAATATTTTTTCTTAATTTTTTTATTTAATAAAAAAATTTTTATTAAAATAATTTAATTATAAAAAAATTGTAAAAAAAATACATTTATTTATGAAAACAATTTTAAAAATAATTAAATAGAAATATCTTTATTTAAATAAATAATTGGACAAAAAAGTTTTTTTAATTTAAATATATTTCTAAAACAGACCAAAAAAATATTTCGGAAATAGCACTTATCCTTTATTCTTTTTCCCTTCCTAGTCGAGACATACAAATAATATTTAGTTTATTCGACGTTCTTTGTCGAGCTTAGTCGGGTTGTTGACCAACCAAATAACCAACCAATTTTAATTAAATTTTAAAATCTAATGAAATTCAGACGTGTCTAAAGATATATTAAAGACATATCCGTTCATCTTAAATTGATGAGTAAACCTCCACAATTGGTTAGTTTATTTATAACTTGTTAAAAATTGATATTTTTTGTACCATTACATACACTCAGCTTAGCAAGTAGTGTCAAATAAGCTGAGTCACTCTCAACCTCCTGTCAAAGAAGATATGACAGATTTAATAAAGTGTTTTGAAACATTGTAAAGTTAAGACGAGTCTAAAGATAACATAACTTTAGAATATTTAATAGCACAATAAGTACCAATCTGTCATACATATTTATCAGGGCTTCGATTTCTGCGGATTTTTCCTCATTTTGTGGTTTTTTGATAGAGCGATGAGGATTATTTTTAAAAATGCGGATTTGCGGATTTTTGTGGTCTTTTGAAGATTATGAGGATTTTTTGTATTTTCTTGTAGTTTTTAGGATAAAATGTCATTATTTTTCTGCTAAGACCCTCTAAAATCCTCAAAATTTTCGCCTGCGGCGCTGAAAAAAGACGATTTTTGGCTTAATGATCCTCCAAAATCCGCAAAATTTTTGCCTGCGGCGCTGAAAAAGGACGATTTTTGGCTTAAGGATCCTCCAAAATTCCGAAATTTTCGCCTGCGGCGCAAAAAAAGAAGATTTCTCGAGTAAACAATTCACTATAACTAGGGATGGTGAAAGCATTGGCTCAAGTCAGCTGTAATTTTTCATTTAATTATTCGGATTTTAATAATATAGTCATCAGTAGTGAAAAAATTGCTCAATTCAATTGATGGAGTCAAAAAATATAACGCATAAAATGATTTTAATTCAGTTTTTGTGTTTGAAAATTTTTTGCGGATTTTTCATATCAAATGCGGATTTTTTCGATCAAAATTGCGGATTTTAAAAAATTCGAGATCGAAGCCCTGATATTTATTAATGTTCAAATTTGGCTTAATTTATGATATTATTTCCAATTTCAAAAATTTTGCGAGTTGGGTAATTTTGATATAAATTTGAAAAGATTTTTTAGTTAAGTAAAATACAAAAAGATAAACACAACAAATTAATTTTTTTAGAAAATTAATTAAATTATGGAAGAAGAATATTCAAAAGAACAACAATTAATTAATCAAATAAATAACAATAAAAGTACAACAACAACAAATACAGCAACAGCTTTATTTACAAGAAGAAGATTAATTAGTCGTCGTTTAAGTGGTGAAGAATTAACAACAGCAAAAAATAATAAAATAAAAATAAATGAAGAAGAAGGAAGAGGAGAAGAATATTTAATTAATAATAAATTAATTAATAATTTTAATTCTAATAATAATATATCTACTTCAGCTCCACAAACACCTAGAGACGGAATTATTGAAGGATTTCAAAAAAGGTGAAAAAAAAATTTTTTTAATAATTTATTAATCTTTTGAATTAATTTAAAATTAAAATTTAGTTAAGGACGGTAAAATTCCTAAAATTTTGTAAAATTCTTTATTTACTCCTTAAAAATTACACAAATGTATTATTTTTTGTAATTTACAAAATGAAGATTTTGTGTCAAATTTTTCAAAAATTTTTAAATTATTCTTTTAAATCTAATTATTTTGGGGTTTTTTTTTTAATTTTGCTTTGTAAACTTTAATATTTAAATTACATTTCCGTTTTTCTTTATTTTAAAATTCTTTCCAATAATATAATATTTTAAATAATAAAATTTTTTAACTTTTTTTAATAAAAAATTTTAAAGTTAAAAAAACAATTTTAAATTTAAAAACAATTTTTTAATTTTAACTTTTTTAAAAATATCTTCTATCAAGCTATTTATTATAATTTACTAAATGTTTGTTTTTGTTTTTCTGATAAATTATTTGTTTATTATGTACTTAATTATTGTTTTTGTGATTGTTTTGACATTTTATAATTTTTATTTTTATATTTTTTTACAAAAATATAAACAATCTTTTTAAAAAATATTTTTTAATTTCCTCTCTTTTCAAATTTTTTATTTCCTTTATTTTTATTTTCCACTTAAAATTCCCACACTTTTTATAAAATATAAATATTTATTTATTTGGCTATATTCTACTCAATAAAAAATTTTTTTGAATTAATTGCCAACGTCAATAAATTGAATTGACAGTTTTTTGGGTAATTAGTTTGTTAAAATTAAATAAATTGTGCCAATTTAAGTTAAAAAAAGAAGAAGAAGAATTTAAAATAAAACATTAAAAGTTTTTTTTTAATTCTTAAAATTATTAGTTTTTTCTAATTTAGATTAACCATTTATTCACTCATTAATTTATACTTGGTTCTAACCCCTATACTAAATATAATCCAAAAAATAACCTTAATTCTAACTAAAATTAATTTTTGTTTAACATCTAATTTATTACCCCCCCTCTTTCTTGCCTTTAAAAACGAAAAAGTAAAATTTGAATATTATTGACTTTTAAACTTTCTAAATAAAAAAATATTTTTTAAAATAATTCTCTCAATTTATTCAAAAAAAAATCCAAAATTACTATAACCTCCAAATTCTTTTTTGTTCCTTTTCTGTTTAATTTAGTCCTCTTCTCTATATATTTGCTAGTCTATTTAATATTTAAATAGAAAATTTATTTGGCTATTTTTGGAATATTTAAATATATTTATTGACTAAAAATAAAATTTATTTTATTTATTTTAAATTTTTAACAACATTAAAAGAAAATTTTATTTTTAATTTAAATATTTATTTTAAAGCATTTTTCCTCGTTTTTTTATATTTAATAATTTTATATATTTAATTAATTATTACTCTATTTATTTAGTTTATCCCAAAATAAACATAACAGAATTACTATTAATTTATCATCAATTAAATTTAAAAAGTAGTCAGTTTATTTTAATATTTTAACCAAAAATTATTTATTTAAATATATTTTTTGTTAACATTAAATTCCCTTATTTTAAATTGTCCTTTTAGTTTTTTTTATTTATTTTCTCCCCCATTGTTAGTATTTATTCCCTCCTCACGCTAAAATATAAAAACAACTTCCGCAATCCTTTAAAAAATTTTTTTCTTTTTTTGCTTAATTTGCGTGTTACATTACATTTCTTTTTTTCAAACAAAAATTCTTTTTTTGGTTAGACCAATCAGTTTCAAATATTTTGGAAAATTTTGTCTTTTAAATTTTTTCTAAAAAGTTTGGTTGAATTCTATTTAAAATTGAGGAGACTTCTTTTTATAAAAAACATTTTAATATTTAATAAGGAAATAAAAATAAAGTTTTTTCTAAACTTTTATTTTAATCTTTTTTTTAAATAATTTAATCAATTTTTTAAAAATTTTTAGTTAATTCTAAAAGTTTTTTTTGAAATTAACCTAAAAAGAAATTTATTTTCTAAATTTTACATATTTTTAAGGAAAACTTTAAATAAAATTAAATAAATACTTTTATTTAAATTATTTTTTATTTAAAAAAATTTTTTTATTTTTAATTTTCCACCATTTATTGTAATTAATACTTATATTTTTTTATATTTTTTTAATTTAAAGGAAAATAATTTTAAAAATTGGATATCTGATAAATAAATAAATATTTATTCACTCAATTTTTATGCCAAAATTATTTTCTTTCTTTTTTTCTAAATAAAAGGGAAATCTTTCTAAAATAACTAAATAACTAACTCTATTTCTCTCCAAAAAAACAATTCACAAAACCAAAACGGCCAAAACATAATTTTTAAATGCCGTTTATTTTTATTTCTTCAAATACCAAATTGACCGTAAAATAAATTTTAAATGTTAAATAATTTTATTTTTGGTTATTTTGTTAATATTTATTTTTTAATTATTAAAGCAGTTTTTAATATTTAAATTAAAGGAAATCTTTTAAATGTCTTTGTTTAATTTTGTATTTATTTATTTAAAGTTCTCTAAGGACGATTTAAAAATAATTAAATAACTTAGGTATTATTTTTTAAAATTTGTTTATATCTTCTAGTTCTGATTGAAAATTCCATTCTTCAAATTCGAAACTTTCTCTTTTTTATTGACTTTTAAATAAAAAACACTTTTTTCACAAAAAAACTTTTTTATTTAAAAATTTACTTCCCTCGCTAATAAATACTCAGACTTGGTCCTTCCTCCTCCTTCCCCAAAAGATATAATAAAGCTTTTTAGAAATGTGGGAATTTTTTTGAATTAAAGGGAGAGGGAAATAAAAAAATATTTATTTAAAAATCTGTGCCATTTTCTATTAAATTTAAAAAAAAGTTTTTTTCTTTTTTTTTTGTGATTTCTTTCTCTCTCTTTTACCTCATTGACATTCCCGAGCGACACTTTCCTTTTTAAAAAAGCTATAGCCCACCAAACAAGACAAAAATGCAATTAAAGTTGAAGGGGGGAAGGAAGGAAAGTAAATAAAATAAAAATATATTAACTTTTTTGGATTTAAAAAAGAAATTATTTTTTAAAATTTGGCAACAAAATAACAATTTTTTAATAAAAATATTCTTTTTTTATTATCTATTAATTAAAAACTAACTTTAAATAATTGAGATATTTAAATTTTGTAAACTAGTAATTTATAATATTTTTTTCTTTCTCGATTATAATTCTTTTTCCAATTTAAATTTAATTTATGTAAAAATTAAATACAAAATTGTTTATTTTCAATAATAATTAATTTTTCTAAATTTTTTTATAATCTTTTTTATTTTCAAAAAATTTTATAAAATAATGTTTTTTTAGTTTTTAACCGGAAAATATTTTTTTTGTCAATTTTTTTGTGTTTTGTGCCAATAATTTAAAGTTTTTTGCTCGGCTTTTCTTGGCTTTTTACAAACATCACCACAAATAGACCAAAAAATGTGTTTAAACATTTTACCTAATATATAAATATTTTTTTTCTGTTAAATTCTTTGCTTTTCCTCCTCCGCAAAAACTTTTTTCACAAAAATATTCTTTTATTTATTTATTTAGTAGTTTAATAAATTAATATTTTTTGGTATTTATTTTTAAATAAATAAATAAAAATTACATATTAATAGAAAAATAAAAATATTTATTTATGTTACAACAACCTCAACACCAACTTTTTGATAAGTAAATAAATATAATTTTCTTTTTTATTTTTCCATTCCACCCATTGTTCTTAAAATAATTAATTTTTTTTAAAGAAATTCACCACTCCGTAGTTCTCTACGTAAACACCGTGTTGATGCCAACGGTAAACAACAAAGATCCCCTTCCGGTCGAAAAACTGTTTCTTTTTGTTCTTCACAAAATGCAGAAAATAAACGTTTACTTGTTTCTAATGGTTATTAATTAATTAATTTTAGAAGAAAATTTGGAAATGATTTTAAATTAATAGTTTACTTTTTCCCTTCACAAGAGAATTAATTTAAATTAATATTTAAATAAATTATTTAAAAAAATATTTTTAAATTTAAAGTTGCCGATTGTTTTGCTTTAATGCAGGCAGGCACTGAATTAATAAAATTAAGAACAAATGTTAGACAATTTAGAAGAATATTTTCTTTAGATGCGGATATGGTTAATTAATTGAAAATCCCTAAATTAAAAATTATTGAAAGGGCATATATTCGTTGGACTCCTTCAAATAAAAAACCCCACAAAGCTAGAAGTTTTTTTTAATTTAAATTTTTAAAATTAAATAAATTAAAGTTTCAATTGATTCAATAAAAGAAGTTCGTGTTGGTTGGAATTCTGAATTACTTAGATTAACTGAACCAATTGTTTCCCCTGAAATTAATGTTGGAGTTTCTTTAAATTAAATAATTTTAAATTAAAATTTAGGAAGAATGTGCATTTTCTATAATTCACGGGGATGAGCATGAATGTTTAGATTTAATTGCTTTAAATGCTAGTGATGCTAATATTTGGGTAAATAAATATTTAAATAAAAAAATATTTTCTTTTTTTTTAAAGATTACCGGGTTAATTGCTTTAGCAAGTGAAGGAGTTCCTTCAATTAGAGGGAGGGATGTTAGTGGAAGTTTATATTCTTCCCCAGCAAATTTACGTGAAAGATGGCTGTCTTCTTCTTTTAAAGAAATTGATCAAGATGTTTTTTTAATTAAATTAATTAAAAAATAATTTTTCTTTTTTTTAAGATAAAAGGTTATATAAGTGAAAAATCGGCTGTTAGGCTTATTCATTCATTAAATAATCGTTTACTTATTTCGAGAATTAAACAAAAAGTAAAGGAAGCAAGTAATTTAAATGAAACACAAAAAGGAAGAATTGATGAAACACATTTTATTGATGTTTATAAGGATTTGGCTACTAGACCTGAAATTTATTTTTTGATGGTTAGATATGCAAATAAAGATTATTTGAATATAAATGTATGTTTGTTTATAATTTAATTTACCTAAACATGTATATTTTTTATTATCAAAAATAATTTTTCCCCAAAAGTTATCCTAACAAATAATGGGAGTAAAGCATTATTGTAAGGACTGTTCATTTTACATAAATTTTTTGTTTGGGAGAATAGTGTTACTTATGAAGTTTTACCCATTTCAGAATTGACTTAAAAAAATTTTTTTGAGTAATTCCAAGTTCTTCCTTTGCTCAGAAAATTAATTAATTTACAAAATTAATTTAATTAAAGGATTTACAATTATTTCTCGAGACAGAGCAAGGCCTTTCTGGAATAACAACCCAATTTTGTGAAGATTTAATAGACCAATGTGAACCTTCAAATGAAGCTAGAGAATTAAATATAATGACTGTAGATGGATTTTCTAATTTTTTACATTCCCAAACAAATTCTGTTTTTGATCCCTTACATTTAAATGTTTGCCAAAATATGGAAAAACCTTTTTCTAATTATTTTATTTCAACATCTTTTAATACTTATTTGGTAGAAGATCAGTTAAGAGGGCCAAGTTCTTTAGATGGATATACTTCTGCACTAAAAAGAAATTGGTAAATTAATTAATAATTTTTGAATGAGGAATTTAATTAAAATATTAACTAAATATAAATTAAATTTTTTTCTGATCAAAATAATAAAACCCTTTTTAAAAAAGCAATACTCTTTTCCAAAATAAAAATTATTTTTTTAAAGTCGATATATTGAATTGGATATTTGGGAACCTGATGATGGAGGAGGAGATGAACCTGTTCTTTTTAATGGTGGAACTTTAACGAGTAAATTATCTTTAGGTCCTGTTCTCGATTTAATTAATGAAATGGCATTTGAAAGAACTAGGTAATTAAAAGGAAATTATTTTTATATTTTAATTTAAAAAAAGATATCCACTCTTTATTCGATTAGAATTACATTTACATTCAATTGATTGGCAACATAAATTATTAAATTTATTGGAAGTAAAATTAGGTTCACGTCTTTATCGTCCATTAAATGATTCAACAGATTGGAGTAAAGAATTGCCTACACCCAAAAAATTTTTAAATAAAATAATTCTTTCTGTAAGGGGTTTTGGGGGAAAATAATTTAAAAAATATTTTTTAGGGTCCTTATTATGAAGGAAATACTCCAATAGGGGAAGTTGAAGAAGAAGACGAATCTTCAGAATTACTTTTACTTACAGAAAATAATTTACAAAATGAACAAACACAAAAAACTAAAAAGCGTTTAATGCCTTTATTGCGTGAAATTAGGGATTTAATAGCTCCTTTTGCTATTTTTGGAAGAATTAATGAATGTGGAGATTTAAATAAATGTATTAAATATTTAAATTTAAATGTAAATAAATATTTTTTTAATTAAAGATTTACCTTCACACAATATTATTTCAATCTCTGAAAGTGATTGGTAAGGAAAAAAATTATTTTTTAATTATAAATTAAATAAATATTAAAATTATTTTTTTAATTTAAAAATAATTTCTTTTCAAGTATTCGTCTTGTCCATTCTCAACCAAATTTTCTTTTTTCTTCTCCCCCCTCCCTTTCATCACAAGAAAATATAAATTTAAATTCTTCGAATTCTCTTCGTCTTATACGTGTATTTCCAAGCCCTCAACGAATAGATTCTTCTAATTTAAATCCTCAAGAATTTTGGAATTTTGGTTGTCAATTTGTTGCTTTAAATTATCAAACGCCTGGATTGATGATGGATTTACAAGAAGTTTTTAAACAAATTAATTTTTGGGTAAAAAAGAAATTAATTTTTAAGGGAAAATTTCTAGCAAATGGAAGTTGTGGTTATGTACTTAAACCTTCAATAATGATTGAAGAAAATTCTTCTTCTTCTACAGAATTAATTAGTAATGGATCTATTAATAATTTGGAACAATCTAAAAAATTAATTTCTTCTTTAAATCAACACCAATCTTTAAATAATAATTTACGTTCAACACAACAAATACTTCATTTAAAAGTTCTTTCTGGACAACAATTACCTAGACCTCGTGCTTCTACAGCAAAGGTGCATTTTTGGGGAGAGGAAACTTGTTTAAAATTATTTTTTTTTAAAAAAGGGGGACACGGGCCTCGATCCTTTTGTTGTCCTTGAAGTTTTTGGTGTCCCTGCTGATTGTGCCGAAGAACGGACAAAAACTGTTAGGTCTTCTGATGACGATAATTGTTTTAATCCAACATTTGATGAAAGTTTTCAATTTTCTGTTTCTGTGCCAGAATTGGCTTTAATTCGTTTTTTGGTGTTAGATGATGATTTTATTGGTGATGATTTTATTGGGCAATATACAATACCTTTTGATTGTTTACAGAGTGGATATAGGTAGGTGGTAATTGAATCAAATTAATAATAATATTTATATTCAATTGTTTTCAGTAATAAAAATTTTTTTCTATTTAAAAATATTTTATTTTTAAATTCTTTTAATTTTTAATTTTCTAGACATATTCCTTTATTAAATAATGAAGGGGAACCAATGGAAGCAAGTACATTATTTGTACATATTGCTGTTACAAATAAACGTGGAGGAGGGGTTTGTGTGTTTATAAATTAAATTATAAATAATTCTTTTAAAGAAACCAAAAAAGCGAGGATTATCGGTTAAACGTAAAACAAGTAGAGTACAAACAGGAATGAAAATTATTGGAATTAAACAAATTGATGAATTATTTAAATCGGCTAGTGGCCCTCTTGCTCAATTTATTGAATTAAAAGCTGGAATGGAGTTAGCTATGGTAATTTTTATTTAGATTTATTTATTCGATTTGTATTGAGTAAATTTAAAAAATTATCAGAAATTTTTCATTAAAAAGAATAACCTTTTAACCTAACAGATTACTCATACATATTTAAATATTTCCCAAACAGTTTGTATATCTAAACTTAAAATCATTTCCCTAAAATTTATTTTAATTAATTTAGACTGTTTGGGCAGAAGAAAGTGGAATTGGAGTAAAAGGTACTCTAGCACAGTCGATAGTTAAATTACATTCAAGAGCATCAAAAGAAGGTATTTAATTAAAAATAATTAATTATATATTTATTTATTTTTTAAGTAGCAACAACAGATTCTTTAAACAATTCTTCCTCCTCTCTTTTTATAATTAATAAAAAAATTGAAAATAAAATTGAAATTGTAAATTTAAATTTAAAAAATTTAAATATATTTTTTAGTTACAATTAAATATAACAAATAATTTAAATGTGCCTGATCCTTTACAAAAAGCTTTTTCTGCTTTAGATAATTTGCTCAAACAATGCTCTGTAATTAAAAGAAATTTAAAAGAAAATATTTTTTTTAATTTTTTAAAGGATATAAATTTAAAATCCAATTCTCTTTATATTTCTTTAAATGAATCGAGTAAATTAATTTCTGAATACGAATTGGGATTACAAAAAAGAATTTCTGATGCCGGCCTTCGTGGTCAAAAAGCAACGTAATTATTTAAAAATTAATTATTAAATTATTTAATTTAACAAAAAGGCGTGCCCAAGAAAATTTTGCTTGGAATGTTCGGTTACTTAAAGCCCAACTTGGATTAATGCAAGAAACTTTTTCTGATGCAAAACAAGTTCTTGAACAAGTTTCTGAAAGTGGAAGAGTTTTAAATATTTTAAAAGAAGGAGAAAAAGAAAATAAAGGAGAAGGAGGGGATTAAATAAAGAAGAAAAAAATTAATTTTAAATTGTCTAATTATCAATTAATTAGTTTCTATTATTTTTTAATTCTTCAATTTAAATTTTATTTTTATTTTTTTATTTTATTTTTCAATATTGCCCAGAAAATCTTCAATTTTTAATGATCCTCAATTTATTTTTTAATATTTAATTGCCATAAATATTTTTATTTTACGGGTATTTTAACTTTTTTTTCTTTTTTAATCATCAATTCACTGGCGATGTTCTCTATTCTGATACAGACTGGAGGATTGATGTACATATGAACTTGGTGACACGTTTTTTCACAGGCTCACCCACTGAAAGCAAAAAGAAAAATTAACTTGCAAAATGCAAAGTCCTAAAAATTTTGAAAAGTTGGAAGAAAAACGTTCTATGTATCTGCAGAGTGCAATTTTATTGCAATAAATATTTTTATATTTATTAAAAAGATTTTAATTTTAAATAAATTTTATTTTAAAATTAAAAATTAAATAATTATTAATTTTTAAATCCGAGTTTCTAAAATTCTTCCAAATAAAATCAATTTTTCAAAAAACAGCCGTTAAAATAAACAAATTCTAATAAAATAAACCCCCTCTATCATTTACTATTTTCTTTTTAAATATTTAAAGGAATATGGGAAAAGTTGAGAGAGATTTAAAATGATTAAGAGAGAATATAAACGTGGGTGTATTTTATGTTTTTAGATTTTTTAACAGAAGGATTGGCAATATATTGAAGAAAATAAAGGAGAGAATTGAACCTTGGAAATGTTGAAGATCGGCAAAGAAAAAAATCTAGAGCGAAACTAAAGTAAGATATTGAATATACTTTCAATATTTTCTCTAGTAAAATACGAGATTTTCTCAATAAAATAACGGCTGTTTCATTTTATTTATTTTTTTCTTTAGTTATTAATTGTTTAAAATAAATAAATATTTTATTTATTTATTAAATAAAATTTAAAATTAACATAAAATTTTTTTCCATTAAAATGTTTACTTAGAAATTTAAATTTTTTATTTAAAAGTTTATCGAGTACAGAATTAGTAAATACCTATATTCGGAATCTTAAAATATTCTTTTTATGTCAATCTTTTCCTAATCTCCAATTAATCTTTTAAAAATATTCAGTTAAGAACAAATAATCTTCCACCACCAATTTCTTAATTTTCTGTAAATTATAATTAATAATTTTGAAACTAAATTGTTTATTCTGTAATTGAAAATATGGAACGAATTGAGAATTTACTATTTAATTTTATATAAAGCCTGAATAAATGCTTCTAATGAAGTATTTAATTTTCACAATTTACCTACTTACTTTTATTATTTATTTATTAGATAAAAATATTTTTATTGTACATATTTAATGAAATAGAAAATATTTTTTAACAAACAATTGAACTAAATTTCTCTATATAATGACATTTGGTTATGTCCGTCGCTCTAGATCAGTAGATTTTTATAACGGAACACAGTGAGTTTTGTTAATTATTTGGAAAGTAGACACCTAATAATGGCCGGGGGTGGGGGTATGTCGGGGTTAGAAATCTTCGGATTTTTAAACTGCTTTAAAACATAAAATTTTTAGAGAAAAATATTTGTCACGATGGTCACGCGAAAATACACCAATGGATTGTGTAGATCGTTATTGTCATAATGTACGGAGATCATTTACCCCTGTTCGTGATATTGCAGGATATGAAGTTAATTTTAAATAATTAAATATATTTTTGCTAATTTTTCCTTCAAAAAATCTTTTAATAATTAACAAAATTATTTTTATTTAGACAATAAGAAATGATAGGCGTTCTCGATCAGTAGACAGTTATCGCTCTCCTTTGGCTATTGTAACTGCACCTTACCATGCAAATATAAACTATTATCAAGAAAATCAACCAGTTAATTTTTTTCGAAATATTTATTTGAAATTAATTAAATTTTTAGGTAAGAAAATATGATATCTTCCAAGCGAGAACTTGGTCATACCCAATTTACAAGTAAATAATTAAAATAAAATTTTAATTACTACAATTATTAAGATATATTTATGGAAGAGACCAACATTATACACGTCCTAGTAGTTATACACGAGTTTATGGACTTCAGTCTTTATACACGGTGGATATTATTTTAACTTTCAAATTATTATTAATTTAAAGCCAACAATGCTGGCACCAGAAGCAAAGTTGCGAACTGAAAGACGCTCATATTCTGGCTATAATTATGTAGCAGGAGAGGTGAATAAAAAAATTGAGAAATAAATTTTAACATTTTTTATTTAGCACAGCTTTAATCTGTCGGCCAAACCATGGTCACAATCTAATTATCGATTCCTACGTGTTTCACATATTTCTAGGTAAGTTAATTAGATTTTTAAATTTCAGTGTTAATTAAAATCTTTAAGTGTTCCATGGTACTTCCACGGAAAAGCAAATAATTTGAGACATTACAACAGCTACCGGCCGCCAGCCTATACTCCTCGACTTTCTACTTATTGGAAAAGTTACTTCTGATTAATTACAATATTCAAGAAATAATTTTAAAGTATTTTTGAACAAGGCTTGATCTGAAATTTTTATTACAAAATTAAAATATTCTAAAATAAAGATTTGCTTTCAATTTAACTTTAAATTTCAAAAAAATTAAAAAGAATCAAGCCATGTTATTGCTAAATTGCCCAATATAAAATTACAAATTGTTTAAAAAATTATAACATTTTTATTATCTCAAAACTTTTTCAAGCATTTTATGAAATACGTATAACATTAACAAATAATTATAAAATATAATTAACTAGAAAATACTAAATATTATGCAGACTTAGTAAAATTGGAAAAAATATTACAAAAGCTAAATTAAGGCAAGAAAAAGGCGGAAAATACCCGCGTTAGAATTATGAAAATAA